>JAXQQM020080363.1:0-169311 GCA_034641835.2 Pinus albicaulis | reverse complement strand
TAAGTCATTTTCTAAGAATAAGTAATTTAATTATTTAAGCGACTTAGAAATAACCTCAATCGTTGATCTCCAAGATGTTCTAGAAGGCAGATTAAGGTTAGGGATTTGGACATAATGAAGATTATAAAGGAGGCCTAGCGAAGAGATGAAGACACGTAGAACTCAAGTGAGCAGTCATCACGAAGAGAGAGCAATTTTCTCTAAGTGTGAGTGGCTCAGTGGTGCAAAGAAGAAGTATAAGTCGATTGAGGGTGAATCTAGTAGGCTGAGTGGAGGAGATTGCAGGGCCGAGTTGCTGGAGGGAGATTGATTTGATCTAGAGGAGGCCGAGTTGTTGGAGGGTTGAGTTTTCCTAGTTCACTGTAGTGGAACGTAAGGAGGGTGTAGGTCGATTTTGTTCGCTAAATATCTGGGTCGATTTCTTCCGGAGGTTGATTCCCTAGGGACATAATTCCCTGAGCCAAATTTATTCTATGGGAGTCGAGTTACAGGTTTCGGATATTGTATTTCTCCTTCTACCTCTGTGAGTCAAAAAACCCAAATTTTCCAAATTAATAGATGACAGAGAATTGTTGTGGGAGAATTATTTTTGCAACATGCGATTGATCTCTCTAATTTAAATTTTGTTGCATATATTAATTTCTAGAAGTTAAAAATGCCGGCGATTTTATTTTTCAATAATTCAATGTTTATTTAAGTAAATAAATAAATTATTGGGGATAAAATAAATTGTTATGAGAAAATAAATATGGCTGGAATTCGAAATTTAACAAGTGTCTTATAGCATGTAGAAGATATTTGATTGCCTCTTTTGGTGCTTACTATGATTTCTTTCCTAAGGTTAACTTCAGAAAAGTACAACAATTAATTTAATTAATTATTATGTGCATTTGCTTTGATATTTGCTCGATGAACTAAGAAGAAAGAAGATAAGAAGAACATAATAAGAACTAAAGAATATCACAAGTAAATAATCAAGAATAAGAGAATCTTTCTGCCTTTCTGATTCTCTAACACACTACAACCATATAATGGCTTCCCTTATATCCTCCACACTACATAGCATAAAAGGACACCTAACAGAGGAGAAACAAAAGGCAATCAATGGGGAAACAAGAAGCTATGGAATGTACGACTCTCATTCTATTCTATGAATTCAACCAACTCTAGGCAGCAGCAGGTGAGTTGAAGAGGAAGGAACACAAATTGACAAAAGATGACAACCCCGAGGCTAATACACAAAACACACCTCCACTTCACAAGGACCAACCTTCATTTCGCAAGACACACTAGGAGACTAGAGAGCAACAAACTAGGACAAGGAAGCAACAAATAGAGGCTCAATAGATTACAAGAGGAATTCAAGGCTATTGTGCAATTCCTACACAAATAAAAATAAAATTTAGGGAGCACACCAGAGCTACCAACAGCACAAAAATTGATGAATTGGCTTGCCTCATTCCAAATTCAAGCTTCTCCAAAAGCAAAATACTCCTTAACTATGGAACTATTTTGGCACACAAAGCAATTAACTGCATGCCAACTAGTCTCAATGGACAAGAGCAACAACCTACCTCAAAAAGAAATCGAGGAGCTCCACCAGTTAAATAGCACATACTATTTTATGTTGCAAGCCATATGAGGCTCAAAGAAAGCTACAAAGATCAAGGCAAAGGAAGATGGAGAAGAGCATCAATAGGGTGAAGATCCCTTGCACCCTAGGTCCTTGAATGAGTATGGAGACTAGCGAATAGGGGATCAGGTCCAATTCTCCCTCTACCCCTATTTATTTTTGTGTTTTCTACATTTCTTTTTATTTTTTGTACATGATAGTTGGTAATGGTCAGCTGCCATAAGCCAAGACATGCCAAACTCCATTTCCTAGTTTTTTATTTTGTTACAAAATCTAAAGGCCAAACAGCATAAAGACTGTCTTAAATTTCATTTTAAAAAGTGTTCAAACTATAAGCTTGACAAGTAATATAAAGGTTTCAAGTTGAGACACCTCTCCTAAAACTCTTTTCCACGTGTGTAATCATTTTTTGCCACGAGTGACGTAAATGAATTACTACCCTTAAAAATAACACATCACTTCTAAGTTCTAAGTGAACGTAACGAAATTTATGGAAGTGTATTTAAAATCTCAAAAAAAGTGAAGACCCATTGTAAGCAATCCAACAAAATTTAACAATTTCTCCACGTCCTATCAAGGAAAACAACCATTGTTTGGTTATATTTAAGGTCAATTTAAAGTTTATTGTCTGGAACTTACTCAAGTCTACATAAGATCCGATATAAGGTCTGCATAAGCACAAACCAAACAAAAGACAATAAATTTGTAAGTTAATATTATTACAAGCTCCCTAATCCCTCTTTTTAATGTTGTTTCTTTATTATGGGCCCTTTTATATATAATTATTTAAGTAAACACTACATTTGTGATTTATGCATCAAATTTGTCACTTTGAAATCTTTAAGTAGTCACAGCTATGACAAGCTTGATCATTTCTTGTCAAGAATCATACAACTCTTAAGAAAGAAGTGCAAGTATATGACCAAAAATGGAAGTCTTATACATAAACTCCTTAGATCTTCCTCAATGAACGGTGTATCGCCATAATTCAAGTCAAGAATATGTGAGATTTGTGGATCACACTTTGTGCACAAGTCAAAGTTCAAGAGGACGAATATGATCAAGGCTTCCACTGCGGCAGCAAGCAAATTGAACTCTACAGGGGCTACAAGCAGTGATGTTTATATAACCCCACCTGTTGCAAAGACGCTAAAGGCTATGTGGGTACAAGAGACATAAATCTTAGCTTGTAATGAATAGCAACCCTACTTAGTGGTGCGGAAATGGTTTTTGAACAAGACACAAAGGGGGGCATTCAGAGCCTACCCAACAGGATATGCTAGGAGCGGAGCTTCATTGGTCAAGTTTGTATTTAGAATAAGCAAAGAGGTTCCTGTGGAATTTTTCCTGGTCATGAATATTATTCTAGAAAGCATAGGGGTTGACAAGTGAGTTTTATTGGACAAAATGTAAATTTGGAGGTTTGACACGTTTTGGCCCTCTCTGTAAAAGACAAGTTTTGTTGGGGAGGTGGGTTTCTTTCTGTAACGTCACTTTCTTTCTCTGCTCCAAAGCATATTTATTGTTTTCTTTGAATCTTGTGGCTCTTGAAGTGCAGTAATGAGGGAAACTCCTTGATTCTTTGGTATCTCTAATGTTAAAGTGGAGTAATTCCTTCAATTCAATCCAGCTTGTTTGGTTCTTCAATATCATCCCATTTTGATGCATCTTCCAAATCTCTCAATTCATTTTGGAATGAAAAGTACTGGCCGAATTGGCAACAACTTCGTTCACAGGGTTATTTTGTAAAGAGAATCCATTCAGCTATGGCAACATGAGGTAGAATCTGCATAGCCATGGATTCGAAAAAGGACTTGCCAAAGAAAATTCAACTGCACCGAGAAGGTTCAAAATGAATGCGTTTGGGACTTTTTTGTTATCCCATTTTGATGAATCTTCCATATCTGTCAATTCATTTTTAATATAACAAAGTATCAACAAATTAGCAACTCAATCCACGGGTTACTGGCAATGCCTAAAGAATTTGTCATAAACGCGGATCCCCGTTTCCGAAACGGAAACGGATACGATCTTTGTCTGAAACACCGTAAAAACATTTTTGTGATGTTTCAAAAAATCGGAAACTTTGGATTTGGGATTGGATACGTTTCCGAGGGTTTTTAATTTTTTTGGATCCGTTTCCGGATTTAATCATGATCGGAATCCACCATTAAAATGTTAAAAAGCATGAAAATTTGTTCAAAAAATTATACAAACAGAAAAAGATAGATGTTCAAAAATACAAACAGAAGGGTTTGATGAATGTCTTTGTAAAGAGATTTATTTGAGTGATTAATTTTTTGTTTGGTTAAGGTTTTGTTAATTGTCATTGATATTTCTCTTGATTTCACAAATCCCTCCAATATAACAAATCTTCTCTAGCCAATCTTTTGCCTACATATAGTCAAGAGACCAAGCTGATGTTGAGAAGATTGAAATGTTCAAATAGGTCTTGACAGAATATCCCAATGATCCCATGGGCCTTTTAATTGCCATGCAAGGAAAATAGATACCATCTGCCATGCATGACACGTTCTTTGAAGGAGTTGGACCTGAAAGCACAAAGGTTGTAGCATTTCTGATTACATTGCTAATGATGACGATAATATATTGAATGTTATAATAATCACTAATGACGATGACAATGTTTATGCTGAATTGATGATGATGATTTGTTTATGTTGAATTCATGATGATGATTATGTATTTTTAGATATAGAATCTAGATTCTAAAAGATGAATGGTAATATTAAATTCTTATAAAAGATGAATGGTAATATGAAATTCTTATAAAGATGAATGGTAATATTAAATTCTTATATATATATATATATATATATATATAACGTTTCCTTGTAGTATCGTATCTGGATTTTTGAAAATTTGTCGTATCTGTTTCAAACCCCATATCCGTATCCATTTCAGTGCAACTTAGGTTTATTTCTGTAAATCTAATTTGCTATAGCAGCATGGGCTAGAATCTGCATAGACATGCATCTTTGACAGGGCTTGCAAGTTGCCAGATACAATACATCTGCAACAGGATTCTGGTATGTGTGATGGACACATAATCTAGGTGAAAAATTAAACTTTCATATGCAGAAATTGCCATGAGCATGTCATTCTGTGCCAAAAGAAGTTAAATACAAAAAAACAGAGCGCAAAGCTCCTCTAGTGGTTGATGTGAAATGAAACATTACAATACATGTGAAATTAGTGATCACTTCAATGAGGCTTCTTGAATTCAGAAAAGCTATTATCAAATTCATAAAAAAAGGGGGGAAAACAGGACTATCGAATGCCACCTCTCTTTAGTATTCATTTGACTGCCCTGTTTTGTACGTGTATTAACACCAGAGGACTTGAAATGCCACTAAGTGTATCATGTCAAACCCACTTTCTCAATCCACAGAAAGACAATTGAAAGCAAAAGTAGTGTACTGAGCTATATTCTAGATTCTAGAATGATATTTTAAGAACAAAATATGAATTCATGAGGATACTGTTGAATGATGACTCATCGGTGACATCATATATCAGAAGAATTCCCATTGCTCCCCGATAATATGCTGCATAACAAAACAATATTCATTTGCAGATATGAGAATTAGGCAATACATTATAGATCTGAATCATTTAGGACAACTCTTGTGATCTAAATCTCAAATGACACAACTGACATGCACTTTGTAGGAATGATGTTCTTCTAGTGCCGAAATATCAAAAAGAAAAGAATAAATATGTGGATTCTTACACAAATGTCTTGGGATAATTAATGAAGCATTTGCAAAGAACGAGGGAAACTAAAAACATCTAAGTAAAACTAATGTAGAACAAAACAAGAATGAGAAATTTGCCTGCATATACCATCTTAATTCAAGTTACGATTCTCGACTTGATTCTAAGAAAAAAGGTCATATAGACCAAGCAGGAGACATCTTTCTATTCTCGATTTCATTCGACAAAAAGAGGTCTCATAAACCGAGCAGGAGATATCTTTTGATTCTTGATTTGATTCTAAGAAAAGAGGTTCTAGTCCAAGCAGCAGACATCTTTTGACTCTCAACTTGGTTCTAAAAAAGAGGTCCTATAGAACAGGCAGGTCTCAAAGGACGCTTAGAGATTATTTTAATTTATGAAAGCAAAATGAATGAATGAATGAACGTAACAATCCGAGTCAAGGAGACCAACCAGTGGTAATAGTGCGGAAGCGCTCTTGACCAGCAGTGTCCCAAATCTGTAATTTGATCCGCTTTCCATCTAATTCGATGGTCCTAATTTTGAAGTCAATCCTGCGAAAATGAATATGTATATTAGAAATCAATATAGGCTTGCTTGCTTTTCTTTAGAAGTTCTTTTCAGACCTACTTGGTCTATAGCATCTCTTTTATAAGAATCAAAATCCAGAGCCAAATTTATTCAAAAGATCAATAAAATTCTCGAGATTTAGACTTCGTTTCTGCCGTTGAAATCAAATGGCTTGGTGAATCAGATACATACCCTATGGTAGTTATGAAACTTGTTGTAAAGGAGTCATCAACAAAACGCAACAGGAGGCAACTTTTACCCACACCTGCAAAAATATAAAGGAAATAGCATAAAATACTATGATTTCAATCAAATCAACCTAAAAATCAAACCGTAAACAGACAAATACCAAATGGTATATTATCATAAATCCTATTCAAACACCCCGATGAGGACATCTTATTTGATTTTAATTTAATGGTTCTACAGGAAATTTAGGAGTAATAGGTAGGCTCTGTAAGCTTCTTACCGCTGTCACCGATCATCAGCAGCTTTATGAGGTGATCGTAGTCGGCCCGGGCCCTCGCAGCCATCCCGATACAAACTTCTTTTTAAATTTTAAACCAAGCGAACTTGCAATCGGTAAAACAGCTGAATCCCCGCACCAATCAGCCTTCAGAGGGAAGGATCGAACCGCAGAATTAGCCAATCCGAAAACGGAGCAGCTCGATATAGACCGACTGAGCAATGTGCGCGCCAGACTCGATGGGGAAAAGGGAATGCGATGCTCAAATGCCCTGCGAATTTGTTCAAATTATATTGCTTCAGATTAAGACCATTTTGCTTCAGATCGGGCCAATTAGAAATCGATTGCCCAAAACGCCCTTCTGAAACACAAATTGAAACAGAAGACTCAGTCTATATTTACCTATACGCTCGCTGTGTGTTTAAATTCCGATTCAAACCGCAATTACCTCCTCCCATAAATCCGCGTATCTTTTAAATGCGAATTAATGAGCCTTTGCGGTCCAAAATGAGAAGAGATAAATTTATTAAAAGACTTTTAAAAAACACACCCAGAAAAACAAAAAGAAAAAAAATTGTTTTGGAAAATGTTAAACGCGTAGCATAAACCTAATTAATTTTTGTTTGGACTTTTTCAAAACAAATTTGCCCTCACAATATTTGTTTAGAAGAATTATGCTACTTTTTCAAATCAATTTTTGTTGAACCACATTTTTTCGATGGTAGGTCAAGAATATAAATTTATTAATAAAAATTTGCAATTTTAATATTTTTTTCTTTTCTCATTACATTTAGTGGTGATGTTTGGTTGTGAGGGTTAGATGTTTTGGTAGAGTCTTTGTTATTAAAGCATTTTTGTTATTGAGAGGTTAAGAGTTTAATTCTCTCGACATTATCGCAGTCAAGCTTTATGGTCAAGCTGGTAGGAAGTGATCCTTTCATGTAAATTTGTCTAGTTCAAATATTAGTATATTAGTAGTTACCGATCTCTGCGATCTACAAATTATATAGAAATAATAATAATAATGGTGATTATGGTTTTTAAACTTATGTGGTTGTCGTTAATTGTAGAATCTGGATTATCCACAGTATCATAAAACAATGGTCGACGTTTCGAATCCCAACGAGGATCCATCTTCTGGACAAGAAGTGAATGAAGAATGAAAGAAGGTCGCACATTTATGCCTTAACCTGTGCGACCTTCTTTCATTCTTCATTCAATTCTTGTTCTGAAGATGGACCCTCGTTGGGATTCGAAACATTGACCATTGTTTTATGATACTGTGGATAATTCAGATTCTGCAAATCATGGTGATGTTTCTAAAAAAATCTTAATAAGAAATATTGAGATTTTTTTCAATTAAATATTATAAATTTGGATCTTTTTTAGTTTATTATTAATAAATGTTTACTTAAACTGTAATTTTAATTATAATAATCTTGTTTTTAATATTACAAATTTAATTTTCCCTGGTCGAGGTGATTTCTGGTTAATTGAGCCCTATGGTAGTCATGCATTGTCGCCTCTCTCTAGGTGATTGATGCTCGAGTTAATATAACATGTCAAGTTCATTCCATCCGCATCTACTTCATGATCTACCTTACGATCACCTTGATGTGCCAGTTAATGCTTGAGTCCCTGTCATTAAAGCACCTTTGTATTGAGAGGTCGCAACTTCAATTCTCTCCACACTCTCGGGGGTCAAGCTTCGTGGTTGAGCCGGCAATGAGTGATCCTTTCATGAAAATTTTCCTGTTAGAAATATTAGCGGTCAGTGATCTCCGGGGACTGTGAACTACATATAAAAAATAAATTAGTAGTGATGTTCTTAAAAAATTCTTAACAAGAAATATTTAATTTTTTTCAATTAAATATTATAAATTAGGTGTTTTGTTTTTAATTTATTATTAATACAAATTTACTAAAATTGTAATTTAATTATTATAATCTTATTTTTAATATTAAAATTTTAATTTTCCCAGATCAAAGTGATTTCTCATCAGTTGAGCCTTGTTAGTCCGCGTAAGACAATATTCACTCCCGCAATGATTGAGACCTCTAAGTCGTGGTCATGCGTCGCCACCTTTCTCCAGGTGATTGATGCTCAAGTTAAAATAGTATGTCAGGTTCATTCCTTCCACATATGCTTCGTGGTCTATCTTATGATTGCCCCGATGCGACAATTAATGCTCATGTCCCAGCCTGGTGATATCCCCCTTCATTCCATTGTGCAAATATTAGAAGCCAATAGGAATAGCCATTCTAGTGGTCTTCCTGCCATTATAGCTAGAGATCATTGCATAAGGTTCTTCATTTCTTGGTACGTCATCATGGCTAGAGAGAGAGGAAGAGCAAGATGAGGGGGTAGGGGTCATGGGTTAATCCATAAAATGTCATGGATATTCCACTTGACAATTCGCCACAACATATCTTATAATATTATATTAAAAATTTGAAAATTCTACAATATTACAATTTATTTAAACTTCAAAATCAATAAATTTAACTGTAATTAGTGCATGCATGTGAATGGAAAATTATGTAGAAAAATAGAGAATGAAAAAATAAGCTCACACGCACACATACAAGACACAAAATATGCTTTTGGAAAACCTTTCGGGAGAAAAACTTGCTGGAAGGTGAGGTTGGTTCACTCTCTTTCTCTATTTGGAAAATATGGCTACATATGCAAAGAAGTAATGCATGTGACCCATGGGATGCTACAGTGCACATATCCTCTTTGTGTGCTCTACCTCCTATCTCTCTTGAATACCTTTGCTTAGCTATAGAACAAAATTCTCTTGAAAGAATGCAATGTCTCTTCCTCCTAATGGTTTGATTATAACATAGATTGTTAGCCTACTAGTGTTTAATTTTGACTACATCAAATCTTAACTAAAGTTACAATATAAACTCTTCTAGAGCCTTTTACATCACAAACATGTGGTTATCCCCTTTTCCATGAATAGTGGGGGTTGGCACGACATCCTCCTGAACTATAGGTGTGAAAACAAGAAGGTCAACTTCTAAGTGGCATAACTTTTACATACGGACTCTGATTGACACGCTTCTTACATTTTTGGAAAGACCTATGTGTGTAGAAAAATATGAAATGATGTGGCACTGAAGTAGCAAAGTTTTACCTCCAAAAATGTCGTTTGATTCCTCAAAACGCTCCAGGAATGTTTCAGACCCCATTTTGTCAAACTAGGTCCCGCTAGTAAAAACGATCCCATGAGCTTACTCCTCCACTTTTTCCACTCCAAATGCATTGAGATGGATGAAAAACATTATAATGATCCAATCTAGATCGCACCTCCCCATTTTGGGAGGATTTTGGTCCCCAAAATCTTTTACTGAATGAGGTGAGGAAATTTTTCCTCCACCTTCTTTCTAGTGTACCATTTAGCTTTGCTTGGAATTTTTCCCTTCAACCCAATCTGCCAAAGATCATACTGCCCATGTCTTGTAGTTGTGGACCTCTTCTACAAAATTGTATCTTCTGTCAACTCTGCTTGAGAATTTGGTGCCAAATCCTCCACAGAAGATAGGACTTGTTCTTCTTCATGATCTAGCAAGGAAGGCTCATAGAGTTTTAAATTCTCTACATTCACAACTAAGTAAATGTGCATATATGGTGGTAGACTAAGTCGATAAGCATTAGTACCACCTTTTCCAGTATCTCAAAGGTACCGTACCTCTAAGCCTTGATTTTCTTACCAGGCCCCTGCAGCCTCTCCTTGTTCAACTATAGCCATACTTTGTCTCCCACCTTGAATTATCTCTTTGCTCTATGTTGATCATGCTTGGCCTTATAATTCTCCTACGAATTTTGTAGTGTGTCTTGTACCTATAGATGGATCTACCTAATCTTCTATATAAATTTTTCAGCCCTCAAAGCATCTCTTGTGAGATATTCCCCCACTTCTCCTTGTTGCCCATATGCAATATCCAAAGGTGAAGGTGGAAAATATCCAAAACAAGTCTCAAATGGGTGCTTTCCTGTAGAAGTGTGGATTGCTCTGTTGTAAGAATGTTGTATATACACGGGGAGCATAGCTGCGGGAGCAATACATAGCACGTGGGTTCATATTGGGAATATATAATGAGGAAAAATGACATTATATATTAGGGGATATATGGGGGTAAAGGGGGGTTTTTATATTGGAAAGTATAATCTAGGAGATAAAGTTAACGAAAATAATATAAAAGGGAATGTAAAAAATTTTAATGAAAAAATGGATACCTACAATTTTTTAGTGAAATTGGGGAGAGCTTTTAATTGGGAAGGTATATTAGGTTTATATTGGGAGGGGTTAAAGAATGTGATTTTAGAGGTATTTTCCAATATGTACTTAAATTAAGGGTATTGTTTATTATGCTATGATCGCTATTGACATTTTAAGAGGGGTTCAGGTAGGTAGAAATACTGTGTATATATACCAAATTTTCATCCTAGGTCTTCAGATGCTTCTGGTTGTGTCCCCTTAGAAGTTGCACCAAAGTCTTATTGACTACTTATGTTTGCCAATCTAGTGGATGGAATGTTATAGATATCTTCAATTTTGTGTCCATATTCTCCCACAATGTAGTCCATAATGCACTGAGAAATCTTGTATCCCTGTTTGAAATGATGCTCCTTGGTATCCCAAAGTGCACATAGACTTGTCCAAAGAACAAGTTTGTTGCTTCTTGCCCACTGATGGTCTTTTTACAGGGCATCAAAACACACATCTTGTTGAACCTGTCAACTACCACGAACATGTAGTCATGTCCCTTCTTGGTTGTCGGTAAACCTCCCACAAAGTCCATGGAAATGATTTCCCAAGGACATGTAGGTACAAGTAAGGGATGATATAGACCATGTTTCATGATACTAGGCTTACTAGTACAATAAAGCATGCATCCTCTTATGAACCTACATACCTGCTCTTGAATCTTGGGCCAATACACATACTTCTGCAAGTTAGCCACGGTCTTCCCTACACCAATTTCCCTGCAACCTTGTAGATGTGAGCCTTTCTAATAAATTGCAATCGCTTACCGTTAGGAACACATAACTTATCCAGCCTGTAGAGTAACCCATCTTGGAGATGATAGTCAACAGTGTTGTCGCCATCGTGCACATGACTCTGACTCTGCAACTATTGATACACCTCCTTGAAGTCCTCAACTTCTGAATATGCCTCTTTGTATGCATCATGGGTGAATGGCCCCATGTGCATAAGAGTTACCAAATTTGTAATATTTGATGTGGGTGGCCTTGAAAGCATTTCGTCCAACTTTTTGGTGTTTCCCTTCTTATACTTGATCACAAAATGAAATTGTGGTAAAAACCCCATCCACTTGTAATGCATGATCTGTTGTAGCTTACCCTGGGCCTACAAGTATTGTAACGGTTGGTGATCTGTGTGGATTATTGTCTTATTTCCCATCATATAGTGCTTCCACTTATTCACAACTTGCACCATGGCATAGAGCTCCTTGTCGTAGATAGGGTAGTTAAGAACTTCCCCATGAAATACTTTAGAATGGTAGCATACAAAACTTCCTCCCTGCATCAAGACAACTCCCATAGCATACCCACTCGCATTTGTCTCCACTTCAAAGGGTCACTCCAAGTTTGGTAATGCCATAACTGGTACTTGGTTGGTCTTCTTCTTTAGCTATTCAAAATCCCTTTGATAACCTTATCCCCATTGGAAACTCTTGCCACTTGTTTTTTTGGCGTGGATCGGTGTTTCTATTGCTGAAAATGAGGCTATGAATTTCCTCAGGTACTGTGTTTCCCAAACGAAACTCTTGACCTCATAAATATTAGTAGGAACCGAC
The DNA here is from genome assembly GCA_034641835.2 of Pinus albicaulis. Lineage (NCBI taxonomy): Eukaryota > Viridiplantae > Streptophyta > Pinopsida > Pinales > Pinaceae > Pinus > Pinus albicaulis. Next base: position 157,072 of record JAXQQM020080363.1, on the reverse strand, counting down.
ATTTCATGATGGCCTCCATCTTGGAAGGGTCTATATTTAGCTCTCCTCCACCAATCACATACCCAAAATACACCAAGAATTGTTGCGCAAACTCGCACTTCTTCAGATTTTCTAGCAATTGGTGCTTCTTCAATGTTTCCAGCACCTGTGTCAAATGTGACATATGCCCCTATTAGGTAGCACTATATACCAATATATCATCAAAATAAACAATAACAAATGAATCTATAAAAGGGTGTATTACATCACTCATTAATCTCATAAATGTAGTCGAAGCATTACATAGGCCAAATGGCATGACTAACCACTCATACAAACCTTGCCTGGTTTTGAAGGCAGTTTTCCAAGTATCTTCTTCTTTGACTCGAACCTGGTGATATCCAGACTTCAAGTTTAGTTTGGTAAAGTATTTTGCTTGTTGCAATTGATCCAACAAATCATTTATCCTGGGTAGGGGGTATTTGTTCTTGAGCGTGATTTTGTTCAACGCCTTGTAATCTATACACATCTGCGAAGTCTCATCCTTATTTGACATAATGATGATGGGTGACCCACATGGTGATGTACTAGGTTGAATGACACCCTATTCCAATAGTTGTTGCAATTTTTTCTTCACCTCACTTTCTTCTATAACATACTGCCTGTACAACCCAATATTTGGCAATGGGGAGTTTGGCAATAGTTGGATCTCGTGCTCCACTTCTCCCTTAAGTGTTAACCATTTAGGCTCTCGGAAAACATCCTTGTATTTCCTGTAACATCTCCTCCAACTATTTTTTTTTTTTAAGTACACCCCTCTAGGGATGCCTTGTCTCTTATTGAATCCTCTGTAGACTGACTTTCTCTTAAAAACAATAAAACATACTTCTTGTTGGAACTGATCAATTTCTTGGCTTGGTTGGCACTTACCAGTGAAATTTTTTACTTTCCTTTATGCGCGTTGATTATGAATGATTTTCCATCCTTTCTGAGGTGATCATAGTTGTCCTAGGCCCTCGCAGCCATCCCGATACAAACTTCTTTCTAAATTTTCAAGTAAGCGAACTTGCAATTGGTAAAACAACTAAATCCGCACCAATAAGGCTTCAGAGGGAAGGATTGAACCACATAATTAGCCAATCTGAAATCATAAAGGAGCAGCTTGATATATACTGCCTGAGCAATGTGTGCGCCAGACTCGATGGGGAAAAGGGAATGTGATGCTCAAATGCCCTGTGAATTTGTTCAAATTATATTGATTCAAATTAAGACCATTTTGATTATGATCGGCCCACTTAGAAATCGATTGTCCAAAACACCCTTCTGAAACACAAATTGGAAACATAAGACTTAGTCTATATTTACCTACACGCTCGCTCTATGTTTAAATTTTGATTCAAACCACAATTAACTCCTCCCATAAATCTGCGTATATTTTAAATGCAAAATAATGAGCCTTTGCGGTCCAAAATGAGATGAGATAGATTTATTAAAAAACTTTAAAAAAACACACCAATTTATTTTTTTATAATTATTGTTGTTTTGATTCTCATCAGTTGAGCCCTGTCAGTCCACGCAAGACAACATTACATTATTCACGCTTGCATTGATTGAGACCTCTAAGTGGTGGTCATGCGTCGCCACCTCTCTCTAGGTGATTGGTGCTCAAGTTAAAATAGCATGTCAGGTTCATTCCTTCCACATATGCTTCGTGATCTACCTTACGATTGCGCTGATGCGCCAGTTAATGCTCATGTCCTAGCCTAGTGATATCCCCCTTCATTCCATTGTGCAAAGATTAGAAGTTGATAGGAATAGCCATTCTAATGCTCTTCCTGCCATTGTCGCTAGAGATCACTGCATAGGGTTCTTCATTTCTCAGTACACCACCATGGCTAGAGAGAGAGGAAGAGCAAGACGAGGGGAAAGGGGTCGTGGGTTGATCCATAAATTGTCATGGACATTCCACTTGACAGTTCGCCACAACAAATCTTATAATATTATATTAAAAATCTTAAAATTCTACACTATTACAATTTAGTTAAACTTCAAAATCAGTAAATTTAACTGTAATTAGTGCATGCATGTGAATGAAAAATTATGCATAAAAAATAGAGAACGAAAAAATAAGCTCACACACACACACACACACAAACAAGACACAAAATATTCTCTGGGAAACCCTTTCTGGAGAAAACCCAGCTGGAAGGTGAGGCTGGTTCGCTCTTTTTCTCTGTCTGGAAAATAAGGCCACAGATACAAATAAGTAATGAATGTGGCCCATGGGATGTTATAGTGCACATATCCTCTTTGTGTGCTCTACCTCCTATCTCTCTTGACTATATTTACTCAACTATAGAACAAAATGCTCTCGAAAGAATGTAATGTCTCTTCCTCCTAGTGGTTTGATTATAACACAACCTGTTAGCCTACTAGTGGTTAATTTTGACTACATAAACTCTTAACTAGAGTTACAATATAGACTCTTAGAGAGCCTTTTACATCACAAACACATGGCTAGCCCCTTTTCCATGAATAATGGGGGTTTACGCGACATCCTCCCAAACTATAGGTGTGGAAACAGGAAGGTCAACTTCTAAGTGGCATAACTTTTGCATACGGACTATGATTGACACACTTCTTGCATCATTGGAAACAACTATGTGTGTGGAACAATATGAAATGATGTTGTGCTAATTTAGCAAATTTATACCTCTAAAATGCCGTTTGATTCCTCAAAACGCTCCTGGAATATTTCAGACCCCATTTTGTCAAACTAGGTCCCACTGCTAAAAACAGTACTGTGAGTTGATTCTTGCACTTTTTCCACTCAAAATGCTTCGATATGGATGAAAAAAATATAATGATCCAATCTGGATCGCACCTTACCATTTTGGAAGGATTTAGGTCCCCAAAATATTTTACTGAATGAGGTGAGGAAATTTTTCCTCCACCTTCTCTCTAGTGTACCATTTAGCTTTGCCTGGAAGTTATCCCTTCAAGCCAATCTACCAAAGGTCATATTGTCCTTGTCTTTTAGTTATGGACCTCTTATGCAAAATTGTGTAATATGTCAACTATGCATGAGCATATGGTGCCAAATCCTCCACAGAAGATAGGATTTGTTCTTTTTCATGATCTAGTATGGAAGGCTTATAGAGTTTCAAATTATCCACATTCACATTTGAGTAAATGTGCATATATGATGGTAGACTAAGTCGATAGGCAATAGTACCACCTTTTTCAATATCTCAAAAGGACTGTACCTCAAAGCCTTGATTTTCTTACCAGGCCCCTGCAACCTCTCCTTGCTCAACTATAACCATACTTTATCTCCCACCTTGAATTATTTATTTGCTCTATGTTGACCATGATTGGCCTTATACTTCTCCTACAACTTCTGTAGTGTGTCTTGTACCTGTAGATGGATCTGTGTGATTTTCTCTATAAAATTTTCAGCCCTTAAAGCATCTCTCGTAAGAGCTTCCCTCACTCCTCCTTGCTTCCCATATGCAATATCCAAAGGTGAAGGTGGAAAATATCCAAAACAACTTTCCTGTAGAAGTGTGGACTACTCTGCTATAAGAATGTTATATATATACTAGATTTTCATCCCAAGCCTTCAGATGCTTCTAGTTGTGTCCCCTCAAAAGTTGCACCAAAGTCTTGTTAACTACTTATGTTTGTCAATCTATATCTGAATGGAATGTTGTATATATCTTCAACTTCGTGTCCATCTTATCCCACATTGTAATCCATAATGCACTGAGAAATCTTGTATCCCTATTTGAAGTGATGCTCTTTGGTATCCCAGAGTGCACCCAAACTTGTCCAAAGAACAAGTTTGTTGCTTCTTGCCCGTTTATGGTCTTTTTACACGGAATAAAAACACACATCTTGCTGAACCTGTCAACTACCTCGAACATGTAGTCATGTCCCTTTCTGGTTTTCAGTAAACCTCCCACAAATTCCATGGAAATTCTTTCCCAAGGATGAGTAGGTATAGGTAAGGGATGATATAGACCATGTTTCATGTTATTGGGCTTGCTATTACAACAAATAATGCATCCTCTTATGAACCTAGCTACCCGCTCTTGCATCTTGGGCCAATACACATACCTTTGCAAGTTAGTCACAGTCTTCACTACACCAAGTTCCCTACAACCTTATAGTTGTGAGCCTTTCTAATCAGCTGCAATCACTCACTTTTAGGAACACATAGCTTATCCAACCTGTAGAGTAACCCATCTTGGAGATGGTAGTCAACGGAGTGCACATGACTCTAACTCTGCAACTGTTGATACACCTCCTTGAAGTCCTCAACCTCTGAATATGCCTCTATGTATGCATCATGGGTGAATGGCCCCATGTGCATAAGAGTTCCCAAATTTGTAATATTTGATGTGGGTCGCCTTGAAAGCATGTCGACCAATTTGTTGGTGTTCCCTTCTTATACTTGACCACAAAATGAAACTATTGTAAAAACCCCATCCACTTGTAATGCATGATCTATTGTAGCTTACCCTGGGCCTACAAGTATTTTAATGGTTGGTGATCTGTGTGGATTACCGTCTTCTTTCCCATCAGATAGTGCTCCCGCTTCTTAACAACTTGCACCATGACATAGAGATCCTTGTCGTATGTAGGGTAGTTAAGAACTTCCCCACGAAATACTCCAGAATGGTAGCATATAAACCTTCCTCCTTGCATCAAGGAAACTCCCATATCATACCCACTCGCATTTGTCTCCACTTCAAAGGGTCATTGCAAGTTTGGTAATGCCATAACTGGTGCTTGGTTAATCTTCTTCTTTAGCTCTTCGAAAGCCCTTTGTTGAACTTTTCCCCATTGGAAACCCTTTCCACTTGTTGTTATGGCATGGAGCGGTGTTGCTATCACTGAAAATGAGGCTATGAATTTCCTCAGGTACTTTGTTTCCCCAACGAAACTCCTGACCTCAGAAACATTAGCAGGAACCGACCATTTCATGATGGCCTCCATCTTGGAAGGGTCTATATTCAACTCTCCTCCACTGATCACATACCCAAAATACACCAAGAAATGTTGTGCAAAATCGCACTTCTTGAGATTTACTAGCAGATGGTGCTTCTTCAATGTTTCCAATACCTGCGTCAAATGTGACATATGCTCCTACCTGGTAGCACTATATACCAGTATATCATCCAAATAGACAATAACGAATGAATCTATAAAATGGTGTAGTACACCATTCATTAATCTCATAAATGTAGCTGGTGCATTACATAGGCCAAATGGCATGACTAACCACTCATACAAACCTTGCCTGGTTTTGAAGGCTGCGTTCTAGGTATCTTCTTCTCTGACTCAAACCCAGTGATATCCAGACTTCAAGCCTAGCTGGGTGAAGTATTTTGCTTGTTGTAGTTGATCCAAAAAATCATCTATCCTGGGTAGGGGGTATTTGTTCTTGAACATGATTTTGTTCAATGCCATGTAATCTATACACATCCAACAAGTCTCGTCCTTCTTCAACATAATGATGATGGGTGACCCACATGGTGATGTATTGGGTCGAATGACACCTTATTCCAATAGTTCTTGCAATTGTTTGTTCACCTCAATTGCTTCTATAACATGCTGCATGTACAACCCAATATTTGGCAATGGGGAGTCTGGCAATAGTTGGATCTTGCGTTGCACTTCTCTCTTAGGTGGTAACCATTCAGGTTCTAGGAACACATCCTTGTATTTCCTGTAACAACTCCTCCAACTTTTTTTGTTTTTGTTTTGTTTCTTAGTACACCCCTCTAGGGATGCCTTGCCTCTTATTGAATCCTTTTCAGATTGAATTTCTCTTTAAAACAATAAAACATACTACTTGTTGGAACTGATCATTTTCTTGGCTTGGTTGGCACTTACCAGCGAAAATTTTGACTTGCCTTTGTGCATGTTGATGATGAATTATTGTCCATCCTTGATGAGTCGGTACTAGTTAGCTCTCCTCATGAATATTGCATCTAGCATGTACATGTATGGACTCCCAAACACGACTCTGCATACATCAAGGGGAACCACATCTAGATCTACTTCATCAATAAAATCAACATTGATAGCAAATCTAATTTGACGTTGTTTTGTTACCTTTAGCTTTGCATCCTTATTTATCCATGCCAATGGGTATGGGTTTAGATGATCATGAACTTCCAGCCCCAACTTCTTGACCAGCTCTGGTGCAATGAGATTCCCCTATGATCCTGGGTCAAGAAAAGCATCAATCTTTGTCTTCTTGACTTGTATCTTCATATGGAAGAGTTTGGTCATTTATTTCTCTTCATGTTGTTGAAGGCTACTGAGATTCACTTCCTTTTGCATTGATTTACATAAGATCTTCTCATCCACTTCTGAGTTGCTTTCAACTTGGTTTCTCGAATCAGTGGCCATGAGATTCTTCTTCTTATTATCTTTCATCTTGTTCTTCAAGTTTAGCTCTGGATGCAACTTCCAACACTTCTCCTCTGTATGGCCATCAATGTTGCAATGGTTGCTGGGATCTTTACATTGGTGCGTTGTGGCTGCCATATTTTTATGTTTTCCCCCTTTTTGCTTTTTGTTCCCCTCCTTAAAAGCATCATGTTGCTCCTTTTTCCTTGATCCACTTGATTGCGCTCTCATTAGGCCTATGTTTTCCAGGCATTGCGCCTGTACACAAGCCTCGTCCACTGATTTGGGCTTGAACAACATCACTTTCTCATGCAGATGGTGGTACAGACCCGCCAAATACTTGAGGAGTACATCTGGGTTATTTGGAGAGATACCCAACATTATAGCCATCTTCTTGAATTTCTTAGTGTAGTCCTACATGCTTTGGCCCAACTTTTGCCTAAAGAATGCCACTGGATCCACTAATCCTCCACGTACCCAATGGGATAAAACTGTGACTTAATGAGGGTTTTAAAATATTCCCACTTAGTCACTGGAGGTTATCCCTACAACCTCAGGGTTTCCATGTGGCTCTCCCACCAAGTCAATGCATGGCCCTCTAATTTCATCTGCGTGAATGAGATATTTTTCCCTTCCTCGATCTCATGGACATTGAAATAAAATTCCAGTTTTTGCAACTAGTGGTTCAGCTTCATAGTGTCGATCTCTCCATGGTATGGCTTGATATAAAATTTTGCTTCCATTTTAAACAGGGACTGTGATTTTTTCATGACACTCGAACTGGGTTGATGTTTTTTCATGTCCTTTCTTCGATTGGTTCTCTATTTCTCACCGATCTTCTAATCCACGTTCTAATTTTTCCTTTGCATTCGAACCCCCATCTTCTCCAATTATCCCCAAATTTTTATTCAAGGTCACCATGAGGAGGCTTACATCGTGGTTGATATATGCGACTTGTTGTTTCAACCACGTAAACCTCACCTCTGCAGGATCACGAGGCTCGTTTACATATTCGTCACCCATGATTTAGGGTTTTACGATTTTCGACCCCGTCAATCTAGATCCCCACAATCTCCACACAATATCCAAAGAAACCTCCTATGATACCAAATGATCTATAAAATTTCATGGATATTCCATTGGACAATTCGTCACAACAGATCCGATAATATTATATTAGAAATATGAAAATTCTACATTATTACAATTTTTTTAAACTTCAAGATCTGTAGATTTAACTGTAATTAGTGCATGCATGTGAATGGAAATTATGCATACAAATAGAGAAAGACAGAATAATCTCAGACACACACATAAGACACAAAATATACTTTGGGAAACCCTTTCAGGAGAAAACCTAGTTGGAAGGCGAGGTTGCTTCGCTCTCTTTCTCTGTTTGGAAAATAAGGCTACAAGTACAAAGAAGTAATGCTTGTGGCCTGTGGGGTGCTATAGTGCACAAATACTCTTTGTGTGCTCTACCTCTTATCTCTCCTTACTATCTTTTCTTAGCTATGGATAAAAATGCTCTCGAAAGAATGAAATGTCTCTTCCTCCTAGTGACTCGATTATAACACAACCTGATAACCTACAAGTGGTTACTTTTGACTACATGAACTCTTAACTAAAGTTACACTATAGACTCTTCTATAGTTTTTTACATCACAAACAGGTGGCTAGCCCCTTTCCCATGAATAATGGGGTTTGACGCGACTCCCGAACTATAGGTGTGAAAACAGGAAGGTCAGCTTCTAAGTGGAGTAACTTTTGCATATGGACTTCAATTGACGCGCTTCTTGCATCCTTGGAAAGATATTTATGTGTAGAAAAATATAAAATGGTGTGGTGCAAAAGCGCCAAGTTTTACCCCCAAAAAACGTTGTTTTTATACCTAAAAATGCCCCCGAAAGGTTTTTGACTTCGTTTTTCTAAACTGGGTCTCACTGGTAAAAACTATCTTGTGAGTCGATTCCTCCTCTTTTTCAATTCCAAATGCATCGAGATGGATGAAAAACAATATAATGATCCAATCTAGATCATGGGTGTCCACCCCACATTCCCTTGATTGATGATCATATGGAGCTATTCGACCTAGATATTCATGTCCATGGGATTAGACCTATTTTAAACTATTGATCCACAACCCCAAAACATTATCTATCGTTAAGGGTAAAAGAACCTTGGAACACAGACAAATTACCTTGCCTCTGGAAAGGATTCATTGCTTTCTCTTCTGAGAGCAAGGAAATTGACTTTGTACCTTTTAACATAATCGTCGCGAGGTGCTTTTGTAAAGGTTGAGGAATGAAGAAGATTGGGTGATGGACACTCGATAGTTCAGAACCTGTTGCTGTGCCATATTCGGACTATGGAGTAAGCCAGAGAGGGCGTTTAAAGATGGATGGTTGAAGTGAATGCTCATCTTAACAGAACTCATCTCTCGCTTTGCAATCTATATAGATCCATTGGTATTGACTTCCCGTCTGCTCTCGCATCATTGACGTTCTCCAGTTCCTTAAATTTCTGAGGACATATTTTCTTCTCACCAGCCTTGCTCCCCTCATCTCCCTGATCTCCCAGCAGGTGAAGTGCAAATAAAATATCCTATTGTCAAAGGTTCTCCAAGGAAAAAGCACGAGAATTTGAAGAAGTCCCCCACCAAAGTTGCCCAGAATGCCATCAAAGAGCCTTCTCAGCGAGACAAAAGCTCTTATGGATGACTCATAGTTGAGGAAAAAACGGATGAAGAACCTTCAGGCACTACAAAAGCCAACAAAGCAGGAATCAACAAAGTGCAGCAAGCTCCATCTAGTTGTAAGGGAAAGCAGGTAACCTGAAAATGTTTTTTGTTTAGTTCCTTTTGTTATAGTTCCCTCTCAATGCATTATATGGTACTAGTTGTGGTGGCAACTTCTGCAAGAATCCTCGTACAAGATTTTTTAGTAAAATCTCTTTTGACTTTTGTATGGCCCATGTTACTCTATAAGAACTTTATTCTCTCTTGTGGACCATCTAGTTTCCCCTTCACAGGTAAATGCTCCATATTTAGCTCTTCTCAGTTCTACCATGGCATAAAGCCTCACAATGTCTCTTTGATTGTACTCTATGTAAAAAAATTTTGGTAATATAAAGTTGCTCACTTGCTTACAAAAAAAAATATTAAAAATTTAATTTTCCCACAGGGCATAGAGAAAACAGTGGGTGTTCTATTAAGGCACTCTATGATTTGAAGGTCACTGGTTCGAAACCTAGTGGGAAAAAAATCTTGCCAATAAGGGTTGGTGTGGCCTAGACTAGGTGCAATCCCTGAGTGATTTTGACATCTTAGATACCCCTGGTTCACGACTATTCAAGCCACAGGTTAGGCATGTTAGTCATTTCAAGACTCACATAACCTATCAAACAAAAAAAATAGTAAAAAATTAATTTAGTACCTAGGAGTAGCTCAAATGGTGATGCTTGTGAAAATGAAGTGTTATGTACCAGGAGGTTTGAGGTTTAATCCCCCTAATTTATTCCAGTGATGTGAAAGGGGCATACGTAAATACCTAGAGGCTGTAGTGGTAGTGGTCATAGTTGACCCCATATCACGTGAGTATGAAACTGGCCCAGCTACCAATTCCTCTAATCACAAAAAATAACAAAATAATATATATTAAGAAAATAATTTAATAATCTTAAAATCCTTTAACTTAATTTTATAATATTAAAAATTAATATCAATTTTAATAAATTTAAAATAATATTTGATTAAAATATCATTTATTATTATTTAAACTATTAAAAAATTTCAACTTCACAAAAATGATTCAATCACAAACAAAAAAAATTAATCTAGTCAATGATGGTTTGTTTGGTTTATTAATATAATTATTATAATTTATATATGTTATTGCATAATCTTGTTGAGTGGTTTATTTGGTTTGTGAATTCATATTATGAGTCTTCCTTTTCCTATTAGGTTCAAGTTTTTTATTAATGGTCTTAAAAATTTGAAACTCTTCTTATTGCTACTTGTAATGAGTATATAGGATAGGGTGAGAATCACATATGATTGCATTCAGCTCATGCATGGAAGTCGACAACTTTAGGATCATAAATCTCTCAACAAGTACGAAATAGTTAAGGATGTCTCAATTTACATTGTAACAAGAGTAAGAGGTAGAGCTAAAGGTGCGCGAGCATCCTCCTAAGCCCAACCCAAATATTTTAACGATTTCTTAAAACCAAGACCTTCACTACCAAACCTTAAAGATCTCTTTGGTCTTGGATTCGTGGTGGAACAACTAGCGAAAACCCCTTATCTTTAAGTGGATAATGTTATATGCAGATTAGTGGTTGTATATTATGAACGAAAAATAATTATTTATCATTTCAATGGTTTTTGGCCCACAATATATGTTCTTCAGGAGTGCGTACACCAAAATTAGTATTAGAACATTGTATTGCATTTATGCTGAAAATGATTCTTTGTTGTGCTCCTTAATAGTTTAGAAGATCGTTAAAAGGTATTTTATTATGGACCTTGGTTTTGGGGCCAGTATGACATCTCCCTTCAATCTTGGTTTCCATATTTCAATCCTCTCTCTATGTTGGATCCGACAACCCCAATTTGGGCATGGTGCCTCAATATGCCCATCCATCTGATACACCTTGATATCCTTAAAGTTGTAGGAAACTTACTAGGTCTATTCATCAAATTTGACTTTGATAGGATTTTAAAAGGAATCCACACTTTTTTTCACATGTGTCAAAGTGAACCTCAGTAAAGGATTGTCAAAGAAAATCCCTCTGATATGGAGAGGTAGGTTTATTATCAACTAGTGGATTATGAAAACACTGCTTTTCATTGTAGGACTTGTCAGTATCCTAGTCACCTTCAGAATGCCTAGTCCTATTTGCAAGGACCATATTCACACCTGGATGCTAAGAAAAATAACCATGGATGGAAAGTTCCCAAAGGAACTAAAGGTTCCAAGACTAACGTGACTCACAAGCAAGACAAATCACAAAAACATAAGTCACCTACTTTCAAATTTTCACCTTCAAACTCAACTCACCATCACATTTAGCCATCTCAACCCTTTTCGAAGGAAGCTCATCCTCCAATCAATATGGAAGGAGACCTAACCATAATTTTTTCATCATCAATGAGTGGGCACAAATATATCCACGAATCAATTCACTCAAATAGTGGCAATGAAACAACAAATATGCTAGAGCATTTGATAATGGAAGTGTCTCAAAGATATGTCATAGTTATATCACCTACATTTACTTCATATAACCCCTCTGAATGGATAGACGTTTAGAAGAGAACATGAAAGAAGGAAAATCCCATTAACAATCGTGGGATCTAAATCCAGGAAGGAAGAAAATGTATCATTGCGTTGTGTGTTTATCGAAAGAGACGTAATACAAATTGATTTAAAATATGTGTGTGTGTGTGTGTTAGAATTTAAGTTTTTAATAAAAATATTATTAATATTTTAATTAAATTTTTAATTTTTAATAATTTTTTTTTAATATTTGAGTCAACAGGCTCATTCTACAACCCAGTATGAGGGTGATGTATAATTATGTTTGTGCTCAACGTGGAGTTGACATGTGCCTGTAAGTAAGATGTTTAAACCATATAATTTTCAAAAACATTTCAACACGAGATTTAAATAATCTATGTTAATTAACCTTCTCTCTTTTGGTGCATGAAGCCGCTTCCATTTCCATCCTCATTGGCTCCAAGGTTGATGAGGAAGTGAATCGACTCAAATCTAACAACCTAGTTTGTTTTGTTTTTGGGTTTTGCTCAAACCTCGCAAATATTCATGCTTGTATAATAAAATACTAGATTCCAGTGATAAAAAAGAGAGTTTTCTTTCACCCTTTTGCAAAGGTTTTTTTTATTGCATAGTTTAAAAATGTTGGAGATAGGGATCTAATCCTTACCTTTAGATATGTGGTTTTGGGGAATGCAGCTTTATGCTTGAAGCCCTAGCCTGCCTCTTTCAATCCTTTCACATGGGCTCTAACCTCAACACCTATTTGGGTGAGGCTTCCAAATATTTGATTGCATCTTTATGGTTTACCCTCTTCAGGTCCAGTCTAAGAAAGTTCCATTTTATCTCTCATGAAACTCAAAGGTGAAGTATTGCAACATATCCTAGAGTCTGTGTGGAGATGGATTTCAACTTAGGGTTCCTAGATAAAGTTATTTTGACTAGTAAATAATTTTCTTGGACTCAAAAGTTGGATTAAAAGCGAGTATCCTTGTATTGTAGGTCTTGTTTTGAAACAAGCCATACTACAACTAAATGTCCGAATGGGTTTAAGAAAATAAAAATTACTAGATAGCCTTATGGTATAAATATCCACCAGTTACTCCTCCTCCTCAAGTGACAACAAATTCTCAAGAAAAACAACAAGAATATATTTTATAGAGCCCGAAGATAAAAGATTCAGTCCCATGTGACTCAGGACAAGAAACTAATTGTAGGTTAGCCTCTCAGCTAGTGACAAGTTGGGTAGATCAAATTGATGTTGTTGAATCTCTAAAACAAGAAGACTCCTTATTTCAATATACTCCAAGCCTAGAAGAATGAAAAATCACTCCACATTCTTCCAAAGAATTTTGGACAAAAGTAGCGAAGAAGAAGAAGAAATTTAATGTAGAATCCTAACCAATAGTGACAAGAAGTTGAACTTGAAAAATTAGTTTAATCATGTATTGCTTTTGTTTATTGTTATGTAAAGAAATTGCAAGAATATACACGTGTAAGCAAAGTTAAATGTAATTATTTTGATTAGTTAACAAAATAAATCAATTATACTCTTCTTAAACTTTTGAAAATCATTGATTTAAATATACTTACCTAAGAATTTTGACAAAATAAATAATATTTTTTTACGTAACGCATATCCCAACCTTAAATTTTGCTTAATATAAACTCCTAAAAATAATAAAATAAAATTATCATATTTCTACATTAACACATTCATATGATAATTATATACACATACTTGCCATAATAATAATGATAACATTTAAGTATTGAGGGGTTTTTGTATTGCATTATATCAGATATCATTTTTTTTATTCAACTGCATTAAGTAAGTCATTCATTTATGACCATTTCCATGAGAGGTAGTCGTAACTGACTAAATTCTCATGATTTTTGAATAAGCCACTTAGCACTCATTACATCGGGTATTTCTCACAAGGGTGAATAAGTGGGATTGAAACTAGTGAAATGAATCACATAGCGTCAATCATCACTTCCAGGGCTTGCACTTGGTAACCATGACTTCCCGGGAGGTCGCCCATCCCAGATCGCCTTTGGCTCAAGCATGCTTAACTGTGGAGTTTTCCCCACAATCAAGCCCACTTAGCTTGCTACCTCATTTGCAAAACCTTAGCAATTATTGTGCCTCATGAACCATTAAAGTAGAGCTCTCTTCACTCTCTGTATTTAAGTATTGAGGGGTTTTCGCAGTGAATTATTTTAGATATCATATTTTTTTTATTCAACTGTGTTAAACAAGTCATTCATATATGACCATTTCCATGAGAGGTAGTCGTAACTGACTAATTTCTCATGATTTTTAAATAGTCCACTTAGCACTCATTGCATCGAGTGATGCTCACAGGGGTGAAGAAGTGGGATTGAAACTAGTGAAATGAATCACATAGCGTTAATCATCACTTCCGAGGCTTGCACCCGCTAACCAAGACTTCCCAGGAGGTCACCCATCCTAGATTGCCTCTGGCTCAAGCGTGCCTAACTGTGGAGTTTTCCCCACAATCAAGCCCACTTAGTTTTCTACCCCATTTGAAAACCCCTCAATATTTAAATACAAAGAGTGAAGGGAACTCTACTTGAATGGTTCATGAGGCACAATACTTGCTAAGGTTTTGCAAATGGGGTAGCAAGCTGAGTGGGCTTAATTGTGGGGAAAATTCCATAATTAAGCGCACTTGAGCCAGAGGCAATATTGGATGGGTGACCTCTTGGGAAATCCCGGTTACCAAGTGCAAGCCTCGAAAGTGATGATTGACTCTATGTGATTCATTTCACTAGTTCCAATCCCACTTTTTCACCCTGTGAGCATCACCCGATGCAATGAGTGCTAAGTGGGCTATTAAAAAATCATGAGAAATTAGTCAGTTACGACTGCCACTCATGGAAATGGTCATAAATGAATGACTTACTTACCGCAGTTGAATCCAAAAAAAATGAGTGCTAAGTTGACTATTCAAAAATCATGAGAAATTAGTCAGTTACGACTACCTCTCATGGAAATGGTCATAGATGAATGACTTACTTAACGCAGTTGAATCCCAAAACAAATGATATCTAATATAATGCACAATGAAAAATCCTCAATACTTAAATACAAAGAGTGAAGGGAGCTCTACTTGAATGGTTCATGAGGCACAATACTTGCTAAGGTTTTGCAAATGTGGTAGCAAGCTAAGTGGGCTTTATTGTGGGGAAAACTCCATAGCTAAGTGTGCTTGAGCTAGAGGCAATTTGGGGTGGGTGACCTCTCGAGAAGTCTTGGTTAATGAATGCAAGCCCCAGAAGTGATGATTGACGCTATGTGATTCATTTCACTAGTTTCAATCCCACTTATTCACCCCTATGGGCATCACCCGATGCAATGAGTGCTAAGTGGACTATTCAAAAATCATGAGAAATAATCATAACATTTTTTTACTAAAACTCTCTAACATATAGAGACATTTTTGTTATACTTGGCATGGTTTTATGCATTCAATTTTACCTTTGACTGTGTATTGGTTCAATCTCACCAAAACATTTTGCCTCTTATCCATAGTTTAACAGTGAGAATTCAATTTATTTTTTATTTTTTTTATTATTATTTAAATTTATTTATTTGCAAAGTGATTGGTCAAAGTCTTATTATGGGTTGTTTAGTAACTTCCATTTCTATTAGTTACTAATTTTTTGTCTTTAGTTTTATTTACTTTTTATTTAACTTTTTTTGTTCCCATTTTTTCTATTATTTCCATTTTCATGAATTATAGTTTTTTCTCCATATTCTGAATTAAAAATGACTTATTATTATATTAAAAACATATTATAATATATAGAAAAAGTATATATATGATTGTATATATGTTAATATAAACAATATTAGTTAATTATATTTCTTAATTTTTAGTGATGACAATTAACAATACAATATTTTATTAAATTATTATTATTTTTTCATGGGAGTATCTGCATAATACTATAACCTCGTCCTTTTAAAAAATTAAAGGGCATAGATCTATCGATGAGAAGAAAAGATGGTCTGCGCAGCTACAACTAGGGTTTTCCCACTCGGCCCCAATGGTCAGGAGGCTGCCGCTTGCTCACTACGGTTCCTCGTTGTTAGAGTCAGGTCAAACAGTGGAGAGGCTCTACTCCAACTCCTCAATGCAGATACCAATAAGGGGAATCATGGAATGTATGAGGAGTGTTGACTCTTTGGTTATCGCGATGAGTGCGACGGGAACAAAATATGGCTCCAAATCTATGATGTGTTATGTGTGGGAAGGCGAACGTCAAATAGACACAACCCAACTAGCAGTCAACTTTAGGTCAACTCCCTCTGGATGAGTTATGCTCCACGATGGAAGTTGAACGCTGAGGTCTATGTCTGTGTGCCCCTCCCAGCCGTCGTCAAACCTCTGCTCTGCCCTGTAGCGCTTGGCGACCGGAGCCTAAGTGCGCCTTCGTCTCTGCATGCGACCAACTCAGATCGCAGTGTCGATGGAGTTATGAGGTTTAGGTACCAACTTTTTCTTTCATATTTACTCACACCCAAAAAAACATGCATAACCATTTTAGCTGCAAACAGGGCATAGGTGCGCGAGGACTTACAAGTCGACGGGGTCCCTACTGGACGGATTGGGAGGGATCTCTGCCTCGAGGAGAAGTCGAAGACTTCCGTGACCCTCTGCTTGCCGCGCTCCAAAGGGAAAGGCTCCCGCAGCTCCAACGCGAGCCTGAACGGATCTCCTATGAAGGTTACCAGCAAGAAAGACGCTGACAGTTATGGCCTACCCCAACTCTACAATGGAACCTCACTCTAACGCGCATCCCTTGAAAAGGCAACTTTGGGCTGCAATGGGTCATCAGACTCCGTCATTCGCCGTACAAGCGTTGCGTAAAAGGGGACCCCGAAATTTCACCCCTCCTTTCAGCTTCGGTATCACCGCTCACCGGAAAACCTGATTCTTCGGGTTCGCTCTACGAACCGTGAAGACCCCTTTTCGCATTCCTCGAACACAAAGTTAGATCTCTCTACCTTTCGTAGATTCTCTATGGAGGTAAACTACTAGAGAATTAAGAGTAGAATGACTTATTATATTTATTATATATATATTTATAAATAATTTATAAATAATATTAGGAGTAGAAGCCTGATTGAGAGTGCACCCATCTCAGCTCGTCCGGCTCATTTGAAATACGTATATGAGAGTTCAACAAACCTGCGCAAAAAGCCCCCCATTCATCATGCCATCTTTCTTCTAGAGCAAGAGCATCCTTTGAAAACCACTCCTGCTGCTAGATAGATGAGTTTGCATTATCAGCAATTTGACTGAGAGAGAAGAGGCCTCTGTTATTTAGGTGCTCGAGCATATCTCTTGAGAGGGAAAAAGAGTCCGAGCAGCCCACCCACGGGTCCCTGCCTAGCCTTACTGATCTTCCGTCACCCACTTTCCATGCCAAACCTTTTTCAATAATCTGTACAGCTGCCACCAAATCTTTCCATACCACAGAGGAGTTCTTTGATGATTTGAAAGGCTATCTGATCCATTCCAGAGGCGAGATTGGGTCAATATACTTCCTTCTAGTAACAACAGTCCAAAGATTGTCTGAAACAATCAGCCTCCACGCTAGTTTAGCAGCTAAAGACTGAGAGAAAGGAAACAAGTCCTTAATCCCCCATCCACCCCATCTTTTAGGTCTGACAATTTTATCCCAAGCAACCCAAGGAGAGACATGATCCTTCTTCTGGCCAGCCCATAAGAATCTGCTACAAATTTTGTTTATTTTCAGCAGAATGCATTTTGGCACCCAAATGAGACTAGCCCAGTAAACTGGAATAGCCAACACCACAGATTTAATCAACACAAGCCGGCCTGCCCTTGACAGCCATTTAAAACTCCAATGTTTCATTCTGTCCTCAATTTTCGCCAGGAGCCAAGTCCAATCTTGAGCCCTGTAGGAGTCAGGTTTCAGCATAAAACCGAGATATTTGAACAGATCCTGGAGGGACTTTGCTTCAAACAAGAGTAACTCTTTTACTCTGTTTACTTCGAGAGTTGAGAGCCCTGCTGTAGTGACGGAAGATTTCTGTTCATTTATGACCAGACCTGTGGCTTTTAAGAAAAGGTCTAAAAGCCTTTTAAGACAGCAGCAATCCTCCCGACTCCCATCACTAAAAATTAGAATATCATCAACAAAAAGGAGGTGGGTCACCCAGAGATTAAGCCCAACTTCAATCCCTTTCATATCACCCTGTCTCTTCGCCGCTTTGATCAATAAACTTAAACCTTCTGCTGCTAGCAGGAACAGCAGGGGAGAGAGAGGGCATCCCTGGCGTAGGCCCCTTTGCGGGTTGAAAAAGTCCGAAGCAGCACCATTAATCAGAACTGCGATCGAAGTCGAGGTAACACACGCCATGATCCACCTTACAAAGTCATGCCTGAAACCAAGATGAGTTAGGAGAAGCCTTAGATACATCCAACTGATTCTGTCATAGGCCTTTGAGAGATCTATTTTAATGATGGCCCCTTTTTTCCGGCTTCTTTTAAGGCTGTGGAGGGTTTCCTGGGCAACACCAACAGCCTCGTGAATTTGTCTCCCATCCAGGAAACCGAACTGTTCCTACGTAAATGTTTTTGGAGAGGAACGGTTTCTACCGGAGGCAACAATCTTAAAGTAATAACCTTGTATAAGCATGAGCATGTAAAGATGACTAAATCACAGCAGGGTGGGGTGGCACAGACTCCCAGGGGAATGAGGCCGCAAAGGTAGCATTTAGAGGTCGGTAGACCAAACCCGACCCTATATTTTTCCACCACCGCAATGTCATCACCCAAAGAGTCAAAGAAGAGCAGCATCCACACCAAAATCCATCTCATCCCGGATTTTTCTTTGCATCGATTTTAGGGTATATTCCACTTCATCCTTGGATACCGGTGCCATCAAGAGATCATTTCCTTCATCTTCAATGAATCTTGGGAAAAATTGAGCTACTCTTATAACTTGAGAAATTGAAGCTTCTGCTGGGGCCTTAAAAAGGTCTTTGAAGAAAGCAACCCTAAGAGAGGCAAGCTCTTCAAAAGACTGAGCCTTTTCCCCATTTGCTTTTGGAATTTCCCAAATGGTATTTAAATTCTTCCTTCCTTTTGCATATTGCTGGAAAAATTTTGTGTTTTCATCCCCCGCTTGAAGCCAGATAGCCCTGCTCTTTAAGTGCCAGCTTTCCTCCTTTACTTGAAGAATTTTCCTTCTGGCTGCTTCAAGCTACCGGATTCTATCACGAGAGTTCACAGTGGCATAGCCTCCCCCATCCAGAGCTTCCAAGAGCTCAAGTTCGGCGTTTATAACCCTTAATTCCTCATCTTCCTGCAAAGCCTTTTGGGAAGCCCAATTTTTGGTTGCAGCTTTCAAAAGCTTCAGGTTATTCATGAACGCCTTACTTCGACTTAAACCCTCCTCATCAGCTATCCCATCCTTCCTCCAAGTGGAATGGAATAGAGATAAAAAAGAGTCATATGTCAGCCAAGAGGCATTAAATTTGAAAGGGGACCCAAGTTTTTTAAGAGTTCCTTTTGCCTCCATCAGTATCAGGAAATGATCGGATAGGACCCCTTCACCCACCCAATGCCGGAAAATGGACAATTTCTCTGATAGAACTTCACCCAAGAGAAAGCGATCCAGTTTCTTTCCCACCCAATCATTACCAACTCTTTTATTTCGCCAAGTGGGTCTAGCTTTAAGAAGCGAGAGGTCGATCAGATGGGAAGAGGCAATCTTGGAAAGGAAAAAATCAGTTAGGGGGTCCGCTCTGGCATTTGCTCCCCACGATTTCGAGACCCCTAGTGATAAGTTTAGGTCTCCTCCGATGATCAAATTTGGATGGCCAAGAAAGGACTTTTGGAAAAAGGAGGACCAGAACAGCTCCCTTTCTTGACAGGGCCCATAAACATTGAGAATAAGAAGGGTAAGGCAGAGCTCCTTAGATTAAAGCTCCAACGCCAAAGTGTGTTCAAGCCCCCAAGCAGAAATTTCTCTAAGATTTCCTGCTCTATATCTTGTGACCAAACCACCAGAGCGGCCATCTGCATCAAGGGCCTGAAAGAGCCATCCTGGCATCAATTTAGAAAGGAGTGCTATAATTTCCTCCCCTTTACCAAGGGTTTCTTGAAGCATAAGAATATCTAGGTTATAATCTCTGATTAAATCCCTTAAAGCTAGTTTTTTAGGTTGACTAGCTAACCCCCTATAGTTGTAGGAAAGAAAGATCATTTCGAAATATCAGGGGGTGGATTTGCTGCTCTAAGCACCCCAGTCAAGGATTTTTGTTTTCCGTCGACGATATCAATTATTGCCTTCTGTTTGGCCTTTCACATATTGGATTTCCTACCTCTTGCTTTCCTGGGCCCAATTGGCACCAAATCCTGCTCTAGACCACCAGGAGTTGTCTCTTTCCCAAGACGAATTGCCAACGATCTCAGGTTATAGGGGGGAGCAGTCGAGGAGGGAGTAGATTCCATGGATTGACAAGGGACCAGGGATTCGACCATAGAGGAAGGAGGGACTCCAGAGGACGATGGTACCGAAACAACTAGACTGTCAACCGGTGAGGAATTTAGATTTAAAAAGGAAAACTCCATCTGAAGCTGCCTAGAGGGGCCAGGCATCGAAATAGCAGAGACAGGATCTAAATCAGATAAACATAAGGAAAATGGGAGAGAAAGAGGCATACCCGCCTGTGAAGCCCCCACTGTCCCAGCTGTTGGAGTAACCTGAGAGGCAGTCAGCACAGGTGCTTGCTCAGGAAACTGGTCGGAGACAATCTGCTGCATAGGGGAACTAGAAGTCACAACCTCCAAACCATCCTCTAAATCCTCCTCCATTGGTTCCTTTGGGAGATCCATGCCTGTGTTAGGAACATAAAAAACTGCCAGCTTTCTAGGCACTTTGAAAGGGTTCCCTCTACGACGATGACCCAGAGGGCACTCTTTTGCCAAGTGCCCATATTTATGGCATCTATGGCATCAGAATGGCAGGTTCTCATAATCCAGCTTTTGCACGAACTCCATCTCTCTATATTTTAATGTCATGGCTTCTGCAAGCCCTTCACGAGGGTTAAGGCTTACTAAGATCCGTGCCACATTAAGATCATCAGTTTGTTCAAAAGACCTATCAACTTTCAGGAACTTCCCCAAAGTATTTCCAATGGAGATGAATACCGAATCAAACCAAAACTGAATAGGTAGCCCTGGCAATTTGACCCAAACTGGAGATTCGTTCAATTTTTCAGTTTGGGCATCGAATATAGGGGTCCATCTGCGAAGGAGAACTGGGCGTTTGCCAAAACACCAATTCCTGTCAAGAACCCAATTTACATGATCTTTATGGGCAAAGCGCAGAGTAAACCATCCTCTTTCCAGTGCTTTAATCTCCACTGGCTTTCCTGGTGCATTTTCCCACTCCGATTGAACCCAGTCCCAGATATAATCAGCCGTGAATTTCCTCCCTCGCACTCTGCCTACAAGCCTTGTCTCAGTGGCTGCCATAGCCTCTTCTACTCGGATATCCACTCCTAAGGTGCAGCAAGGCTGTGGCTCCTTCTTTCTAATGGGACCCTACTTTTTGCGCTTCCCACCCACCTTGGTTGCCTGCACCTCACCCTCCCCTGGTTCCTTATGATGTCGGGCATCGGAACCCTCTACCCCAGGCAGACCCTGGCACCTCTCCTCTGAGTCCGTTCACACCGAAGTATATAAATTATTATTTATAAATTATTCAATATTATTTATAAATTATATATATATATATATATAATAAATATTAAATTGATTTCAATATTATTTATAAATTATATATATATATATATATATAAACATCAAAATATATAAAAGTTTTGAGGTTCAAGAAATTCAATGAACCCAATGTTGAATTATAGATATCATGTTAAAGTTATTAAAATAATATAATATTTTAAATAAATCTTATCGTTTATTTTTTTTTCCACAGAAAAAATCAACCTTCTATTGATATAAGAGGGTTACATAGCATATGCAGTGCATTTTCATTTCCCTTTTTTAGAGAAAACCATAAGCGGCTGTTTGTAAGAAACTTCAAAAATTCCTCCCTACAGCCCTGTCAAAAAAAAGATCTATAGGATAACCAAAAAACTGTGGTGTATCCTACCCCCGGCTTCCATATAGGAAAAATGCCGAAACGGAGTAGACGGAAACCCACAACAGTCAAAAAACCAGCGAGTAGACACTATGTTGGCGGTAATTTTAATATCTAGAACAAACAGGTGCTCAGGCCTCCAATATAAGGAAAACAGCGCTGAGTCCCATGCAGTTTGAACATATACATAAAAGTTTTTTACAGCAAAATATACAAGAAAAAAACTAAATACTAGAGAGTAAAGAAGAGCTGTTGGCAGCTCCCGACTTATGCAAAAACAGGAGGGGCAAGTCCCCTTTCCACCCAATCAACCACTTCTTCTACTGACCATGCGCCCAAAACCTGCTCAGTGCCTTTTTTAGAAAGGTTGTCTGCTTCTTTGTTTCTTTCCCTGTAAATGTGACAAATTTTCAGCTCAGAAAAACAACTTTTAAGACGAATAATTTCAGCAAGAAAAGGAGTTAAAAGAAAATTCCTGCAAAGATGCGTTCCATTGGCCCACTTGATTGAATTCAGAGAGTCCCCAAATATCTGAACCTCCCGCTCATTGCGCAAAGAGAGCCAACAAAGAAGCAAATGTAAAGCTTTGAGCTCAGCAAAATTATTTGTTCCAGTACCAAGTCCAATGGAGGCTTTGAGTATTTTTCCCGAGGGAAAGTGAATGACCAGACCAGCACCACAATTCTTGTTTATATCTGAGGCTCCATCGAAATAAGCCCACGGGATAGAGACCTTTATTTCTTCTGCCTGGACAGGTCTGATGCTTTGAGAATTGGATGGGAGTGGTATGCTTTCATATATGGCCACTCATTCAGCTGCTAATCTAGCAATGGGGAAGAAAGTGTCTTTGAAGATCTGGTGATTTCTGGCTAGCCAAATTCCCCAAACAACCAACAGGGGCAGCGATCTGACTTTATCATTGGGAGCCTGCTGCCACCAATTATTCCAAGCCTCAGGTATCTCCTCCCCTTCCCAACAAAAGGGGACCTTAGTCAGTCTTAACATTTCATTCCAGAGGCTTTTAGAGAAAGGACAGGCAAGGAAGATATGCTGGAGAGTTTCCTCGTTCTCCTTACACAAGGAACACCACCCAGGCCCCATCTTCCCCCTTTTTTGGAGAAAATCCCAAGTAGGTACTTTCTTTTGAAGAACACACCAGAAAAACAACCGAGTCTTTGCTGGCCCTTTCAGTTTCCACAATGGCTTGGCCCACCAGTTTGGCTCCTCCCACCCCTTTTGAGACATAAGCCAATCATATCCCTTCTTTGGAGAGTAGAAGCCTGATTGAGAGTGCACCCATCTCAGCTCGTCCGGCTCATTTGAAATACGTATATGAGAGTTCAACAAACCTGCGCAAAAAGCCCCCCATTCATCATGCCATCTTTCTTCTAGAGCAAGAGCATCCTTTGAAAACCACTCCTGCTGCTAGATAGATGAGTTTGCATTATCAGCAATTTGACTGAGAGAGAAGAGGCCTCTGTTATTTAGGTGCTCGAGCATATCTCTTGAGAGGGAAAAAGAGTCCGAGCAGCCCACCCACGGGTCCCTGCCTAGCCTTACTGATCTTCCGTCACCCACTTTCCATGCCAAACCTTTTTCAATAATCTGTACAGCTGCCACCAAATCTTTCCATACCACAGAGGAGTTCTTTGATGATTTGAAAGGCTATCTGATCCATTCCAGAGGCGAGATTGGGTCAATATACTTCCTTCTAGTAACAACAGTCCAAAGATTGTCTGAAACAATCAGCCTCCACGCTAGTTTAGCAGCTAAAGACTGAGAGAAAGGAAACAAGTCCTTAATCCCCCATCCACCCCATCTTTTAGGTCTGACAATTTTATCCCAAGCAACCCAAGGAGAGACATGATCCTTCTTCTGGCCAGCCCATAAGAATCTGCTACAAATTTTGTTTATTTTCAGCAGAATGCATTTTGGCACCCAAATGAGACTAGCCCAGTAAACTGGAATAGCCAACACCACAGATTTAATCAACACAAGCCGGCCTGCCCTTGACAGCCATTTAAAACTCCAATGTTTCATTCTGTCCTCAATTTTCGCCAGGAGCCAAGTCCAATCTTGAGCCCTGTAGGAGTCAGGTTTCAGCATAAAACCGAGATATTTGAACAGATCCTGGAGGGACTTTGCTTCAAACAAGAGTAACTCTTTTACTCTGTTTACTTCGAGAGTTGAGAGCCCTGCTGTAGTGACGGAAGATTTCTGTTCATTTATGACCAGACCTGTGGCTTTTAAGAAAAGGTCTAAAAGCCTTTTAAGACAGCAGCAATCCTCCCGACTCCCATCACTAAAAATTAGAATATCATCAACAAAAAGGAGGTGGGTCACCCAGAGATTAAGCCCAACTTCAATCCCTTTCATATCACCCTGTCTCTTCGCCGCTTTGATCAATAAACTTAAACCTTCTGCTGCTAGCAGGAACAGCAGGGGAGAGAGAGGGCATCCCTGGCGTAGGCCCCTTTGCGGGTTGAAAAAGTCCGAAGCAGCACCATTAATCAGAACTGCGATCGAAGTCGAGGTAACACACGCCATGATCCACCTTACAAAGTCATGCCTGAAACCAAGATGAGTTAGGAGAAGCCTTAGATACATCCAACTGATTCTGTCATAGGCCTTTGAGAGATCTATTTTAATGATGGCCCCTTTTTTCCGGCTTCTTTTAAGGCTGTGGAGGGTTTCCTGGGCAACACCAACAGCCTCGTGAATTTGTCTCCCATCCAGGAAACCGAACTGTTCCACATAAATGTTTTTGGAGAGGAACGGTTTCAGCCTGGAGGCAACAATCTTTGCAATAACCTTGTATAAGCATGTGCACAGGGAGATGGGACGGAAATCATTAAAAGAGGTGGGGTGGTCCGACTTGGGGATGAGGGTCAGGAAGGTAGCATTGAGAGGCTGGTAGACCAAACCTGAGACCCTAGATTCTTCCACCACCGCAGTCAGATCATCGCCCATAAAATCAAAAAAGTGGAGGAAAAATTCCACAGTCCAACCATCCGGTCCCGAGCTTTTCTCTTTTTGCATCGATTTTAGGGTAGCTTCCACTTCATCCTTGGAGACCGGAGCCATCAAGAGATCATTTCCTTCATCTTCAATGAATCTTGGGAAAAATTGAGCTACTCTTATAACTTCAGCAATTGATGCTTCTTCTGGGGCCTTAAAAAGGTCTTTGAAAAAAGCAACCCCAAGAGAGGCAAGCTCTTCAAAAGACTGAGCCTTTTCCCCGTTTGCTTTTGGAATTTCCCAAATGGTATTTAAATTCTTCCTTCCTTTAGCATATTGCTGGAAGAATTTTGTGTTCTCATCCCCCGCTTGGAGCTAGATAGCCCTGCTCTTTAAACGCCAGCTCTCCTCCTTTACTTGAAGAATTTTCCTTCTGGCAGCCTCAAGCTCCCGGATTCTGTCACGAGAGTCCACGGTGTCATAGCCTCCCCCATCCGGGGCTTCCAAGAGCTCAAGTTCGGCGTTTATGACCCTTAATTCCTCATCTTCCTGCAAAGCCTTTTGGGTAGCCCAGTTTTTGGTTGCAGCTTTCAAAAGCTTCAGGTTATTCATGAACGCCTTACTTCGACTTAAAACCTCCTCATCAACTATCCCATCCTTCCTCCAAGTGGTATGAAACAGAGATACAAAAGAGTCATCTGTCAGCCAAGAGGAATTAAATTTGAAAGGGGACCCAGGTTTTTTAAGAGTTCCTTTTGCCTCCATCAGTATCGGGAAATGATCGGACAGGCCCCCTTCACCCACCCAATGCCGGAAAATGGACAATTTCTCAGATAGAACTTCACCCAAGAGAAAGCGATCCAGTTTCTTCCCCACCCAGTCATTACCAACTCTTTTATTTTGCCAAGTGGGTCTGGCTTTAAGAAGCGAGAGGTTGATCAAATGGGAAGAGGCAATCTTGGAAAGGAAATAATCAGTTAGAGGGTCCGCTCTGGCATTTTCTCCCCACGATTCTGAGACCCCTAGTGAGAAGTTTAGGTCTCCTCCGATGATCAAATTAGGATGGCCAAGAAAGGACTTTTGGAAAAAGGAGGACCAGAATAGCTCCCTTTCTTGACAGGGCCCATAAACATTGAGAAGAAGAAGGGGAAGGCAGAGCTCCTTAGAGTAAAGCTCCAATGCCAAGGTGTGTTCAAGCCCCCAAGCAGAAATTTCTCTAATATTTCCTGCTCTATATCCTGTGACCAAACCACCAGAGCGGCCATCTGCATCAAAGGCCTGAAAGAGCCAGTCTGGCATCAATTTAGAAAGGAGTGCTATAATTTCCTTCCCTTTACCAAGGGTTTCTTGAAGCATAAGAATATCTGGGTTATAATGTCTGATTAAATCCCTTAAAGCTAGTTTTTTAGGTTGACTAGCTAACCCCCTACAGTTGTAGGAGAGAAAGATCATTTCGAAATATCAGGGGGTGGATTTGCTGCTCTAAGCACCCTAGTCAAGGATTTTTTTTTCTTCCGTCGACGATATCAATTATTGCCTTTTGTTTGGCCTTTGACATATTGGATTTCCTACCTCTTGATTTCCTGGGCCCAATTGGTACCAAATCCTGCTCTAGACCACCAGGAGCTGTCTCTTTCCCTGGACGAATTGCCAACGATCTCAGGTTATAGGGGGGAGCATTCGAGGAGGGAACAGATTCCATGGATTGACAAGGGACCAGGGATTCGACCATAGAGGAAGGAGGTACTCCAGAGGACGATGGTACCGAAACAACTAGACTGTCAACCGGTGAGGAATTTATATTTAAAAAGGAAAACTCCATCTAAAGCTGCCTGGAGGGGCAAGGCATCGAAACAACAGAGACAGGATCTAAATCAGATAAACATAAGGAAAAGGGGAGAGAAAGAGGCATACCCGCCTGTGAAGCCCCCACTGTCCCAGCTGTTGGAGTAACCTGAGAGGCAGTCAACATAGGTGCTTGCTCAGGAAACCGGTCGGAGACAATCTGCTGCAAAGGGGCACTAGAAGTCACAACCTCTAAACCATCCTCTAAATCCTCCTCCATTGGTTCCTTTGGGAGATCCATGCCTGTGTTAGGAACAGAAAAAACCGCCGGCTTTCTGGGCACTTTGAAAGGGTTCCTTCTATGGCGATGACCCAGAGGGCACTCTTTGGCCAAGTGCCCATATTTATGGCATCTATGGCATCAGAATGGCAGGTTCTCATAATCCAGCTTTTGCACGAACTCCATCTCTCTATATTTTAATGTCATGGCTTCTGCAAGCCCTTCACGAGGGTTAAGGCTTACTAAGATCCGTGCCACATTAAGATCATCAGTTTGTTCAAAAGACCTATCAACTTTCAGGAACTTCCCCAAAGTATTTCCAATGGAGATGAATACCGAATCAAACCAAAACTGAATAGGTAGCCCTGGCAATTTGACCCAAACTGGAGATTCGTTCAATTTTTCAGTTTGGGCATCGAATATAGGGGTCCATCTGCGAAGGAGAACTGGGCGTTTGCCAAAACACCAATTCCTGTCAAGAACCCAATTTACATGATCTTTATGGGCAAAGCGCAGAGTAAACCATCCTCTTTCCAGTGCTTTAATCTCCACTGGCTTTCCTGGTGCATTTTCCCACTCCGATTGAACCCAGTCCCAGATATAATCAGCCGTGAATTTCCTCCCTCGCACTCTGCCTACAAGCCTTGTCTCAGTGGCTGCCATAGCCTCTTCTACTCGGATATCCACTCCTAAGGTGCAGCAAGGCTGTGGCTCCTTCTTTCTAATGGGACCCTACTTTTTGCGCTTCCCACCCACCTTGGTTGCCTGCACCTCACCCTCCCCTGGTTCCTTATGATGTCGGGCATCGGAACCCTCTACCCCAGGCAGACCCTGGCACCTCTCCTCTGAGTCTTTTTTCACACTGAAATCATGGATCATCGGTCCGTCAACCAAAGGTTCCTTTTCTAGTTGTGACTTCTCTGCGCCCGTGGCGCCCCCAGGTTCAACCTCCCCCTGAGTGCGCCCCTTTAATCCGACCCCCAACAGCTCTGGATGGATTGCGTATCCAGATCCATCACCCGATGCTCCGACCAGGATGACACTCTGATGTAAATCCCGGCTCACCTGAACAGAGAGATCATTTACACCTCTAGAGCTTGATTCCGGGTTTTTGCCTTGGTAGGGCCCTCTATTCACTTTGGTGCCCATGACACATGCACAGCCTGGGCCTTTTCCGTCTTATTTTTTTGCGGCTAGGCCTTGAGACATGCGGGACCGCAGCTAGCCACCATGCACCGGAGCCCTCCCAGAAAGGAAACATAGATCGAAGGACTAACCCGAAAGAGGAAGGGCAGGAAGCGGCAAGGCGGATCCTATCAGAAGCTTTCACCCTTTGAGATACCACCCCTGGATTTTGAGATACCACCCTTGGAGGGTAAAAAAACGCGTGATACGCATACGGATGTTTGTCGGATCAAAGATGCAAGGCTAATGAGGAGAGAAACCACACGCCTTCCTCTGGAATAAACCCCCTTGTTCTAATCGTCTTAGGAAAAAAATAAACTCGAGGTTAAAGGCCAGAAGCCCATTGCCCATCCATGAAGTAAATCACTCAGAAGTATGGGTTCTAAATCCACAGGTTCCTGATCCAGTCCCATCCTGCTTGTTTCAAGCAAACCCTGCTTGGGCCACAGGCCGGGCTGGAACCCGTGAAAGGATAAAAGTAAAACTCCATCGATCGGTGAAAAAAGACGAGAATAATGTTATGCGCATACGGGCTGAGGGATAAAACCACGCATTTTTCCAACCTCGTGACGCTAATCAACGACTGCAGGGTGAGAAAAGTCAAGAGGGAAGGCGGATGCAGCGGTGGGAGTGCGCATGTCACATCTCACCTCCGCGTGGCTTTGAGCAGGGCCCTAGCTTACTTGATTCTGATTCAGCCATTTGAGAAAAACCTAGCGCTCCTCAAACTGGGGACAAATCTCTCAAATATTAATATAATATTAAAATTGATTTATTTTTATGAATATTCAATTAATTTTAATATTTTTTTTTAAATAATTATTTATAATTATTTAATATAATAATTCATATCTACTGTTCATACGTGTTCACAAGTATGAATAATTCACTGCATCTATCAAAGATTGTCAAAGGTAAACCTAACACAATTACTCTACAGGGCCTTTATGAGTATATAGATTCTTTATAGAAACGTAGAGAAGAAAGAGAAGTCAAGCTACAAACAGAGTTCGAAGCCATGCTAGAAAATAAATTTACATCTCTTGAAGACAAGATCCAAAAACAATTAGAAAGTAAAATAAAACTATTGGAGAATAAAATGGAGACAATGGAGATTTGATTACAGGTAATAAAAAAACAAAGCCGATATACGAACCAAACATCCCAACAAGGAGATGATGATACTTTAGAAAGTCTTAAAATGAAGGACATGATTAAAGAACTAGAAGAAAAAGTTAATTACAATCTCACCCTAAATAGTGTGGCAGGTAAATTAGATATCAAACCCATTAAAGAAGAAGAAAAATTGATAGAATTAGACCATGAGCATAACAAAAGGGCCTTGAACCTTATAATCTTCAGCTTGAAAGAGGAGGTATATGAGGATACTTTAGCCATAGCCGAGACATAATTACATAATTGATTAAAAATTTAAACAACATGTATCACCGAAGCAACAAGGTTGGGGAAATTCACTGAGAATAAAGGAAGGCTGATCCGGATAAAGGTGAGATCTATTGACCATAAGTATGACATACTTAGTAAAACCTCTAGTCTAAAAGGAACGAGAATATTTGTAAATGAATATCTCATTCTAGAAGATCAAGCAGACTTAAGAAATGAGGTTCAAAAGGTAAAATAAGCTAGGAAGGAAGGAAAATGGGCAATAATCAAAGATAGAAAAGCCTTTATTCGAGATAGAAACCAAAAAGATAGTAATAAATATCAATTCAACATGCTCCAGATTATTTCTTGGAACTGTAGGGGCTTTCCATCGAACAAAGGCCCCAATCTAAGTTGGATCTCGAATGAAGTTGATATTATATTGCTTGTTGAAACTTGGGATCACGAAGAATCTAAGGTCCCTAACATAGATGGTTTTGCACTATGGTCTATCTGGAACAAGTGATCCTCTCGTAGAGGCATTGGGGGTATATGTTACATTAGGAATAACATCTCCCCCCATGCTAGGCTTTATAAAAACGACCCTTACAACCAATATAGTTGGATAGAGATTACTGAAATTAATGATACAAGGACCTACATAACAATATGTTATTTTTCCCCTATCAATTCTAACTTCTATAAGAAAAACAATTTAGATAAAAATGGTCCTTAAAATGGTTTAGAGAATGATATTTCTAGCCTAAGGAATGAAGGTAATATCCTCTTAATGGGTGACTTTAATGTTCGAACTTCAAGCAACCAAGCTATTCTTCTAAGAAATCATTCCAACCCTAATCCTCTTTGGCTAGACGAACACCTTACTCTAGCTAGCCGGGACAAAAGGAGCTCTGAAGACCTAGGGGAGAATTTGTTTGGGTCAGAGTTATTCGATCTCTGTAGTGCTCAAGATCTCATAATTTGCAATGGTCTAAAGAAGTGGCCCAATTCTAGCCAGATTACCTGTATCCATGGGCTGGGTAGCAACGTGGTAGACTATGTTATTTTCGATATCGCTTTATACAACGAAATAATAAATTTTGACATCTTAAACGACGACGAGCCTGACTCTGATCATATACCTTTAATTATAACTCTCAAATTTTTCATGCATAGAGATCCCGTAGAAGATAATCCTTATAGCCAAAATAACTTAATCTTTGATAGAAATAAAAATTATCTCTTTCTAAATGAACTAAAAATTAATTTGCTTCCTTTATCTAGTATAGACAACATAGAAGACCTCTGTCATAATTTTACTACAACCCTCTCATATTCTATTAACAAGTTCTCAGCTGAAGTTTCAAGTAATAAAAGAAATAGAAAAACCAACCCTTGGTATGACAAAGATTGTAAAAGTGTGAGGAGAGAAATTAAGGAAGCTGTTGATGAATCTCTTAAAATTGGCAAGATAAAAATATACAAAACCCTAACTAAAAGGAAAAAAAGGTAGTATATTCATAAAAGACAAGAAAATCTCTTACACCTCTCTAAGGTAGCTCCTAAGAAATTCTGGAGGCAGATTCTAACTAGAAAAACTAAAGATAATAATAGAATTGCTTTACACGACTGGAATTCCTATCTTAAAAAGCTTTATGAATCTCCAAATGTCATGGATAACTTTGAAACCCTTCTCACAACGGAAGAATTTTTCTCATTATAAGACATAGATTTTGGGGTTAAGCATCTGACAAATGGAAAAGCTAAGGACATTGAAGGTTACTAGGCAGAAATATTAAAAATTGGAGGTCCTGTCCTCATCCCCCACATCCATAAGCTTTTCAATAAAGCGGTCAAGCAAGGGTTCCCTAAACCATGGAATCATAGCCTCATTATCCTTAGTTTTAAAAGTGGGGATACAAATAACCCCTCTAATTATCGGAAAATTATGATTAGCCCTCTCTTAGCCAAGTTATATGGTATTATTTTGGAAAAGAAGATGAGCTTATGGCTTGAAAGTGAAGGTAAGTGGGCTAAATTCCAAGCGGGTTAAGAAGGCAACACTCAACAACGAACCACCTCGTTACGCTTAGGATCATTGTGGAGGAATGTCGTAATGATAAATCCAATCTCTTTTGTTGCTTTGTGGACTTTAGAAAGGCTTTCGATACGGTACCTAGAAACAACCTATGGAATAGATTAGAAGAGTTAAAGGTTCCTTTTGAGTTGAGAGCTGCCGCTATAAGGTTATACAAGAATGTAATTGTCAATTTAAAGAGAAATGAGGGGTGGTTGAAATATAATAAGTGTAATATTAGATTTAAACAAGGTTTCCCCCTCTCCCCTACCCTATTTGGCATTTACATCGACAAACTAGAAGGTTGTTTAGAGGAAGCAGGCTGTGCTAGCACAATCTTAGCTAGAATAGTCATCGTCCTTCTTCTCTATGATGACGATATTGTTCTTCTGGCAAGGTGCCCATCTGATCTTGATAAGAAACTTAGACTTCTTAAGGATTTATGCTCTATCATGGGTATGACTGTTAACACTGACAGACAAAATTTATGATTATCAAATCCAAGAAGGACACTTATGCTAATTTTGTGTATGACAATAACAACTTGGAGGAAGTGTCTTCGTACAAGTACTTAGGAATTGATATTCATC
This sequence comes from Pinus albicaulis, assembly GCA_034641835.2. NCBI lineage: Eukaryota > Viridiplantae > Streptophyta > Pinopsida > Pinales > Pinaceae > Pinus > Pinus albicaulis. Next base: position 124,966 of record JAXQQM020080363.1, on the reverse strand, counting down.
TCAAGCTCAACTAGAACTATAGCATTGAGAAAAGGATTAATGGAGGGTGGAAAGATTATTTTGGTCTTGAAAATAACTGTAAAACGGAAAACATTGTGATATGGGATAGAAATAAGCTCCTCTTTGAAACTTTAGTCACTGTTGTTATCTTGTGTGGATGTGAGGTTTGGGGTTGCAACATCTCTAGAGAATCTTGGAGAAAGATTGAGCAAATATAGAAACATTTTATAATGTATAACCTCAAAATTAAAATCAATACATCCTATCATATTCTCCTTATAGAAGTGGGTCTTTCCCCTATCGAGAGCCTAGCTATGACTAGGCTTCTGTTGTACAAGCACAAAATCAATAACATGGGAGACCATATACTTCCTAAGCTAGCTTTAAATTCCACCCAAAACTACCTAAGGCTTAAACGAGGTTGGTATAAAGATACCAGGGCCTGGTTAAACCATTGGGAGATCGACAAAAATGTTGCATTGCAAAATATTAATAACATAAAGAATATTGTTACTTCTAAGTTTAAAGAGAAAATGTGGTGTGAGAAAGATTTAGAGGCTAAAAGAAAATTAAGATATTATAAGGAAGTCATCAACCCTACTCTAGAAGATCAAAAGTATCTCTTTATTTTAACTAGCTCAAAGAAAAAAATTGATATAGCCAAGATTAAAATGAACTCTCATGAGCTCCGTAGTGAAAAAGGTCTTTGGGCAGTTCCTAAAACACCATGGGTGGAAAGGATTTGCCATCTCCTTGAGAATATGAACATTGAGGATGAAAATCACTTCTTCTTAGAGTGCCCCGCGTACAACCACATTAGATCTCAATTTCATAATCTTTTTTGCAATACCAACCTTCCTGGCCTTTTAACATGTCAAAATTATAGTAAGCTCGGGATGCTTCTCTCCAAGGTCTTTGAGCATAGGAATACAATTTTAAAACAAACTAAATAATTCATTTCTTTAGGTCTGATAGACCAAAGTTTGGTCTCAGAGGACGTTAACCATCATCATCATATATTTTTATAAATATCAAATTAATATATATATATATATATATATATATATATATATATATATATATATATATATATACTTTTAAAACTATATCCTATGCTATTAATGCTCACTTATTTTATAATAAAGTTTCATATTGTGTATTTACTTCTTTTAAAGCCTTATATGAGTTGATGTGCAGGCCCAAATACTTCTGGAAATTATTATTCGTCCCTATTTCGCGAGAGACTATTATTATTAGTCCATTATTTTGCTTTTTTTTTTTTGGCAATTTTAACGAAAGTTTGAGGAAAAAGTTCAATATCTCTATTTTCCATAAATTCAAAAATATTTTTCTAATTTTCTGAAAATCTTATTTCTAATTTTGGATTGGTTTCAAAACCTCCGATGGAGTATGATTCCCCTAGTGGAGAGCATTTTATTTTTGGTATTTGTTAATGCCTAACAATTCATTTATAATTTAAAAAAAATAATTTTATGAGTGGTCATTCCATCAGTGAGTGCTCTGACACTGACACTAACATTGACACTGTTATGGTACTACTTAGGCCAATGATGATAGAATTGGAGCGATTGCAAGTCCTTTACGTAGACGGGGGGAGGGGGGGTGGCTAAAAAAATCTCTAATTAATATTTTTCTTGTGTGGAGATGACTATTACTTTTACAAATTTCCACATCATATATCACACTAATAATGGAATTATTGAAACTATAAATTTAGCGTTTTATTAAATTCATGAAATTAATCATATTGTTACGAGTTAAACTAGTTTCAGAAAATAGAAAGTTGAGTACAGTGGAGATTTGCATGTAAAGTAGTGTCCAGAGCTTTACTTGTGAGAATGATGATGTAGATGTAGCTTTAATTAATTTAACTATGAAAAAAAATCGAATTAGTATTATTATGTTTCATTATGGGGAGCTTTTCAGGGTATGTATGGGAGACATTGTCATTGTTATGGTATTGCTCTGCTTAATGATGACATAATTGATGTGGTTCCAGGTCCTTTACGTAGGTGTCACAGGTGGGGGGCGGGGGGGGGGGGGATAAACAAATTTCCAATTAATATTTCCTTGTGCGAAGATGGCTGTTATTTTTACAAATTTTGACATCGTATATCACACTGGTAGTGGAATTATTAGAACAAGGATGCAGATGGAGCTTTAATTAATTTAACTATGAACAAATTTTGAATTAATATTATTATGTTTCATTGTGCAAATTTTTTACTGTGCATAGGATAATGTGTGTGCGGGAGAACGAGAGTGCAGAGGAAACTCTGTTCAGGAGGGACAAAATTAATGCCACTGTGCGAGGGATGAGGCATGTGTCGGAGAGCAGGGCTAAACAAATCTCCAATTAATAATTCCTTGTGCGGAGGTGACTATTAATTTTACAAATTTCCACATTGTATATCACACTAGTAATGACAATATTGGAACGTGGATGCAGATGGAGGTTTAATTAATTTAACTATGAACAAATTTTGAATTAATATTACTATATTTCATTGTACGAATATTTTATTGTGCACATGACAATGTATGTGCGAGATAATGAGGGTGAATAGGGAATTTTTTATAGTAAGGACGGAATTAATATTAATAGTTTTCCTCGTACGGAGCTTTTACCGTGAGGAGGACGTTGTATGTGCAGGAGAGCAGTTGTGTAGAGCTCCTATTTTATAGAGCTATAAATCTTTGCGAATGACATGGTATATGTGGGAATAACATATTAATTAGTAATATTATGTTTCATTGTGTGGAAATTTTACTCTGCGTAGGATGGGGTATGTTCAGGAGAGAACGAAGGCGCAGAAGGAAATTAATGTTTCATTGTGGAAATCTTCGACTGTGCAAGGGAAGGGGTATGTGAGGGAGAACGTGTATGCATAGGGAACATTATTCAGTGCGGATGAAACTAATGTTAAACTATTAATGTTAATTTTTTATTATGATGTTTCATTTTGCGAAAGCAATAATCATTATACAATGTCAATTTTCCGAATAAATGCTTACATTAATCGGAAAGGGGAATACACAACTCTGCAAATTAAGTTACAAAATTATTTTGAAATTAAGTTACCGAGAGCAAAGCAACAACTAAATCGGTAACAATTTACTTTGACATACAGTATAATCACTGAATTAAATAAAGCAATACAAATAAATGTCATGCATAGAAATTAATTTTGTTATTTTTGAATTTAGCCAAGATTTCTTCTTCTAATGTCCAAAAACTCGAAGAAGGATTGACACAATTAACAATTGCACTATAGAAGTTATTCTAAACTGATTTTCTCCATATTGTTTCCAAAACACACGTACAAACCAATATATTTGCATAGCATAACAAAAAAAAGACTAACAACTATCTAAATTACTACATATACTCGATTAGATAAGTGACTTGGCATTCATTAACTTATGGCTCAAGCTGAGTAGGGGGGAATATTGTTCAATGACAGAGTCAAAGTTAATTTCCTCGTGTTGCACTAAAATCCCACGCTGCACCATGATATCCTCATCTGCATCATTATAGTCCTTCTCAGCATTGAAGTCCTTTGCGTGAGCCAAATTATCCACATGAAAACTCAAGATTTCATTTGCCAATTGCAGTCGTTGCAGCTTCAACTCTAGTATTCCCATTTTCTTATTTAAAATGTCGAAATGGAATCGTGCTTCAGATGTAATCATCTTAGTATGCTTTGAGTCCAAATTGATGAGAAATTCGAGAGCACCGACCATTTTAACTAAAGAAATATCGAGCTCTTGCTTTGCAACTCCATAATTGCGCTCCATAAACTTCAACCCGTGCCACACCTACTAATAAACATGGTGAATTATGGCTCTCATCCCCGACTCCAGCAATGTAAATATACCATCAATCTAACTTTCCTTGATTTTAAGCTTTTGTCTTTTCCATTAATGTTGGCTCGACCCACAGATACCAAACAATCAAGAAAATCAGAGGTGATAGTGGAAAATTCACACAATGTAAGTGTTCATTGTTCAAGGGATGTGCAGAGGATGAGCTATGTGTGAGAAAACGAGGGTGCAGAGGGAAATTTATACCATCGATGCGTAATTTTTTTTTTTTTACTAGAACGGGTGTATTTTATCCATAAAGAGGTTTGGTTGGGCCGAAGCCTAATCAACCATCGTTACACAATATTGTAATGCAGCTTGATTTCTTCCTGAATTACAAAAATTCACGGATTAAGGAATGTTTGTATGGAGAGTGCTTTCATCATTAATGCTGAGATCTCCCGAGGAGAGAAGGCATCCTTTGTTAGCCATGGAATCCGCTTCACTATTTGAGCTTCTGAGGATGTGGAAGGATTGGAAGGAGGTGAAGTCAAGCAGAATGATTTTTAATATTCTCAAAGACTTATTGAGGACGACGTTGTTAAACTGATCCTTCAAGTTGAGCTTTTTAATAAGAATTTACGAGTCTCCGAATGCTTGGCAGTCTTTGATGCCTCTATCGTGAACAATGTGGTAGGATTTTATGAGACAAGAATTTCTGCCTGATTGTTTGTGCCTTGACTAAGTCCCCAACAGAAGCTATCTTTTCTTGAACTGTCTGAAGAGTAGATGACACCGCCAGCTCCCGCTGCCCCAGGATTTCCCTTGGATGCACCGTCGAAGAAGATTGTTGTTTTATTTTTCTTCTACCACCATTCCTAAAAGTAGTCATCTGCTTCTCTTAGTCTCCAAGGTGGGTTGGGGAGGGGGGGGATCACAGGTTTTTCCTTGGATTGGAAGCTAAGAAAATTCACCCATATATTTTTAGTGGGGAGAAGAGAAATGTCAGTTTTGTGAGATTGCTGGAAAACAGATTCAAGAAGGAGAGATTTAGCTTTTGCAGCTACCTTTGCAGGATGACTTGGAGTGTCGTTGAAATTCTAATCATTCCGGGCAAGCCAAATTTTCTAGCACACAAATTTGGGGATGGAGAGACAGACTTGATGCCAAAGAGATTTGCTGGGGATTTTGTAAGGGTAGTTTTGGAACCATGAAGTTAAAAGCTCAGACACAAAGCAGTTCTGGGGAGGACTAACCTGCAAACCGAGGAGAGTAATTTCCCAAACCTCCTTTGCGAAAATGCAGTCGATGAATAGGTGAGTGACAGTCTCGCTAGCATTTCTGCACAACACACATCTGTGAGGACCAACTATATATTTTTTTTCCAAGTTATCTCCTGTCAGCACCTTGTTGTGCATGAGAGTCCAGAAGAAAAAATTTACTTTGGAGAGCCCAGATGAGTCCCAAACTTGCTTCCAAACCTTGGGGGATCGGATCCTGTCTTTTTTTGTTGTTGCAATGCATTATATCCTGAAGCAGTAGTATATATGCCAGAGCTTCCCCATCCCCATATGTCTGGGGTGTCTTTGTGGACAGGCGCAACATCAGTGAGGAGAAGCTTAAGCGTTGAAAGCTGATGGCGCAGATGGTCCGGCACAATTGGGAAGGTCCAGGCATGCCAATTGCCTTTACTGTCCCATTCAGAAATGTCAAACAACCTGCGAATAGCTGCGTTGAGGAGCCAGGAGCGTAATTTGCTGATTTCAACCTAGCTGTTGAGAGGAGCGTTATCCATGATTCTATATTCCCAAAGGAGAATTTTTTTTCCATTGCCTAGAATTTGGTAGAGGTTGTTTTTGAACAAATTGATGCTCTTGCAACAGAGGTTCCACGTCTTTGTGCCAGGGGAAATGTTGCCGATTGAAAAGAGTCTGAGAGGGACACCCTGCACGTACTTGGATCTAAGCATTTCGCTGACTGGGTGAGAAGGATCGGCGTATAATTTCCAAAGGAGCTTGCAGCCTAGAGCTAGATTGACTAGGGAAGGATCTCTGATCTGGAGGCCTCCATCTTCAATTGGTCGCTTTACAAGGTCCTAGCTTTCCAGATGGATTTTTGGATGGTTGCCTTTGCCGCCCTGCCAGAGAAAATCTCTCATGAAACTAGAAATTTGATCCATAATGTATTTTGGGGCAAATAAGGAAGAGGCTTGGTAAATGGGAAGGGCGGACAACACTATTTTAATGAGGATTGTTTTCCTTGCCTTGGTTAGCCAGAAAACTCCCTAGGAGACAATATTTGCTTTGATCTTACTGATTATTCCATGCCACAGGGATCTGTTATTGACTCCAAAGGTAAGAGGTAAGCCAAGGTATTTTATGTTGTCCCAATGGGCGAAGCCCTCAAATCCAAGGATCTAAGCGATGCTATTGAGTTTGTATTGATTTTCCTTTCATTAATAGAGCTCCAGAGCCTCTGCAGTATCTTTTTAGAGTAGAGTTGAAGGATTTGGCTATTCTGGAAGAGGCACCGCCAAGAAGAAGGGATTCCTCAGCGAATAGAGCATAATTTATGGGCTTCAAGCCATTTGAGATTCGAATTCCGAGAAGGGCACCAGAGTTCATTTCAGCTGCAAGTTTCCTACTGAGGGTGTCCGTCATCAGGATGTAAAAGAAAGGGGAGAGGGGGCATCCTTGCCTCAGATCTCTCTGAGCTTGGAAGTAAGATGCAGGGCGCCCATTAACCAGAGGGGAAATCCAGGGTTATTCGATGCAGGATTTGATGAGATTGATGAACTGAGAGGAGAAGCTGAAGGATCGAAGGACTTTGAAGAGGAAGGAGAGGTTGACCCTGTCAAAGGCATTGGCCATGTCGAGTTTGATCAACATCCCCTTCTCTTTCCGCTACTTGCTAGAGTGAATTGCTTCCTGCACTTGGATGACATTGTCCAAGATATGTCTGCCTTTGACGAACCCCCCCTGAGGATTGGAGATTAGTTTTCCAAGCAGAGGTTTGATTCTGTTTGCAAGGAGTTTGGCGAAAATTTTGTAGGAGGCGTTGCAAAGAGAAATGGGTCTAAATCTACCAAAGGTTTAAAAATTGAATTCTTTTTGGATTAAGGCCAGGAAGGTTGAGTTAATGCCTCCACCAACCTTTGCTTTGTTGAAGAAGCCTTTTATCATTTTCATCAGATCTGTTTTGAGAATGTCCCAACAAATTTTGTAGAAGTGAACCGAGAAGCCATCTGGCCCAAGGGCCTTATCTGGATCCATTGCCCAAATAACTTTGGTAATTTCTTCTTCAGAGAAAGGTTTTGAGAGAGCTTGGTTGTCATCTTGATTGATGAGGTGGGGGATGTTTGAGAGGAGATATTCAATATTTTCTATGTTTCCTTCATTCCCAAGCCCATACAGGTTTTTGAAGTAAATTTCTGCTACTGATTTAATTTGGTCAAACTTTTTGCAGATCTGCCCGTCTGTATTTATGATCTCAGTGATATGATTGCAGGAAAGGCGGGCTTTGTATTGGCAATGGAAGAAGGAAGTGTTTCGATCTCTAGCCTTGAGCCACAAGCTGCGAGATTTGAGTCTCCAGAATTCTTCTTCCCTTCTGAAGGAGCGGTGAGTAGTACTTTGGGCCACTACCTCTTTATTTAGGATCTTAGGGGTGATATTGAGGTCTTCCATACCCATTTGCAAAGTTTCCAATGACTGCACTGCTTCAATTCTCTGATTAGTTAGAGTTTTGGAAGGTTTCCTTATCCACTCTTTCAAGGCCTTTTTTGTGGCTTTTAATTTTTGCTCCCACACAAAGCTTGGGGACTCGTTAATAGGTTTGGCCCAGGCTATTTGGAAAGTGTCTAAAAATCCTTCCTTTTCAATCCAGAGGGGGCTGAACCTAAAGGGGATTGGGCCCAGGTCTTCTTCGGGATCCATTAGGAGTTGTATTGGCTTATCGTCCGAGGTGAGTTTGGGGAGAATTTTGGTTGAGATAAGCAAGTTCTCCATCAACATGGAACTTTGAATGAGAAATTTGTCCAACCTGGCAGAGATGTGGTCAGCCCCTATTTTGTTGTTGGACCAAGTATAGTGGCCTCTCACCGGATTAAAATCAAGAAGGTCCCACTGCTGCATTATCTCTTCGACCAGTGGCAGCAATTGATCTCTATTATTGTTGCCTCCCTTGTTTTCTTTTGGCTTCATGACAATGTTGAGATCTCCAGCCAAAATGATGTTGTTAGCGGAGTGAAGATCTAGAAAGCCGGAGAGGGAGTTCTAGCACTCTCTTTTTTCAGCATAAAAGACAGGAACATAAAGATTGAATAAGGAAATAGTTAACTTACTTTCGAGGTGCTTGAGCTTAGTGAAGATCCAATGTTGGGTCATGGGAGTTAAGCAGAAGGAAGTGTTCGTCAGACCAAAGTGTTGCAACACCTCTTGAAGATCCCCTCGAGCTAACGACTTTGCCTGTGTTTTTCTTCCATTTTGACTTGTTGATTTCAAGAAGGGCTTGCCCTTCGATTTTAGTCTCTTGGAGCAAGAGGATATCTAGGGGTTCTATCTTTGACAGATCTTTGATGGCTTTGATTTTTGGTTGGTTCCCCAAGCCTCTGTAGTTCCAAGAGACTATCCGCATTATTTACCAGGCGAGGGGTTGAGAAGGCCTCCCTTGGAAGGTCTTGCACTATTATTTCTCCCTATTGACATTTATATTGGGATTGGATGCCTTGCGTTTTTAGCCATTCTGCCTCTTCTTCCTTGACTTCTTTGTGATATTTCCTTCCTGCCCTCTTCGCATGTCTCTCATAGGTCTCGTCCTCTGAGGAGCCATAGATTTTTGCCACCTTTTTCTTTGTTATATCTGCATATGTAGGATTGGTGGGGCTGCCATGGGAGGCTTAGAGAGAGGTAGCTCCTCCTCCATCTTTATTTGATGGAAGGGCCTCATTCTGTACCAGAATGCCCAGAGCTGTTTCTGGAGGGTCTGGGAGAGAGCTTTCATTGGGGGTAGGAGTCTCATCCGAGAGGAGGGAGGAGCTCCTCTTTTCATTTCCTTGATCTGTGCTGATATTCCCCTTTGTGGATCCTTTCCCATGTGCTTTTGAGTGGCCTGCTTTCTGGACCGTATTCCACTGCTCTCCCTTCAATTTCTCGCTCTGTTCTTCAGCCTTTTTCTTGCATTATCTCGCAAAATGCCCATAACCATGGCAGTGTCTGCATTTGAAGGGGAGCTGTTTGTAGTCCAGCTCTTGAATATGGGACCATCCAACAATTGTGAGGTTTATTGCTTCTGGCAATCCTTCTTCTAGATCTACCTAGACGCATATTCGGGCACATGAATACTGATTTATACTAACATCTTGGTCGATGTATTTTTTGAGGGCGTTGCCAATGATTTGAAGGGATTTCTGGTTCCAGCAATGCAGGGGGAGATGGGGAAGTCACATGCATACTGGGACGACAGTGGGCACGTATTGGGTGGGATCAAAATCCGGAGACCATTTTTTTAAGTATAAGCCTTGCGGCCCCATGAAGTATGGCCCGCTCCTGAAAATAAGACTTCGATCCTTAGCAGATTCAAACACGAACACGAAGAAGCCTTTGCCTACGAAATAATATTTGATGCCTTCCTTGATTAATGGGTCCAGTTTCTCTTGATCCAGTCTTAAACCGATTTGGGTGAAGGCCAGAGGCTTGTAAATTACCCTATGAGACCTCTATCTGCAAGATTCAGGGCTGTTCGGCATGTTTCTTCCTCCGGGAGGGCCACCAAAGGTATGTTGTCCTTCTTTTTAACAAATTTCTCTTGCAGAGCGGATGGAGGCCATTTACAGCAGGCAGCTATGAAAAACAAATTGAATTAGTATTATTATGTTTCCTTTTGTGAAGCTTTTCTTGTGCAAAACTTTTACTATGCGGGGGATGGGAAATGTGCGCGAGAATGAGGGTGCAAAGGGAAAATTAGATTTAGTTATGTGGGATGAAGGATATGCACATAAAAAGATATGTGCGAGAGAATGAAAGTGCAGAGGTTTTGCGAGAGTGCAGAAAAAATCACTATTCTACTTATTTCCAAACTCCCCCTAAAACTAGCTAATAACATAGTAGTGGGGACCGGCATTTGTTTGTAGGTGTGGACATGAACAAAAGTATTTATGATTAAAAACTTGTTTATGATAGTAAGCATGTATGAATTATGTGGAAAGTTTTTCATTGTGCGAAGTGCAGAGATCCGCACAATGAAAGCTTGAAAGTTTCGTCTGCACAATGGACTTCCTATTTACACAAAGATAACCATAAACAAAGCTTTCACTGTGGGAAAAACAAAACCTTTAATCAATTGATTAGCAAAGTCTTTAGCGCATAAGAAGTTGATACTGCTAGAGTGCGGAAAAATCACTATTCTCCACACTTACGCATCCAGTTTCCAAGAGGTGAGAGTTTCCTGCGTATAGATTTCATTGTACGAAGAGTTTTGATTATACAAAGTTATTGTATTATCACTTTGTTGTTTCACAATAACCATTTGCATGTTGATATTGTCAAAAATTCCAGCATGTTGATATTGTAAAAATTCCATAGAAACAAAACAAATGTATGGATTTTAAGTGATGTTTCTTTAGTTAGTGCTCTCACAGTGAGAGCAAGGCAGTAGTTGCTAGTGCAGTTATCTTGTATTTTTTGATTTGAAGTTCTTCCCCTTTGAAAAATTATGCAGATTTAATATTTCAGGACAAGAGTTGAATGTGCAGAGGATATTGTATGTGCGGGGAACAGGGATACAAAGTAAAATTTATTTTGCAAACACAAAATTAATTTAAATAGCTACAGAAAGTTTAATAAAAATTAAATAAGAAACATTGTTATTTTCTTTTAAATAAGGAACATTAATTTACTGCAATAAGGACTTTAATAAACATTAAATAAGAAACATCACTACTTCATTTTAAATAACATAAAAACTATTACTCATCAACAAGTTTCAATTTCACAAAACTTAGATGCATTCAATAAATACGATGAATCATTGACCAAATTGTTCATTTTATCGATTATAATTATATGTACTCAGAATATGGGCATATGGTATCACTATTAACAACAATTTGATCAAAGTGTTCATTTTGTCGTCGAACAATATTTTTGGTGCATTCACAGACCATCATTTTCCCATATTGTCGGCACACAACATTATGATCGAATAGGGCCTCTTGATAATTGCAGGGCTTCTTTTCGGATCCACCTGATAGTGTGGATTTATCTATTCCTCATGCAATTTTTGCAGTACTTTTATTGTCGCAATTGCTGATTGTTCTATTTTTCTGATCAATGAGTTATTTTGTTAGGTTCGTTTTATTAACTGGTGTTTTATAACTCTGACATATTCACAATTGATCTGTATATGATACTACTTGAGGATTATGTTAAATTTAGCAAGTGATTAATTAGGGTTTTAAGCCTCTTATGTCAAATTCATAAACACATAAACATAAATTAAAAGTTCACTTTTTGCAGAAAACATGAGACAACATCACCATAACAACAAACACAAAACAACAAATAATGAAGGAGTTCACCCCTCCTGGGCTACATCTCCTGGTCCAACTTCCAATGGTTGGGCCTCTTTCATTGTGCTCAAATAATGGTATTTACATCATGTTACAATGCTCAAATGACTTCAATGATAGCTCTAATGGCTTCAAAACTATCAAAAACCCATGTCTAGTCTCTTTCTGCACCCAAAAAGGCCAAAAACTGGTAACGATATCGTCTCCCCAAGTTTCTGCACTATATGTCCTACAAATCACATGTTCTGCAATCTGTCATACAATTTTGGGCTTTGTCGGCCATGTGGGGTGACAAATTTTCCCCGCGTTGGCGAGATTCCCACCGCGTCAAGTGCAATTTGTTGCCTTTTTAAATGCGCCGGTGAGCCCACTATCCAGCTAATCGGGCAACACGTTTCTCTTTTATAGCCATTGATTTTGGAGTGGGAACAAATTTTCTCGCTAGTGGTTGACCCGACCTAGGTTCTGCAATGACCTGGAGTTTATATTGGGTTGGGTTAGTGGAACCCTACCCCCGGCAAGTTCCGCTACCCTCCTGTGGTTCAGCACCGATGGTGACATAAATTGTTACAGAAACATGTGAACGGTGTGAACTAGATCATTGGTTTAACGTTACCGCTCCAGACCTGGCATCATATGTGACCTTCGCTGCAATGTGACCAATTGAAAAACCGCCAATGTTAACACCCATTCCAAAAGGTTTAAATCGCCAATTTAATATTGTGCTAAGACTTTAGTTAACGCATATATGGTAGGTTTGTAATATGTTTTGACCATCGATACAAATACATGCCACGAAACTTTGGTTATGTGGGTTTTAAAAACTTATACAATTTTTTCGGGGCCGAGGTTATCCCCTAACCCTGGTCTGCGGATTGGGGTCGGGGGTTAACCCTGGTCCCCTCCTCCATTTCCCATTACATTAAACCTTAAGTAACAATGAAACTTTTAGGGGTTAAGAAACACCTGTAGAGTGGACGATAGGAGGCTTTGATGATATAACTGAGGTCATGCTTTCGAACCTCATGGGTTGTTTTTTTCCCATACAAAATTTTTGTGGCCAGTAGGAGGCCACATGGCAGCCTTTGGTTGGCCCATGTGGTCCCTCCTAGTTGGTCCACTTCAAACCAACCATAAACCGATTAAATTCCTCCATTCCGCAACCAATAAGAAATTGAAAAATGTCAAAATGTCATAGGTCGATGATGAAAAATCAGCTTATATAGTGAGGTCCCGGAATGCCAGCATGCACTTTTGGTCATGTACCCTCAGAACCCAATTTTGTTTTTGTTTTCACAAACGAAAAAAACTTAATTGCAGGAGAATACGATGTCAGTTTTTCACGAAACAAGTTGTGCCATATTCAGAATGACGAGATATATGTGGTTGTTCAGGTTCCGAACCATTTCGACAACTTTGAACTTTGAGTATAAAATTGAGCCACCGGATCATTCCTCCCCACTGGAAGCTTTTAGACCTACAAAAGCTCTTTATCCATCAACAAATAGATGAGGGTACAACTCCCTCACCCTTCCAGTATCAATCCACCTAAATTTACTTGAATGCAACATTTTAAGATTTTCATGAAAACTTATCATTTTTCCTGATTTTGGAGACCTTAACTTGCTATTATAAATACCATCTTGCTGCAATTTCCCAAAATATGCAGAACAACAAACTGTCCTTGAAGGAACAAACACATTCCCTCCTCAGTCTTCAATTAAAGGAAACTTAAACAACTTCAAATTCTTCTCACCTTGAATATTGCCGACATGATGATGCTTAACATGTCTAGTCTTGCGATTGACTAAAATTTTGACCAAATGTGATCGCCATCGCCATGCAACATCCCATTTCAAAGAAAACACTTTGTGAAACCCACAAGAATAAATTTTGGAACCAAATCCCTCTTTGTCAAATTGCTTTGGCACTTTCTCTTTGACCTTTTCACTCTCTAGCATCGTCGTCTTGTTCACTTCATTGCTCAACCTCATCTTGTTTACCTCTTTTAGGAGGCAACATGTTAGACTCCTGAAACATATTATCACAACCATTAGCAACCTCGATGAAATCAAAATTTTCATTTTATGCATTTGATTGAAATTCCTCATTCACAACATCCTTATGCTTGAACATTAACAAAGCATAATTTTGACTAGCATTCACAATTCTCTTCATTTGTCCAGCATTCATAAGAGACAAACTCAATCCCGTTCTTGAACAAGTGATACTTATCTCATGGCGATGAAATATTGCTCTCCTATCATAAATATATGGGATTCCCAAAACTATACCCCAAATATCAAGCAGAATTACATCAATTTCAACTTGATCAAGAAAGTTTTTAGTGATTTAAAATCTAAGGATACACTTCCTTGTAACCTGCAATTTTGCATTCTTACATACCCAACCTAAAGGAAAAGGTATAGGATATGGAATGGTCTCTAAATTTAAATTCTTGACAATGTCCTCTGAAATAAGATTTTCTTGTGAACCATTATCAAACAGTGTGTCAATCTTGGTATGTTTTGATACAACTCTAACATGGAAGAGATCAATTCTTATTTCTTCATCTAAAGTATCATTTATACAACTTGAAGAACTAGTACTTGCAATGTCCTTACCTTTCCAACCCATCGCTATGATATTTGTTTCATCTCCGGAATAAGAACCTAAATCATGTTGTATTGTTGCAATTGTCTTCTCCTTATCCTTGCTTTTAAATTTCTTGGGTCTCATTTCTGGATGAAGTTTCCAACAATGATCTTCATCATGCCCATCTTTGGAACAATGTTTGCATGTGATTTTTTCTTTCTCCAACTTTATGGATGCATTCATACATTTTCTGTTGTAATTACCCTTTCCTTTCGCTCCAGACTCAAAGGTATTCTCACTTTTCTCATTTGAAACATGTTTCCATCTTGCCTCTAGATGTGTGGCCTGAACAAAAACTTCATCTAAACTTGAAGGATTAAATGTCAGAATATTATTTCTTAGGTAACTATGAAAACCTCTGATGTATTTTAACAAATTTTCTCGAGATGTCAAATCTACACCCAATATTAGTTCTCTTCTTCTAAATTATTGAGTATATGTTTGCACAATTTGTCCTTTCCCTTGCCTAAAGTTTTTCCAATCCATTATAGATTTCTACATGTATGCTAATGATTTTCTTCTCAAGGCAGCAACAAAATCATTCCAAGAGGTTAATACCTTACCATGTTTCTTCATTTCCTCTTGAGTTTTGGCTTCCCACCAAACAAGTGTTTCACTTTCCAATCTTAATGAAGCAAGTTGAATCTTGGTGTCATCATCCTTTATTATTTGTATCCTACAATAAACTTCAAGCTGACAAACCCAATTATCTAATCTTTCAGCATTTACCTCTCCATAATACATAGGCAAATCAAAATTTATGTCAATATTTAGAAATGGAGTTTTACCATGACCTTTCAGAGAATGTGTAGGCGTTTGTGAAGGGCTTGTTGTGGAAGAATATGATGGTGAAGATGGTGGTGAGGATGGAGGTGAATAGAATGGTGGTGTCAAAGGTGGTTTGTAACCATTCCCTCCAATACCTTTTGGAGTATTAGCTCCATCTCCTCCATCTCCTTTTGAAGAATTATATCCCTTTGGAGGATTGGAGCTCTCACGTGGCCACCTTGTGTTTCTCTCCTCATAGAGAACTTTCACCATTTGTGTCATATCAAAAAATTCTTTCCTGGAAGCCTTTTCATCCTCTGACATATTGTCAGGCCCTCCTTCATGTTCCATACTTTTTGAAGCTTCAACTACAACTTGAGGTGGAATTTGTGGTGGAGATTGTGGAAAACTTGCTCTTATTGTCCTTGACCTAGCTTGAGGATTTGCAACCACAATATTTCCTTCTTTCTTGAGCTTCAACCTTGTAAACATCAAAAACACTTGCAAACAAATTAAACCCTCACAACAACAATGAACTCTAGCTCTGATACCAAATTGATTTGTATATGATACTGCTTGAGTATTATGTTAAATTTTGCAAGTGATTAATTAGGGTTTTAAGCCTCTCATGTCAAATTCATAAACATGTAAACATGAATTAAAAGATCAGTTTCTGCAGAAAACATGAGACAACATCACCATAACAGCAAACACAAAACAACAAATGATGAAGGAGTTCACCCCTCCTGGGCTACATCTCTTGGTCCGGCTTCCAATGGTTGGGCGTCTTTCATTATGCTAAAAAATGTTGTTTACATCAAGTTACAGTACTAAAATGGCTTTAATGATGGCTCCAATGGCTTCATAACTGTCAAAAACCCCTGTCAAGCCTCTTTCTACTCCCAAAAAGGACAAAAACTGCAAAAGATATCATCTCCCCATGTTTATGCACTATCTATCCTACAAATAGCACCTTATCTAAACTATCCTACAATTTTGGGCTTTGTCGGCCACGTGGGGCGATAAATTTTCCCCACGTTGGTGACATTCCCGCAACACCGAGTGGAATTTTTTGCCTGTTTAAATGCGCCAATGAGGCCACTATCCGGCTAATCGGGCGACACGTTGCCCTTTTCTAGCTGTTGTTTTGGAGTGAGAGTGGGTTTTCCTAACGGTGGTTGACCCAACCTCGGTTCTGTGATGACATGCGGTTTATATTGGGTTGGGTTAGCGGAACCCTGCCCCTGGCTGGTTCTGCTACCCTCCTGTGGTTCAATGCCGACAATGACATAAACTATTACAATGACATGTGAACAATGCAAACCAGACCGTCGGTTTAATGTTACCGCTTGAGACCTGACATCATATGTGACCTTTGCTGCAATGTGACTAGTTTACGAATCGCCAGTGTTAAAACCTATTCCAAAAGGTTTAAACTGCTAGTTTAATATTGCGCCAAGACTTTGGTTAACGCATATTGGTAGGTTTGTAATATGTTTTGACCGCCGATAAAAATACAAGCCAAAAACTTTGGTTATGTGGGTTTTTAAAACTTATACAATGTTTTCGGGGCTGAGGTTAGCCCCTAATATTGGTCTATGGACCGAGGTCGGGGGTTAACCCCGGTCCCCACCCCTGCTGCCCATTACATTAAACCTTAAATAACAACGAGACCCTTAGGGGTTAAGAAACACATGTAAAGTGGACGGTAGAAGGCTTCGCTGGCATAATTGAGGTCGCGCTTTTGAACATCATGTGATGCTTTTCACCCATACAATATTTTTGTGGCCACCATGAGGCCACGTGGCAGCCGATGGTTGGCCCACGTGGTCCCTCCTGGTTGGTCCACTTTAAGCCAACCATAAACCATTCAGATTCCTCCATTCCAGAACTAATAAAAAACTGACAAATGTCAAAATATCATAGGTTGATGATGAACAATCAACTTGTACAGTCAGGGTCCAGTTAGTAGTATGGATTGATGATTATGTAGCCCTGCAAACCCAAAAACCAATTTTTTGTTGTTGTTTCCACAAACGAACATAACTCAATTACATGATCATATGATGTCGGTTTTATGCGAAACGAGTTGCGCTGGATTCAAAACAACGATATCTACACGGTCATTCAATTTCTGAACCATTCCAAAAAAATTGAATTTTGAGCATAAAATTGATCCACCAGATCAACAATATTTACTATTTTCAATAGACAACCATTGCATTAGCTTTATCGTTAGTCCTTGCACATCCAGATCGATACACTTATGTGTGGAAACTACGTGAAATATTTTTCAATTTAATTAAAAAAGGATAACATACACGTGCCACCTCTGAAATTGATACCAATTCCTACTAGTGCAATGTTTTTTCTGTCATACCATCCCAATACCAAATTAGTCAAAATGGTCGTTCACGTGCTATTTTTTGTTGTTGTCAACATTTGATTCCAAAATAACGTCGACTGCTTTCTTTCAATTCAATTGTCATTACTATAACAATTATGGTACTTCTTTCATGTTCAAACACAATTTCTATCATATTGATTAGTGTAACTCTCGTTGTTGCCTAAGCTTTTAACCAAAAGAAATTTTTTTTACGCCGTCAATATTGCATCGAAGGCATTGGGATGATTAAAAATCTAGATAAAAATCTATCTAGATAACGATCTATCTAGGGATGTGTCATAAATCTATCATTGTGTTCCCTTGCCTATTAACGTATCGACCCATCATTATGCAGTCTTGACACTTCAGTTATCCTTTTTTCTTATATTAGACTATGCAAATGAAGAATAAATGTATTAGCAATATGTTTCCCTTCTGCACTTCCATTCTTCCATTATCAAGGACCTATGTATCCGTATAGCTATTAACAAATGCTTGTGTGGATAACTTTCAGTTTGTGGAGAGAAAAAATTGTGGTTGTTCGAACGTTGGTTGTTTCTTAGGTTCATGATTTATTTCAAAATGCATCCTCAATTTTCAATTGAGCTTGAATGATAGCTCTAATCTGTATTAGCTTTCATTGCTTTATGTTCAACATTTAGTGTTTTTATTATGATATTTAGAGATGCCATTCAAACCCAATTGAAAGTCGAAGGTGTGTTCATCTATGTGTCACCGTCCTATGCAGATCCTCCATTTCACGCATATTAAGAGCTCTATGCAATTGCTCTTTCAGATAGTTAAAACTGTAAAAGCTTTAAATGGAAAATAACTTAAAATGAAATAATGAAAAATAACGCACTAGCAAGATGTGTCAGAGCGATATATGTGCTATAGTGGAGTCGTGGAAATTTGGGGTGCGGTAAGGCTTCTCTACCGCTAAATATATCAAGCATGGCTTAACAAGGCAAAAACACGAGGGATTCGAAGGGGGAAAGACTCATTCATGTTGAATTGTCTATGAGATTGAGGGAAAAGGAAAACCGTAATCGTTGAAGCATTGAGTATTTTTCATATATATGATGTGTTGCAAAATACATACTCAATTACCAACTGGGCTTGAACAACATCTCGAAACTCAAGAAACATCATAGTGCATTGCTTTATGTTCAATATTTCCTAGTTTTCATGAGATATTTAGAGATGCCATTAAAGCACAGTTGAAAACCGAAGATGTGATTTTATGGAACATTGACTTTGGAGATAAAAGATCAGGTAAAGAAATGAAAGCTTAAACAATACTTACATCTTCTAAATGCATTGTGAAAAGAGAAATTTTCTATCCTTTTATGTTATGCACTTAAAATTACTTGCTTAATTAGTGACATTCTCAATGTCCTTTAACTCTATATTTCTCATTTCGGTGTTTAATTACCACATGTAATTATTTTGCGTATGACACATGTTAGATAGGACAGATCATATACACATATCTACATTGAATCACATAATACAGGGAATTAAATAAATATGAAACCGTGTGACACATTCTATGAAGTGATTGATATTAAGTGGCTTCGATTGTTTGAAAATCATTATTATGCGGAAGGAAAGTGTGCTAGAGAACTGTGCGAGGGGAGAGTGAATGCGGAGGTGCAGAAATTTTCCACATAAAGATTGTGTTTTTTATTGCGCATAATCGTTATCCGATGCAAATCATAAATCTAAAGGTGTAAGTTTTATGAAGATTTTGTGGCGTAATGTTAACAAGCAACATGTTGGTTGTTACATTGGCAAAGTGTTGACTATGCATTTCTTTTTGGCATGTGGTGAGCCCTCGTATTGCACCAAGAGTGCTGCAACTCCCAAGGGCTTCCCTACTTTACTTTATCAACCCGGGGTTTGTACAAACTTGGAGGTGACAGTGCTATATACACAGCAGATGCATTATGTTCATGACATCCTCTTCCGCTCTACGAAAGGGTGCTACTTCTAGGGGTTCTCAGTGAAGTCTGTCACACTTCGATGAAACTAAAATAAATTGCAGAAATGAAATGACAGAAATGAAACTAATTCAATTTGCAGAAAGGAAATGGCAGAAATGAAACTAATTTAAATTGTAGAAAGGAAAATAATTTAGACCACACTTAACTTGGCCAATCGGCTAAATACACCCTACTCTATCTATCATGCTCCTATCTATGTAGTTATTCATGACCTAATTCTAATTTGAATAAGTGTGCTTGCAGTTTGGAGGAAAAAGGGCTAAAGAGGCTAATGGAGGGCTTAACGCACGAAACAAGGCATAGAAGTGGAAAGAGTGAGGTTAAACCTTATAAACCTTATTATAGCGTAGAAATGGATTTGGAGTGGAATTTTTTGACTCCAAGTGAAGTATGGCTTGAGTGCACTTGGTCTTGAGTCGCTTTGCTGCCTCTGGAATTCGAATTGATAGAGGGGATCTCATGATGATCCTTTGGCTGCCTTTGAGAGTTAAGGAGGGTGGACAACCCCCTTGAATCTCTCCAAGATTTCTCCCTAATTTCCTGATATTGTGCTCATTTATTCTCCAACCTTGATCTTCCAATGGGAGGGAGCAAGTCCCTAAATCATCTCCTTCTCCAAATCTGCATAATCTGCCAAATATTCTCCAAATATTATAAAAAAATAACCAATATCAGGCACAAATATGCAATTAACTTTAAACCTTCCTAAGAAAATATTGAAGCATAAGAAAACATTATCAAGTGCAAAAGGAGATATATATGTATATATATATATATATATATATATATATATATTTAGAAGCCCATCATCACCCCCTACTGAAACTGTCGCTCATCCTCTAAGCAACCTATTCATCCTCCCTGCCTTAAGGTTTTTCCTGCATGCTGGCTTATTTTATTTTATGTTTATTGGCCCATGCGCTGTTCATTATGCTAATATTCTTGCTATTATTCTTGCATTTCTTCTTGTAGGTGCTTCATGAAGGTCCTCGGATGCCTTACACAAATCTGTTTTGCATGACAAGAGGTGGTGGATCCACCTTTTGTTTGATTTTTTTCTTTTTTTTTTCTCTCTTCTTTTTCTTTTTTCTTTTTATTTATTTATTTATTTTTATTGCATACAAAGTAAACTCTCAGTTCTTTTTTCTGTGAACTGAGTTCACCCTTGGCTATCCCTTGGCACTCCTTATCTTCTATTACAATGAATTGCTTACTGCCCACTTTCTCAAGTCCTTTTTACTTTTGTCTTGTTCCTTTTCTTGGTGGAAAAAGTGAGGCTAGTTGCTAGATAAGGCTAAGGTTGCTCTGCTACTGATTTTGGCTATATAAAAAAACTTTACTTCCCACACTTTTTAATGTTTTATTAAGCTAAAATAGATTCAAGGGAAGGGTTAGATGATTGCATACATGAGTCTTACCATTGACTTGTTTTTGCATGTGATATTGAAGTTGCTGATATGGCTGTTGAAGCTGTCTTTGATGGTTCTGAAGCTGCATGTGATAATCTTCTTGAGGTCCTTTTTAAGCTTCTCAGCACAGGAGGAGGAAGTCCAAGTTTGACTACCTTTAACCAGGGTGTTGACAGAATTTTCTTTTTGGGCCAACTTGCTATTTTTCCTGGGTCATAGTTGTCTGGAGAGCACTTACATTCATTAGAGAGAGATACATGGAGAAATACAATTTTCGTTTTTGTTTTTAAGTCTCACTAGGCTCACTAGCTACCTCTTTGAGGTTTTCTACTAGTAGGTCCGCCTAGGCGCCTGTAGAGGTTTTCACCCAGATATTTAATTTTTATCTTTTTTTTTTCCCAACCCAATGATCGCCTCATGGAGGTTTTCAATCAGTGGGCCAATCTTAGACGTCTCAAAAGAGGGTTTTCTCACTCCGTAACTATTCTTTCTTTTTTTTCTTTTTTTCACTTTACTACTCTACTTGAAAAAAAAAAAAAAAAAAAAAAAAAAACATTTTTCAAGTATAGGAATAATTTCAATGGAGCCATGTACACATCAAGATGACAGATAAAATCATGTGCACACTCGGAATACATGCTTTGACATGTACCTAAATATGAGAGATGAATTTCTTTGACCGAGCTTTTTATCAAGCACTGTTGGAGAAGAGTGTGTTGCTGCAACTTAATGACTGTTTGGAACCATATGTCAATATAGTTGTGATGCCCCTGGTTCAGTTGCTGAGTTGGATCACATTAGATGTCCTCTTCTATTATGGCAGTCAAGTCTTCCTCTTTTTGCTAATTGTTCTCTTGAACACATGGAGGAAATGCTGGTAAACACGAGGGAACTTTCTCAACATCTGATTCTGATTTATGCTCTTCATCAAGTGCAACCCGCGATCTTTTGATCTCCTCATTTGGATCTTCTTCTTCTTGATGTTGCCCTTAAATGACATTAATAAAGTCTCTTCTTTTAAATACCTTTCTTGAACTAAGATGCAGACCATTTAGATCAAGAGGATATGTTTGGTAGTGTTGTACCTCAACATTGTAAGTGAGCTGAGATACTTCATTGTATGGGTTTGGAAATGGTGGTACAGGTAGTTGAGTGGGGGTGGATATATGAGATGGATGTGGTTGTGGTTGAGGTGGATGGTAGGGATAGCATGGAGTTGGGTATGGACGATATTGAGGGAAATATTGAGGATGTTGAGGATTTTCCCAATAAGGACCTTGCCAACCATGTTGCCAAGATTGGTTTCGGGGTTGAGATGGCCAAGGTTGCTAAGGAGGGAGTGTGTCCGAATTAGTTTGAGATGGATGTGAATAAGATTGAAATTGTGAAGTGGGCCCTTGCATCATATCAAGATGACTAGGCTGCCAAGGTCTCCTTGGAGCTACATAACATAGGTTCTTTGGTGATTGCCTTGCTCCATTGTCTTCCTGGTAAACTTCTTTTAACCTGGGGAATGATGAAAAACATTTAGTAGCATATGATTATGCATGGATAACAAAAATATCAACATCTTCTTTTTGCTGATTTTTCATTCTTAACATTTCTACTTGTTCACTTAGATTGTTTATTTTTCATCAACATTTATATTTTAAAGTTGTCAAGCAAATTTCCAAGTTCATCTTGCCTTACCAATGTTGATGCTAACTTACTTACTATTTCCCTTCCTCTTGATATGCGCTTGAATGTTTCACAAATTGTAATATTCCTAAATCAACATGCAGCTAATTGGAATATTAATTTTTGATTAATTTCGACAAATCCTAATGTTGGGCGGAAATAAAAGAAGTGATGGGACCCATAACCCACACTTAGGAAATAAAGTATCCCTAAAGTTAATTAGGAAAATATCAGATGACAGTGTGGGGCCCATGAGAGCCTAGTGACAGCGTGAGGGAAGGGGCAGCATGGACAGTGTGGGCCCATGACAACACAGTTGAGTGGGGACAACGTGGCCAAGGAGGGACATCGTATTTGAGTGGGGACAACGTGGCCAAGGAGGAATGATGTAGTTTAGTGGGGCCCGGGTGAGAGCAAGAATCTCAAGCATAAAAGGGAGAGGAGGCTCCTCATTTTAGGATTCGATTATGCATCTATGATTTCTGTCTTTTGACATTGAACACTCTTTGCTGTTGAGCTAAGTATGCAAGTGTTGTTCAACACATTGGGTGTCTTCGAGCGGAGATCCCAACCTCAACCCCAGGGGCCTTCGAGTGCCTTCTCGGGTGAGGAGTTCCACCTATTGATTTTCAGGAGGGAGCCATAGCATCTTAAGCCATGGATTATGCACTGGCTTGGACAACGCAGTCCCAGGGAGAGATTGCACAGTTCTTGGAGGAGGCAGTTCCGGGAGTGAGGATTCATCCAGGGATTCAGCGCAAGATAGTGAGAAGGGATAAACCCTTCACTATTTCATCATTTTGGTACAGGAGGAGGCCACTATTTGCAGAGAACCATTCAGGGCCAGCGTATTTCACTGGGATAATGTTATTCCTTAAGGGAGGTCAAATTTCGGTGTCATCCATTCTGGAATCCCTTTCTGGGATTTTTTGGTTATTTGGAGGAGAGCTCATTCCTAGAGATTCATTTTTTTTTCTAAGTAGGGGAACAGCCCCAAAGAGGCATCCTATTCCAGTAGTAGCAGTTGTTCGATAACAACAACAAAAACATTTTGAAGATAACACAGTCCTTGATAGAGCAACCATTCCTTGAGCATTTCTTAGAGTATTTCCATTTTGCCTTGTGCAGGCCAATGTGCCATCACTTTGATCAAATTTTTACTCATTGTACCTTTCAGTTATATAATAAAATGGCTCAACGTTCTCCATATTTTACATTGTTTATGTGAGGTCTCTCTATTTGCTGTGAATCCTTGTTTATGTCGCTTTATACTACTGTTTATTTCTACATGGAATATTATAGTGGTATCAGAGCTCATAGACTTAGCTCAGCCTGTGGAGCAGATTGTCTATGACACCAACAGGAAAACCATATATCACTTCCCGGTGAAGGAAGTACAAGGACCGATGGCAGGTGAGAAAGATGAAGGAAGGGAGTTCGGGGAACTCATCCTAAAATATGTGCAGGAGCTGTCGAGGAGAATAGAAGAGATGGGGAAGAATTTTACCATAGACCAGAGGCAAAGAGAAACCCCAAAAATGTTTAAAAAAGAAGAAGGTCCTAGTACTTCTTATCAGGAGCAAAGAATACCGGGGAAGTAAAGAGATTCACATTATTCCGTTAGATCCACTTTCTTTGATGAGAAAGAGGACTGGTCTGAATATGATGAAGGCTTGGGGCATGAGACACTAAGTGAATATATGTCTGAATACAAGTCACAACCTACAGCATTGAAGGATAATCTTTCTCTCCAACAGTTTCTGCAACTCAAGGAAGAGAGGGGATCTAGGTTCTTCTTGCTAACATTTGATGGATATTCCACAAGCACATTGAGGGCTTGGAGGGAAGAATTGGCTACCTTCTTTTTGAAATATCCCATATCAGAAAGAGAGGCTGTGGATTTTGAAGCGCTGCACCTAGATGGTCAAGCGAGATACTGGTGGTTCAGTCACTTGTCCCATACGAAAGTATTTGTTTATGCAGATTTTATTCAAAAACTAAAGAAGAGGTATGGTAGAAAGAAACCAGAGACATCTCACATAGTGACATCTCCCATCATCAAGGAGATAGTACATGATGATCTAAAAGAAGATGTCCTCATTATCACTTAGGAGGAGGAGCCACTACCACCACCAGCTACAAATGTACTTACATAAAGAGGAGGATCACTTGCATCTTTAAAAGATGGTCTTGATTTCTTGACATTTGGAGCCCCATGCATTACTCATGAGATGCATGATGAGGAGGAGATAGATACCAGCGCTGGTACATTGATAGAAGAGCAGCCATCACTCTTAATAGCAGTTGGTGACACCATTATCCCCGTTGGAATAAGTCTTGAGACCTTGCAAGAGGCTCCCACGCATCAATTGATCCAAGGTATGTAACCACTTTAATCTCATATTGTTTCAGTACCTCTTATTGAAACTTATGGGGACATGCCATCAGGGCTATTGCATGACCAAGGGTTAGAACAACATGCTGATTTGAAGCAGCATCATATCATTGTGCAGAGGACCCTTGATCTAATCAAGGACGAGATGAAGAACCATCATAGTTTGTCATTGATGAACTACAATCAACCCTTCAAGTTGAAATGTAGAGTTTACAAAGGTAGGATGAGTATGATCCTATGTACAATGGCTGGCTATAAGTTCAACATTTTGCCTTGCTTTGAGACAACACATGCATCACTTTGCAGATCTACAGTGCTGTTAATGAGCATCAATGAGAAGAAGAGGACCCATTCCTTATGGGAGCAATCAAATGGCAGCTTCATTCATGAAGCGATGGAGAAGAGGATGATAGATGGTAGACATCTTGAGATGGGCAATATTTTCCCCTTTCAAGATTAATCTTTCTCAATGAGCCTCTCACAGTTCAAAGAGAAACTTCTACCTGTAGCAAATCTAGAACCTTATTGGTTTTGGAGGGCCATTGATGAGAAGAGGATCTCATGGAGAGACCTCAATGGAGGTGCACTTCAACATTTCATGGAGTGCAAAGCTATTCACATGGAGGATGTTGGTATTCTACAATGGGAGGATACCAAGTTTGATCTTGGCAGGATTCATCATCCAGATTAGGATGGATGGATCCAGATAAGAAGTAGGAGGTCTCCTACCTTCCTACAGATCTATGATACCGGGCAGTAAGAAGCATGGTTGCGCTGGCTACTTTTGGGCATAGTATTAAAAACCGGAACCAGTGACCGGACCGGTGGACCTAATGAACCGGTCTAACCAGTACTGGTCAGGTCTAAACGAATCGGTTTTTAAAAAAATACATGAAATAATTATTTTTTAATAAAAAAAACTATTTTTAAGATTTGCAACCATGATTCCAAGCCAATAAAGACAAAATATGTAAAGTTTGCTCATTTGTATACCATGTAAAGGTGAATATATCAAAATGGCATTATGGCACCAAGTGCAATACATATCATCGAAAAAATACATAAGCAATGAGGCTCCAAATGACCCATAAAGTCCAAAAACAATGCTACAAGCTATGAGCATTGAGGCCATTGGCCTACATAGTACAGTGACAGTATACTACAAATCTACATATATTATATTACTAAATTCTAATTAATGATCAACATTATCACTTGAAAGTTGAAACTTCTAATCATTATCAAAGTTCAAACTCAGTTGGTTGAACTTGATTCTCCCGACTCTCGACTGCCAAAATTTGCAAGTGCTCCAATCACAAACTTCTCTATTGGTTCAGTGACTTGAGTTCCAAAATTCTGAAGGTATTCTGCCCTAATATGCCCTATTACTTCATTTGGTGCTCCACATGGCTTTACATGGCCTCCTATCCCAGCCAAGTGTTTCTGGAACCTGTAAATACCCCCTCTTGCAATATATTTTTGGCAATATTTGCAAATCATTTTTCCATCACTCATATCACAATGAGCCCATGCAGTATCCTTGCATTTTGGAGGTATGATGGCTACTACTTAGCTCAAACTCTATTTTGTTCCACTACTCTATAAAAAACTCAACTCTCCAAGTTCTCAATAAAACTCACAAAAGCTCAAAATGAGATGTGTGAGGCAAATGAGAGGGTACCCCTACCTTTAAAGGATTGGGGAGGGTGTTTTTGGAGGGCAAAAACCCCCCTTTTCCCTCCAAAAGCACTCATTATTGGCCAAATCAACTTATGTGGGTATTTTTTCTGGCCGTGGCAGCTAACCGGTCGGTTAGACTAGTTTGACCAGGAAAAAAATAGAGAAATGGGGTGTTTGACTGGGTTTTTTGACCGGTTTGGACTGGCTAGGCTCCTGACTGACCGGTTTTACCGGTTACCAGTTCAAACCGACCGGTTTTTAATACTATGATTTTCGGTGAGTATGGATACTACCCAACATCTCGCATTCCCAGGATCCATGCCATGTATATCACTGATGACATGTAGCAGCAAGAGGCATGGTTGCGTTGGTTATTGATGAGAGATGTCTCACAACAGGTTGCACTACTCATAGATCTAGGAGGTGCGGGAACCTTGGGAGGACTTGACACAACGCAGAGAGTCTTGGGTAGGCTCAAGGAGGAGGGATACATTCTCCCAATATCAGTATTACCCACTCTCACCACACATCTTGTGATGAGAAAAGATGTTTCAGGGATGAATGGCACTATCATGGTGCAAGGAGGCCACTCCATGGCTTTGGAGAATTCGAAGATACTTCCCCATAGGGAGGGATCTTCCACACATGGTAGAGGTTGGTGGCCAGTCATGCTTACATTGGGAAAACTTATAAATTTTTTTGATGGGTGATAGCTTCCCATGGAAGGCTAGCCTCCAAAAACTTCAAACCTTCACTAGAGCATGAGCAGCTGCAGGAGGAGCAGCAGAGGCAAGATTGCAACATCCAGGTGTATGACTTTGGCATGGGAGATGTCAAAGAAGAGGGCAACAACATGACAGGTGTTCTACATTGTAGATTAGAAGCACTGTCATTATTGAGTATTGATCCTTATTGGAGATCTCAAATGTTGGTGGAATACTCCAAGGATCTCTTTTCATGCAAGATTTTTGATGGCCAGTTATCATATGAGAGATATTCAGTGAGAGATGTGGTCATCTATTTTCAAAGTAGGAACTTATTGAATAGATCCTCTAAGATCAAGGAGAAACTACTACATGCAACATACAAAGGTTTTCTCTCTAGCCCCACTGGTTTTATAAGAGCATACCGTACTATCCTGGAGGGATTCATTTTGGAAGGCTTCAAAGGAGAGATGCACCATCATATGAGGAGATGCATGGATTGTTTGGAGGTTGAGGAGAGACATAAAACTTTGGTAGAGTTACCACAACCACTTCCTTTCTCACTAGGAATGAGAAGAGGCCCATTTATGAGCCACTTCACTAGCTTGAACAAAGTACATGGTAAAGGTTGTACTTCCGTAAATCATGATTCAATTTTATGTATTTGTATTTCCTTACCATTCATGTGCAGTCCATTTATCCAAGGAAGGGCACTCTTTCTTATAGACTTCATGGTCTACTTGGGGCCATAAGTAGTGATGATGATGGCCACTCCCTAGGAGATTTTGGGGAGATTATGTCTTATTCAGGGTGTGCTCAATTTGCATCCCACATCATGCACCTTCTCCAAGCATGTGAGAATATTGGGGCAATAAGCAAGTGGTTGGGAAACCACTCATCATGCCATATTCTGATGCAGTTAGGAGTCAAACTGCGCTGGTTGCACTTGAGGGACCATTGTCCTTCTTCGGTATTACACATGGCAGCTAGTATGACTTTGATTATGATCCCATACGTTTATGATGTCCTTATCATTGTTGTGGGAATGCTTGGAGATATGATACATGGATTGGGTGTGCCTATTAGAGAAGAGATTCTCCACATTTCATATGCCTCATACTTAAGGGATAACATTGAACAATCCATCATTGCTACATTTGACCTCTTGTTTCCATATGAGGTGAGCCATATGGTTAACTCGAGCACTTGGGAGGTGCCTCTCATGAGCATTTGGAAGGAGTTTTTCGGAGGGTGATTCATTTTGTATGGATGATATCTTGGGGACATATTGATGAGAGAGCATCTTGTTCATTGGAGGGACTTATCATATGATGCTATAGGAGGAGGAGAGGAGGCTCTTCATTTATATCCTTACATTTTCTTGAGGACAAGCAACATTTGGGAGGGGAGGATTGTAATATTCCTAAATTAGCATGTAGCTAATTGGAATATTAATTTTTGATTAATTTCGGCAAATTCTAATGTTGGGCGGAAATAAAAGAAGTGATGGGACCCATAACCCACACTTAGGAAATAAAGTCTCCCTAAAGTTACTTAGGAAAATATCAGATGATATCGTGGGGCCCATGAGGGTCTAGTGACAACGCAAGGGAAGGGGTAGTGTGGGCCCATGACAATGCAGTTGAGTGGGGACAACGTGGCCAAGGAGGGACAACGCAGTTGAGTGGGGACAACGTGGCTAAGGAGGGACAACACAATTTAGTGGGGCCTGGGTGAGAGCAAGGCTCTCAAGCATAAAAGGGAGAGGAGGCTCCTCATTCTGGGATTTGATTATGCATATATGATTTCTGTCTTTTGACATTGAGCACGATTTTCTATTGATCTAAGTCTGCAAGTGTTGTTCAACACACCGGGTGTCTCCAAGCGGAGATCCTAACCTCAGCCCCGGGGGACTTCGAGTGCCTGATCGGGTGAGGAGTTCCACCTATTGATTTTCAGGAGGGAGCCATAACATCTTTAGCCAGGGATTAGGCACTTGCTTGGATAGTGCAGACACAAGGAGAGATCGTGCAGTTCTTGGAGGAGGCAGTTTCGGGAGTGAGGATTCATTAGGGGATTAAGCCTGAGATAGTGAGAAGGGATCAACCCTTCACTATTGCATCATTTTGGTACATTAGGAGGCCACCATTTACAAAGGATCATTCAGAGCCAACATATTTAACTGGGATAGCATTATTCCTCAAGGGAGGTCAAATTCCGGTGTCATCCATTCCATAATCCATTTCTAGGATTTTTTGGGTATTTGGAGGAGAGATCATTCCCAGAGTTTCATATTTTTATGAGCAGGGGAACAACCCCAAAGAGCCATCCTATTCCAGCAGTAGCAACAGTTCGGTAGCAACAACAACAACATTTTGGAGATAACACAGTCCTTGATAGAGCACCCATTCCTTGAGCATTTCTGAGAGTATTTACAACTTGCCTTGTGCAGGCCAAGGTGCCATCATTTTGATCACCTTTGTACTCATTGTACCTTTCAGTTATATAATAAAATGGCTCAACGTTCTCCATATTTTGCATTGTTTATGTGATGTCTCTCTATTTGTTGTGAATCCTTGTTTATGTTGCTTTATATTGTTGTTTATTTCTACACAAAATATTACACAAATTTATTCAAATGACAATTGATATACATATCCTTTACTCATGATATTAAGGATATCAATCCACTCATCCCTAATTGTTCTAAGTAAGAGGGTTTTTTGTGTGTCAAATCCTGAATGATGCAATTTTTCCCTCTTAACATTATACACGAACCTCTCTATTAGATCCTCAAGGCTCTCATCTTCTTCTTGGTTCATTCTAAAAATTTCTTCTCTAAGATCACGATCTTTGTATTTTTCTAGAAATATCTTTTTCATATCATTCCATGATCTTATTGAATTAGTACCAAGACTCATGAACCATTTAAGAGCTCTATCCTTCAATATTGCAGGAAGCAATCTCAGTTTTTGAGTGTGTGATAAGCAGCCATAAAACCTATAAATTATCTCAAATTAAAAGAGAAATGTTTCCGAATCCTCTATCCTCATACCATGGAAGTTGGGACGGAAAGATGGAGGGATGTTCTTCATATGTACACTGATGTCCATATCTTGAATGGGAAACCCAATAAGATCTTCTTCATTGTCATCATATCCATCCATGTCTTCTACCTTCAAAAGTGTATGGTGATGTGGTTCTTACTGCACCACGTAGTCAAGTGGGGGGATTTGTATTGGAGAAGGTTTTATTATTATTATTATTATTATTAAATTATGAGTATCCCTGCTCCTATGAGGCATGAAAGTGAGATATTTTTGTATTTTTTTTAATATTTCTGAAATGGCATGAAAAGAAAGGAAATCAAAAAATAATGATAAAAAAAAAATCAAAGCATCTATCAGACACCTCCCTGACAACGACGCCAAAAAGTGGTGAGCCCTGGTATTGCACCAAGAGTGCTGCAGCTCCCAGGGGCTGCCCTACTTTACTTTATCAACCCGGGGTTCATACAAACTTGGAGGTGATAGTGCTATATACACAATGGATGCATTATGTTCATGTCATCCTCTTCCGCACTACGAAAGAGTGCTACTTCTAGGGGTTCTCAGTGAAGTCTGTCACACTTCAATGAAACTAAAATAAATTGTAAAAAGGAAATGACAAAAATGAAACTAATTCAATTTGTAGAAAGGAAATGACAGAAATTAAACGAATTTAAATTGCGGAAAGGAAACTAATTTAGACCACACTTAACTTGGCCAATCATCTAAACACACCCTACTCTATCTATCATGCTCATATCTATGGAAATATTCATGACCTAATTCTAATTTGAAGAAGTGTGCTTGTAGTTTGGAGGGAAAAGGGCTAAAGAGGCTAATGGAGGGGTTAACGCATGAAACAAGGCTTAGAAGTGGAAAAAGTGGGGTTAAACCTTATAAAACCTTATTATAGCGCATAAATAGCTTTGGAGCAGAATGTTTTGAAAAGTGTGATGGCGGCGAAGTGAGAGTACAGTTCGGGAGTGGGAAAGAAGTGCGATATACGAAAAGGTAAAATCTGTGAAGTGCAAAGGGGTAAACGTTGTGATTTGTGATTTGTTAAATGTTGCAAAGTGAGATACATGATATCGCAATATCACAATCGGCTGTTGGAAATGGTAAGTGTTAACGAAAACCAATTAAACGGTTCGAAGTGCGACGGGTGACGTGGTGGTGGGACTGGAAGTGGAGCACGATTGCAATATTGCAATCGGCGGATCAGAGTGGTAAGTCTTAAAAGAAAAGGGTAAATGTTGTGAAGTGCAATTGCGATTTACGGTAGCGGGAGAACTCAAAAGAAAAGGGCGAAGGTCAAAATTTGATTTTTTTTCAAGTATTTTGCATTAAAATGGTTGTGATAGCTGCAGAACGTGAAAACGAAGGAATAAAAGGCAGAATTAGTTGTTTTGAAGTGTTTTTGGGAATAAAAATGGTGTGACAACTGAAAATAAGTGAAAATAGAAGGGGATAGAAGCGTAACAACAGAGATGGAAAATGAAGCAGGAAGGCGAGGGTGAACTTCTTTGGAACTTTAATATTGCTTCTTGCAAACAAACCTGTGGATTCATGCACGAGAAAACATAAAAGAATGCGTGATAAAAACAGTGAACATAAATCAATTTTTTTAGACTATGGGAAAGCCTACCCCCCTTGAGTTCTATTGACAGAGATGAGAAGGGAAGTCTAGATCCACAACTTTTATAGTTTTATCCTCCATTCTATTAAGCAAATGAAAACCTACAACAGTAATTTGAAACAACAACTTGAAACTATCAGAAGCAAGATTAACTAAATGACACAAGAAAAATAGCTAAATGGCAGAAAGTAAAGAATGGTAACAGGCAGAGAAGCTGAGGCACATGGATTAGGCCCTAATCCACGAGCCTAGCTCTCTGGAACTAGATCAACGAAAAGTCACCTGAATACTCATTGCATTAAAATGAAATCTTATTACATCCCGAAGGTCTTAAACAACAAAATCCTAATAGAATGGAAAATATATGGCATGGGATGGAATGTATCAAATGGAATAGAATTGAATATTCGGACTGGAATGGAATATAATCGACCCTAATTAGCTCTTGATTGGTGTAATATCCCAAAATAGGGAAAATCTACAATAGTAAGAACACCTTAAGATGTTCTAAAGTTGGATCTACAACAATATGTAAACACAACAATGGAGTAGCAGTGATAAATCAACTCATAGAATGTGAGAAGAACTCATAGCCATATTATTAAGTTACAACAGCAAAATGTATACAATATATTGAGGAAAGAGCTACTCAAGATAGGCAAAATCAGCCTCAAGAAACAAGTACATAAATATGACAAAACACTGCTACACAAGAGTGCCCAAGGCTATGATTGCATAGTTTTATAAAGAGTAACTGCTGCTAAAATATATCAATACATAGATATACAAGTGTATGGCTCATACAACATTGGGAGAGAAGATATAAGTTCCCAAAGACTATTTCAAGTCAATCCTGGAAGGATTACCAACATGCAAAATCGTTAAATGCCGGAAGGGTGGTGGTAGCAGTGTGCAAGTCAAGAACTGAACCGGATGGAGATGAATGAAGATGTTGTATCCAATAAATAGACCTCTCCAATGGATCTCTCAAATGAAAGGCTGGTCTCATCACCGAAGATCTCACCGACCAACAACTCGCACGCCCTCACCCAATTGCACAAAGTGCACAATGAAAATAACGCAATCTAGAGAAGGGATTGTGCTGTAGGAGAAAGGGAATGTGTTGGCCAAGTGCCAAAATCTGCAATAAGCTCCAGAATCTTCCTCACTGGTGTTCCAAAAGAAATAAATCTTTCTCCTTTGAAAAATAAGCCCCGTAAGTGGTGTTGTCAACCCTCCACTGCAACACCCTGCAACACAACCCAGCTTTCAATAGAAACTGCGTTGTAGCTGAAGGAGGTAGCTTGGCCTCAAGCTTGGATGTGGAGAAACAAAGAGCAAGCTCCTTCAAGAGGCCTCTCTTGAAAGGAGAAGGAATTCCTAAACAGGAATTCCTTGTGCTAAGCAGCACTGCAACTCTGCTAAACAGCAGGAGAATGCACAAAGTCTAAACAAACAATGAAATCAATAATCCATAACATGCCTAAAAATGGTTACCTTAACCTCCTTTTAAAAAAGTGAAAGCCCTCCCTCCATGGGTCCCACTCATTAGGGTTTCCTTCACCAAATAAACCTCTTCCCATTCATACTGCGTTGTCTATCAAAGTGTTCTCCACCTCCTATCCCAACGCTGTTGACTTGGTCAAACTTGACCTTGTCTCCATGCAAATGTCCTCTTTCACACTTGAGGGTGTGAAATCCAGTTCTTATGAATATCCATTTTCATACTATGAGGCATTTTATTAATTTCCTGCAATGTATAGGCCTCCCTACCCATTTATTTACCTTCTAAGTGTAAACAACAAAATTTAATATTCCATTTAGCTGTGTGCTAAAGTGGGAATATTACAATCCTCCCCTCCCAAATGTTGCTTGTCCTCAAGCAACAACAAAGATAAAACTGAGGGGCCTTCTTGAGGCATGAGGTCTGATATGAGTTGGGATCTGCCATCCCCATATGAAGCTCCCATCCCCAAGCAATCATCCATACAAAATAAGTAACCTCCCAACATGGCAACCCCTGAAAATGCTCCTCCACCTTGAGCTCCTGTAGTATAGGTGGGCTGAAAATCTGATCATGGTAGACAAAATAGCTTACCCCACACTTTCCTCCTCTCCACTTAAGTGTAGAGTGTCTGCTGATCCTGGGCTGCAATAATGTTGCCCTCAAGTAGCAAAAAGAAGACTAGATCCTCAAGGATCTCTTCTCCAACGTTATGAAACATGTTGGCCCAAATCATCTCATATGTGATGAGTTGGAAGTCACCATCATATGGCATCCAATCAAACATATGGCTCACCTCAAATGGAAATAAGTGTTTTGCTGTAGTGGCCACATACTCTCTCATGCTCCCATCAGAACATGCAATGCAAACAATGTGGGAAATATCTCTCTCAAGGGACACATCCAACCAATGTGCCACTCCCCAATTATGCTCCCAATAAAAATAATAACAACAACAACATAAGGAACTACAAGGAGAATCATGCTAGCTACCATATGAAGCAAGGGAGAAGGACAATGCTCCCTCAAATGTAGCCAACGCAGTTTGACTCTCAACTGCAATAGAAAATGAAATGATGGGTGGCCTCCCCACCATTTTCTTGCTGCCCCAATCTCCTGACAAGTTTGGATAAAGTGTATGGTGTATGGTGAAAAGTGAGCATGCTTTGAAAAAGATAGAGCCTCCCCAAGTTCTCCTAGGGAGTGACCATCACCAATACTGCTTATGGCCTCAAGTAGACCATGAGATCTAGAAGGAATATTGCTCCTCCTTTGAGCAAAGTCCTGCACATATATAGTTAAGGGATGCATATATACGTTATATAAGTCATCATGCAAACAAACAATACCCTTACCATATGTCTTTCTCATACAAATGGAGTGGCTCATAGATGAGTCTCCTCTCATCCTCAAAGAGAAAAGAGGTGGTTGTGCTAACTCTCCCAAAGAGTTATGTATCTCCTCCATCTCCACATGATCCATGCATCTCCTCATATGCTGATCATCCAATATCATACAAGTGAAAAGATCCCTGGAACACTCCACCAATAGCTGGGAGTTCCAATATGGACCTATCCTCCATAGTGACAGCGTTGATGATCTCTCATGAAGAACATATGTCATATGGTTATCCTCTCCTTTAACATCTCCCATGCCAAAGATGCAAGTTGGAAGGCTGTTATCCTTCCCTTGCTGCTTCTGCCACAGTGCAGAATATGAAATGAGAGTGGGTAAAGATGATGTTGAGAGAATGCCTCTCTCCTCCTTGAGTCTACCCAAGACTCTCAACACTGTAAAATGACCCCCCAAGGTTTCCACTCCTCTGAAATCAATGAATGGTGCCTCAAAATGTGAAGCATCTCTCATCATATGCTGATCTGGTGGTCTCCTTGGTGAAATGTATCCATGCAATGAGACATCATCATCAAGAGTAGACTGCATATATAAATGGAAACACTTGTCCCTGCTCTCACTGCACAATCTAGACTCCCTCTTGGGTGCATCAACCTCATGAAATAGATAGGGGTGTGTTCTCCTCATCACATGATGCTGGTCATCCTCACTATCTCCTCCTTGTATCTCCATAGGTTCACACCCTATCATTAATGTCACATGTAAATCATGAGTTGTGCCTTGATCTCCACATGTGAGATCCTGGGGAATTCCTTGCAATGATACAAGAATCCCTTTAGTTGGAGCAAGAGCTCCTCCTTCCTCTGCATGAGGTGCTAGATCAACTCTAGATATGGCAGCATTGTTGCCCTCAGCCTCCTCAACATGAATGGGAAACCTCCCAATGATTGGATCCTCTTTTGAAAAAAGGATCTCCATGCCTTCTTGTGCCAACATACAAGATAAAGGTCTTGCCTCTAGCAAAGTATGATGCAAGTTATCAGACTCTTCCATGGTTTTCTGAAGTGGTTTTGGTTTTATGGTTTCCTCTATCACATGTAAGGTCTTTGTTTGTTTATATTTGTTTTGCTTCACCACATGTGTTTCAGAAATTTCCTTATCAAACTTTTCCACCATTGTTTTAAGGAAACTTGCATAGGAATAAGTATTTGCATTCTTTAAAGTAAAAGACTCAAATATCCACCATGCATAGGCCTTACCTCCAAAATGCAGCGCTGCTACTTTGATGGCTTCATCTTTAGAAATTTGATGCTGTTGCAAAAAGGTGTCTAGCTCTTCCACCCAAGTCCTAGCTGAACATGTAGGTGAACCATCAAAGGTAGACAGAAGAAATCTATCCACATTATGCTGCTTTCTCCTCCTCACCTTGATCTTGCAAAACTCTGGGAAAGTGATATGATCTCTAAACTTATGAGTTTGAGATTCATATTCATGCAAGAAACCAGTAAGAGTTCCCCTTTTAGGCATTCCTTCTTCCTCCCTTTCTCTCATGGAAAAACTGGGCATGTGACTGCGCTGTGAATCATAGGGTGTGGCTGCATGCTCACACTCCCCATAAGAAAATCTAGAGTTCGATTCAGTTTCAAACCCTCTTGGAGATTCTGTATACATCTCCCTTCTTATCGTCTTGAAATCTTCATGAATGCTCTGTACAGATCTTGGAAGAAGCTTTGTAAGCCTATCTTCCTTTCTTTCTCCACATAATGGAGTATTCATCTTCTCTTGTCTTGATAGCATGTTGGCTGAGTTCCACAGGCTGAGCCAAGATTATGCTTTGATACCACTGTAATATCCCAAAATAGGGAAAATCTACAACAATAAGAACACCTTAAGATGTTCTAAAGTTGGAGCTACAGTAATATGTAAACACAACAATGGAGTAGCAGTGATAAATCAACTCATAGAATGTGAGAAGAACTCATAGCCATCTTATTAAGTTATAGCAGAAAAATGTATACAAGATATTGAGGAAAGAGCTACTCAAGATAGGCAAAATCAGCCTCAAGAAACAAGTACAT
This sequence comes from Pinus albicaulis, assembly GCA_034641835.2. Taxonomy (NCBI): domain Eukaryota; kingdom Viridiplantae; phylum Streptophyta; class Pinopsida; order Pinales; family Pinaceae; genus Pinus; species Pinus albicaulis. Next base: position 88,276 of record JAXQQM020080363.1, on the reverse strand, counting down.
AAAATATGACAAAACACTACTACACAAGAGTTCCCAAGGCTATGATTGCGCAGTTTTATAAAGAGAAACAACTGCTAACATATTTCAATACATAGATATACAAGTGTATGGCTCATACAATATTGGGAGAGAAGATCTAAGCTCCCAAAGACTATTTCAAGTCAATCCTGGAAGGATTGGCTGAAATATGCAAAACTGCAAAACTGTCGGAGTTGTAAGGTAGCAGCTGCAACTGAAGAACTGGAACTGGATGGAGATGAATAAAGATGCTGCATCAGATAAATATACCTCCTCCAATGGATCTCTCAAGTGAAAGGCTGGTCCTATTGCTGAAGATCTCACCCACTAATAATCCTGCAAGCCCTCACTGCAATTGCATAGTGAAAATAACACAGTCTAGAGAAGGGACTGCACTGTAGGTGAAAGGGAATGTGTTGGCCAAGTGCCAAAATCTGCAATAAGCTCCAGAATCTTCCTCACTGGTGTTCCAAAGGAAAGAAAGCTTTCTCCTTTGAAAAAAAAGCCCTAAAGTGGTGTTGTCAACCCTCCACCACAACACTTCGCATCACAACCCGCTCTCACTGCAAATCGCGCTCGTAGTCAAGGAGGTAACAGCCTCAAGCCTGGATGTGGAGAAATGAAGAGCAAGCTCCTTCAAGAGGCCTCTCTTGAAAGGAGAAGGAATTCCTAAACAAGAATGCCTTGTGCTAAGCAGCACTACAACTCTGCTAAACAACAGGAGAATGCACAAAGTATAAACAAACAATGAAATCAATAATCCATAACATGCCTAACAATGGTTTCCTTGCCATCCTTTTAAACAAGTGAAAGCCCTCTCTCCATGGGTCCCACTCATTAGGGTTTCCTTCACCAAATAACCCTCTTCCCATTCATACTGCGCTGTCTATCAAAGTGTTCTCCACCTCCTATCCCAACATTGTTGACTTGGTCAAACTTGACCTTGTCTCCATGCAAATGTCCTCTTTCACACTTGAGGGTGTGAAATCCAGTTCTTATTAATATCCCTTTTCATACTATGAGATATTTTATTCATTTCCTGCAATGTATGGGCCTCCCTACCCATTTATTTACCTTCTATGTGTAAACAACAAATTTAATATTCCATTTAGCTGTGTGCTAAAGTGGGAATATTACAATTAGCTTTATTTATCCTCAAGGGCAACTACCAATAGCTCCCTAAAAAATAGGCAATGAGTCCACTTGACTCCAAGTGAAGTATGACTTGAGTGCACTTGGTTTTGAGTCGCTTGGTTGCCTCTGGAATTCGAATTGCTGGAGGGGATCTCAAGAGGATCCTTTGGCTGCCTTTGAGAGTTAAGGAGGGTGGAAAACCCCCTTGAATCTCTCCAAGATTTCTCCCTAATTTCCTGATATTGTGCTCATTTATTCTCCAATATTGATCTTCCAGTGGCAGGGAGCAAGTCTCTAAATCATCTCCTTCTCCAAATCTGCATAATATGCCAAATATTCTCACAATATTCTACAAAAATAACCAATATTATTCACAAATATGCAATTAACTTTAAACCTTCCTAAGAAAATATTGAAGCATAAGAAAACATTATTAAGTGCAGAAGGAGAGATTTAATATAAATATTCACATGCATAAGGAAGGTAGATGGGCTTAAGAAAGGTTAGATGGGCCTTATTTTATTTCTAATTTAGAGGCCCATCAACATGCATATTGGAATAGTTCATATTCTCGAGGGGCTCATTATGAATGGTTTTTCTCATTGTTTTAAGAATTGATAGTTTGTTCTGAGAACTATGCGTTTTTCTCATTAGTGCAAGAATCATAAATAAAAAGGTCTAAGTTTTATAATTCTCTTGTGACGTAATTTTAACAAGAAATGTATCGGTAATTGCATTGGCCAGGTGTTGATCATGCATTCTTTTTTGGCATGCATATTACCAATGCATATTGGTATAGTTCATAGTTCTAGGCGGGGGCTCCTTACGAATGGTTTTTCTCATATTTTTTAGAATCGATACTCTGTTCTACGAACTACGTGTTTTGATCATTAGTGTAAGAATTATGCACAATATCTATTTTTGAAAACAAATACAAATTTTACGATATGCGTATCAGGTACATTTTGGTTCGTTTGTTTTGTGATTCTATATATGTTAGTTTTATTATTGTTTATGTTGTACTTATCGATGAACAATAACTCACAATGAATTTAACATTTTTTTGAAACATTATTGCTAAAGCATCAAGGAACATGTGTGATTTCTAAAGCATCAATGGAGAAGCATTTGTTTACTATATAAAGAAATGATACAGATGCAATACTAAGACAACATAATCTATTTCGTTTAAAATATTTTGCATATGTTTTGGGAGATTGTATGTTCGATACTATGCGAACTCTCATGCATTTTAGATACATGTCAACAGAGTTGCGTGAAGGAACAATAGAACATTTCAGGAATTGTTTACATGAACGAAATACTTAAGTCATATTATCTTACGAACGTGAATTGAATATAGATGCATTAATATACATGCATGGTCTAAATAGCCCATATGTTTACTTGGAAAGGATGACAAAATCCAATTCAAATACTATCACTGGGGAAGAACAAGGACTTTGGGGGGACATATTTTGTATACATTGGTTATCCTACTGGCTAAAAATTCCCTTAAGACTTTGTTCAAAGACGACAGTGGAAAACTATTTACATTTTAATTCAAATTTGTGCAAAAAAAGTTATGACATATTGTTCCATGACAAAAATTCAATTGCCAGATATTTCAAACCACTTTTGTACGAGGAAAAATGTTCAATAGGAACCGATCATTAACCTATAATAAATATAACAACATACAAACAAATAAAACATGGATGGATGCATATAAAAAAAAGAATGGGTAGACATATGTTTAAGAGATTTTCCGAGTTCAGGAGTATTTATGGTGAAAGTTTTTTGGAAACAATATGCCAATTGATGGAGAATGAATATGATGTTCCTTGTTTACCGCGCATAATTGCACAAATTTTTTGAAATGCAACCATGCATAATGATTCATTTGCATTAAAATGCATAGGAAAATACATGAACGAACACGCAATTAAGCAATTTCCTGGAATAGTAGATTCGCAAGGATACATTACACAATCATCAGTGCCATATGAGAAAGGGAAAATAGATGATGAAATTTTTGTTTATGACTTGATACAATCTATCTTGAACATTACTATATGCATATGGTCTGTTGAGACTCTAGCTATTGTTTTTGAATTTCATGGGTTCGAGAAAGACATAACGATATTCCATGTTATGCAATAAGGTAAGAGTATAGGTCACTTGCATTATAAACCTCTCAAAGAGATAGTACAACAAAAAAACATTTCAGATAATATTTAAGTAGTTAATGAAGAGAAAATTATAAAAGAATCCAAGAAAAAACTTAGTGGCGTTAATACGAATGAATTGAAAACATGAACGTGAATGAAAATGACCTAGAAATTGACATAGAGTTTATCAATGCAAACAAGAGATTGCGACTATCAATGCATAGAGTCAGAAAACATAAAAGAAAAAAGAATGTTTTTGAAGCAAGTGTTCTTATCAAACTATGCAAGCCATTAAATTCTAGGTCTAAGAACATGGACGCTCATGAAGATACAATGGAACTTAATACAAAGCCTGTTAATGTAAGCAAGAGACTGTGTGTTTTTATTGCATGAACTCGAAAAATACATAAGAAACAAAGATGTCATCAAAAGAAGTCGGATTACAAGACGATTGAAGTGACAAAAGTCAATACAGAATATCATATATGCTAATGAACATAAATAATCATTACAAATGTTTGATTATACATTTGAAATAGTGGTTCAACAACAACATTTTTAAGAAAATACAAGATGTTTCAGTTTATGATTATGCAATATGCAATCAAACTTGGTTTAAAAGAGACAAATCAACAATGTGTCCAAAATTAAGTGTGTATGCAAAAAATGAAGATATACATTATACAATGACAAAGTTATCAAATTTGTAGTTCTAGAGCGAATTATTCGTAATAGAAAATTTTCAATAGTGAAATAACTTTATGAATTAGAGGAAAAACTCATATCATTACAATTACCATTTTTGAAAATATGGGAACTTAGACAACATTTTAGAAAACCAAAATTGGCATTGACTAATGTACTAATCAATGTACCTACTAACATATCTCAAATTCAAATTTCAATTCCTCATGACATAAGTGAATCTAGTATTGTGGTTTTTGAGATTAAAAGACGTTTAGTGTTTAAAATCATATTTGTTATTGGGCGAATACGTGTTCATAAAGTCATGAAGGCATTGAGATGATTGTGTAAAACTCCACTCTATAGACTAGGGAATGCCAGGATAAACTAAAACTAGAAACAAGTCTTTCATCAAAACATATATGCATATGCATGTGAGACAAAGACAAATACAAAAGTAAATGATGATAATGATTATTGTGATCAAGAGCTGGTAACAAAAACACTATTAAATGGATTTAGAAATTCGTATAGTATTTATGATCTTCGTAATAATCAAATAAACATTGCTCTGGGTGAAGGCCACAGGCCTTTGGGAATATTCAGAGATAAGTATTCCGAAGAGATGAGCTTTCTGACACTTTTTTATGGAAAAAAAATGATTAGACACTGTTTTGAGAAACTTTACATATCACGGTATTGCTCGGTGGGAAGTTTTGCATCAAGATCATGATTTTTCGTATCATATAACGAATTTGTTTTACAAAGCAATGCAAATTATCCTCAATCAATTATTCAATTGTATTTAGATTCGTATAAGAAATGACAGTTAAAAGGAAAAAACTAGTAGCTAAAGACGTTAAAATATAGGAAAATTTGAAACGCATTCTTGCATCAAACATTACGAATATGGATCTTAGATGAATACGAACATCGCCAGATAATTTTTTGCATTTGCGCAAGAGCTTATATGCAATGATCCAACAGTTAGGTCCACCCACTTTCTTTGTTTCGTTTAGTAGTGTGGAAGATATCTAAGAGCCTTTAGTAAAATCTTTGTAACAAATACATCGAGAAAAAAAAGATCGTCGACTCAAACTGAAGTAGAGGAAGATGATATTGATATCTTGATAAGAAATGACCTTGTTACCTATGTACAATACTACAAAAATAGAATGAATGTTATATGCCAATCAATTTTATATAAGTCCAAGTAGTTTGGTGATGTCATTGACTATTTATTTGTAATATAATTCCAAAATTGAGGAAGCCACCATGGACATGGATTGATATGGATGAAAAATGATCCCATTTATGGAGCAAGCACAAATACTGAAATCAAAAACTTGTTTGACATGTACTTGTCCTATGATTCAACTAAAATACGTGCAAATCTGAAAAATATTTAATGTCATCATCACACAAGCACTTGTAGGAAAGGAAAACAAATGCATTGCAGGTTCAATTTTCCATTAGCACTAATTCTAGGACACAAATACTTGAGCCTATGGATTTTGAAAATGCAAAATCAAAAGCAAACACAAGAGCGATATTTGATGCACTAGAGAATGTGGAACATGACGAGACATATACATTTGATTGTTTTCTGGAAAAAATAGGTATAACCGAATCTGAATATATCCATTCAATTCAATGTACTCTGGAACAAAGAACAATTTTGTTGAAAAGAGAACCAAAAAACACATGTACTAATAACTTTACTCGACATATTCCGTTAGTCTAGGGTGCAAATATTGATGCTTAATTTGTACTTGACTCATATGCTACAACTACTTATTGTAGTTCATATATGACAAAGCTAGATAAAATAATGACATCGATGTTTGAATGTGTGCGAAGTGAATGTTAAAAAAACAATGGTGATATCATAGAAACAATTGCAACACTTGGAAAAGCTTTAATATTGAACTTACAACAAATGTGTGCACAACAAGCTATATATATTGAGTTGTCAATGCAACTAAATACTAGTTCAAGAAAATGTATATTTCTTAATACTTCAACAATATATGATTGAATGTTTTTACTAAAGAAACCAAAATACCTAGAGCATGAACCAAATGTTTCAGAAAAACATAGAATGTTTATCAATTATCGATCGCTATGTGAAATGAATAGAAAACATTGCACATTTATGTTTAGCGGAATTTGCATCGTGTTATACACTACAAGGTAAAAATAGAGGAGGCGTTGAGAAACCATGTGTTATAATGAATGTAAAGTATAATAAACATATTGATGCTGATAAATATTACAAAGAACAATTAATGTTGTATGTCCCATATCATATTGATGATAACGTATTTAAAGAATAATATTCAAGTTGGGAGAATGCATATTTATTAGTTGAGAAAATCATAAAATATAACGAGCGAAACAATGACAACGTTGAATGATATTAATAATATAGTTGCTAAGCTTGAAAAAAAAGAGAGCAAATTATTTGAAAGAAATGTACCTCCATATGAAGAAATAGAAAGTGAAAAATGTTATCAAGAATACTATATCGAATCAGATTTTTAATATTTGCAAAAGGCTAGAAATGCAAAATCAATTGTTTAAAGACCTCATCAACTTGTAAAACAACCACAAGTACTGGAAGAAACATAATTTTCTGAAATAATGAGAAAGATTAACCCAAAACAAGAAAAGATAGTGAAAGAAATAATGGATGAGAAAAAAAAATCCAAATGACCCATTGTATGTACTTCTAACAAGTGGTGCGGGTGTTGGAAAAACGTTTACTATTATAACAATATTCCAATCCCTAATTCGCTTGTACAACAACATGTTCGGAGATGACCCACCTCAATTAAAAGGAATCATAAAAACATATATAGGGAAGGAAATATTCAATGTAGGTGGTATAACATTACATTCTGCATTCCATTTACCATTTAACAAATCAAAATATCTTTCGCTTCAGGTTTAAAAACTAGACACATTGACAAAACATTGCGAACAACTTCGTGCCATGCTCATTGATGAGGCGTCTTTGATATGTTCAACATTATTATAGGAAGCTGACAAAAATGTGAAATTAAGCAGACACCATTGGCTTATTTTGGAAATATTAATGTAATATTTTCAGGTGAATTGTTCTAAGTGCGACCAATAAAAAAATCTCTAATTTTTGAGCAACCAAATTTAGTAGATGAAAAACTAATATATGATTTTTGGAAAGTCAAAGTCAAATGCTATGAATTGCATACGAAAATGGCATCAAAGATAACAATTTTTTTGAAAAACCTTAAAAAAATGCGAGTGAATCAACAATTTGATGAAGACATAAAATATATAAACAATAAGTGCTATAAACCTGTTCCACTAGATCCATGTAGGTGTTAATCCTATACATAAATTATCTGCAAACGAACTCTTAAAATATAAAATAAATAATAGCGAGAGCATAAAACAAAAAAACTGATATACACAGAGATTTTCCCCTGGATCCCAAAACTGGGACTACCAGCTTGATTTGTCATTATATTCCTTTCAATGTTACAACACATATATATACCTGTCGAAGCATTCATAAACCCCAATCCATTAAACTTGCATTAGAACATAAGCCCAAAACAAGAAAAGATAGTGAAATAAATAATGGATGAGAAAAAAAATCCAAATGACCCATTGTATTTATTTCTAACAAGTGGTGCGGGTGTTGGAAAAATGTTTACTGTTATAAAGATATTCCAATCGCTAATTTTCTTGTACAACAACATGTTAGGATATGACCCAACTCAATTAAAAGGAATCATAAAAACATATATAGGGAAGGAAAAATTCAATGCAGGTGGTATAACATTACATTCTTCATTCCATTTACCATTTAACAAATCAAAATATCTTTCTCTTCAAGGTGAAAAACTAGACACATTGACAAAACATTGCGAACAACTTCTATCCATGCTCATTGATGATGCGTCTTTGACATGTTCAACATTATTATAGGAAGCTGACAAACACATGAAATTAAGCATACTCCATTGGCTTATTTTGGAAATATTAATGTAATATTTCCAAGTGACTTGTTCCAAGTGTAACCGATAAAAATTTTGTAATTTTTTAGCAAACAAATTTAGCAGGTGAAAACCTAATATATGATATTTGGAAAGACAAAGTCAAATGCTATGAATTGTATACGAAAATGGCGTCAAAAAGATAACAAATTTGTTGAAATCCTTAAAAAATGCGAGTGAATCAACAATATGATGAAGACACAAAATATATAAACGATAAGTGCTATAGACCTATTCCACTAGATCCATTTAGGTTTTAACCCTGTACAGAAATTATCTGCAAATTAACTCTTAAAACAGAAAATAAATAATCGCGAGAGCATAAAAAAAAAACTGATATACACAGAGATTTTCCCCTGGATCCAAAAAATGAGACTACCAGCTTGATTTTTCATTATATTCTTTTCAATGTTACAACACACACACACACACATATATATATATACATGTCGAAGCATTCATAAACCCCAATCCATTAACCTTGGATTAGAAAATAACCGTAGTTCCCTTGACCGGATCTACAAAATACCATGGGTAGAAAACCATCATGCCCAAAAATACGTGCAAACCCATGCACAAAACCATAGGCAGGTCCGCCCACCTAATATATTGTCGAATTTTTTTTTTTGGGGCATTGCCCCGGACCCCGTGCAATGGGGCTACCACCCCCCTTGCTAATCCCTCAACAGGGGGGGCTGCACCCACCTTGTTGTGCCCAGTGCAAGTGTAAGGGGGCTATCGACCCCACTCTTACTCCCCGCTTCTCGCTTGCATCTAGTCATGGAAAGAATATAACACACACCCAACAATCCATTGTTTCCATATTTATTTTACAAAAACAAAGATGTATAGAAGCATAAAGAAAAAATGTTGTCACATGTGAATGGAGAGATAATAGTTCTTTATGCAATTGATGAATCTCATGGTAAGGAAATATACTTTTTAGCATGCGAGAAGACAATGAGATTACTGTCAAGAATAATTATCAAATGAAAATTTATTATTAAACTATATGCAGGGAACTATAATACAGAAGATCAACTTGTTAATAGCGTAGATGGAATATGCAAAAAATATACTAAAAATAACAAGAATGTTGATGTGTTATGGATAGATTTTGTAAATCTAGATATTGGTAAACTTCAAATATACGAATATCATGAACTATATGACAAAAACATTTCATCTCATTGGACTCCAATATTAGGTGTTTCAAAACCAGTCAGATGTCATAGAAGGATCTTTATAACTATAGTGCGTAAAAACATTCTGATACAACTAGCTTGTGCTAGAAGAATTTATTGATCACAGGGTTTAACGTTGAATGGACTTGCATTCGATCCAAGTGGTGTATCAAGAAATGGAATAGTTTATGCAACATTCTCACATGTTAGAACGATGGAATCGTTGCATCCTCTTCAAAAACTAACACAAAAGAAATTTTTTGTGATTAAGAAAGTATTAGAAGAAACAAAACACTTAAGAACAAAAGCATCATGGAAATCAGGGTATGTAAAAAAGTCGATAGCAAGTGCAAATACTTTAACGATTGGAAATTTGAATACATAGAGTCTACATGCTCATGTGAATGACATTGTGCATGATGAAGACTTAATACTATGATTCTCTGTATATAGAAAACACATTTAAAATTTCCACTGTCAAATACTGAATTTTGCAAATTCAATTTCAACATAGCAAATTGTCTTCATGGAGTCCTTACTCGCATACAAGAAAACATAGAAAATGTATCAATGAAAAACATTTGCAATAACAAAATCGAACTATTTTTGTCGGAAATATGTTTCCAATGTCATATATGCATAATAAATGTTTTTGTTGCGCCACTTTCATCTGTTTTAGCAAGCATTGAAGAAATAGCAAGAACAAGGGCACAATTCACACTTAGTGATTACATTTTTATAATTATTGGAGATTTGAATATTGACATCAATTAAAATAGCAAAATAAGTAAACAACTATTAGAGTATATGTGTTGCGAGCAGTTTCAAGAAATAACGAGGAATTTATTTCCGAGAATAAGACAATTATTGATCACATTTGGACAAATTTGCATCTTCAAAATGTCATGTTCATATTTCACATTCGTACTAGAGTGATCATGATGCAATTCATGCCTCGTTATACTTTGTGTGATGGTAGCACTGCAAAAGCTATACATTTTTTGTTTTGAAGCAATAAAGTTCATAGGTAATTGTAAATGCAATACAACACATTTTTCTAAATTTTAGTTATTTTTGTAGAAGTTGTAACGATATATTTGTTTGTTCGTTCCCATGCGGAGTCCAAAATGAATAAGTAACTAATTTAACTTTTGCAAGGAAATAATAATCGTAGATTGCAGAAATTGTATCCAATATTTTAAATTTCAAATTTGTTAATTGCATTATTATAACTGAAGCTAATTATTTATTGCGCAATTGCAAAAGATAGGAAAAATCCAGAAACGTTGTGCGGAACTTGCAAATGTGCGGAAGTGTTGTTGTCATTTTTTCATCTTCCTTTATCCGTACATGCTAGCTACTTTGCATATTTTCTCCGCATAATCCCATCTTGCGTGACACATTTTTTGTATGTTTATGTTATTTTTAAAAACTACGATTAATTTTTGAACTAGCCTTTATTTAGGTTAGTAGATAATAGAGAAAATCAATTTGCAATGATTCATCAAACTACACGTGTCTCTAAGCTTTTTCAAATCTGTGTGCCAGGTTATTCGTAATTCAAATTCGATAATGACAACGTAGTGGGCATCGGCCACGCAACCTTGTCGTTTCATAATAGGCATGACTTAGCACACTTTTTTGCAGTGAGAATTATTATCGACAATTTGTGAGCTAGTTTCCATTATTGTAAAGAATTTATAGTAAAATAGGAGAAATTTGCGTAATAAATGGACGATATGGTTTTGGAGCTAAGAGGTATATTTGCACTGGTTTCCGTAAACATTAGCTTTGGTATATTTAGTTGTTATTTATTGATAAATGTCTTCTGTAACATATTTCACAATTGCAATAGTCAAAGCCAATTTCATGTTTGCAATAGTAAGAGCTACTATATCTAAATTTTTTTTTACAGCTCAGTGGTATTGAGAACTTTATTGATTCATAAAGTGTTTTCAGCTACGAAACAAACATGGTTAGCAGACAAAGTAGAGAGGATATTTTCACTAAGATTTTTAATTTTCTTGGTCATATCGATGAGAACTTCCACTGGTCGATTGCATATGAACGTTATGCGAATCTACGAATGGAAGAGAAGAACAGTAACAAGATTTGGACTAGGGGATTAACGAATGCTGCATGTGTACCATAAGTTTATGATTTCAGGAAAATTGTTCATTTGTGCGCAAAAAAATTGATTAAAAAACAAGAATAATTATGCTACCAACGAAAAAGGATTCCTTTGAATGGGAAGACATTCAGCCGAATTTCAAGTTACCTAAAGCTAATATGCGCTTGGCATTTTTCAAAGCAAATAGTTTTGCAATCTTAAAAGCGGTGAGGTTAATGTTTTTGGGATTTATTTTCACCAAGTTACCAAGTTCCTTATGATTATTCTGTCCTATATTTCTCTTTGTTTAAACAACTATTTAGAGAATTTTGTTGGATTTGTACATGTGTCATGCGCTAAGAAACTATAAAAAATGCTCTGAAATGCATTCCCTATATGATTTATCACACATACCAAAAGTATTGTGTATTCAACTAGGCTAATATCAATTCTAGTGAATTAGCTTCTCAGTTAGCCAATTTATCCAAGACCAATAGGTTCTTCATGATGGTGTATCTCATAATAAATTTTATTTCTAGCGATGGTTTTCACGGTTTTCCATGTAATCCTAAATTCAACGTGGATCAAGAACCAATCCAATTATGGTATGCTATACTATGGAAGCATAATTCTTCTTTGAAATTTTGTCTAATTCAAGACGTTTTTGTGAGACAAGCAATTACATGATAACTAGACAACAACCTCATCATATATTTTCATAGGCACAAGTTTTCCTATGGGGCAAAGTTATGCATGAAGAAAGAGAAAGTAATACACTAATTCAATTATGGATTTAAAGGTAAGTCGTTGCTATTGCCAAAAATTTTTATAGACATGTATTTTGTTGCTGAAGTCTCTAGGAAATACCTTCACTGAATAAATATCTTCTAAAGAAAAAAGACAAGACAATGCATTTCTTTATCATTTATTGTTGGAGAAATCATAGTGAAGACTACGACTCAGGTTATAGAGCTCGTAGAGACTTTGCATCCTTTTAACTTAAGTGAAGTTGAAGCATTTAAAGGCTTTGATGAGGAGGTATATTTGGCGCACACTTGGAAACAATTGGTTATGAAAACTTGTTTCCAGAAATTAGAGAGCAGAGTGAAGAATGTCAAAATGCATAAAAAAAAATCAGGAATTAATCATAAACGATGAAGAAATCATCAAAGAATCAATTATTAGTACTTTTGCAGAGAAATATGTACATTGCATAAACGATACACATGCAAATCAAGGGCTAATCATAAATGCTGAAGAAATCATCGAAGAATCAGGTATCAATACTTCTATAGAGCAATATATACACTGCATAAACGGTACTGATGTGAGTTCAATCATCGACTGAAAATAGGACAAAAGATACTTCAAATACATAATTGATTCACGACAAGCTATTAGGTAGCGGGAAGGACAAAGAGGCTAATCGAAATTTTATTTCAGAAGAATTGTTTACTCATGAATCAACCAATTCGATAAGTATCATGAAAACATGAAGCGTTGAAGAAGCTATAAAATTAGAAGTTTATAACGCTATGCTATCTTATTGGATTGGTGTTTGTTTTGCAGAAGAAAAAAAATGGCGCAAGCTGCCGATGAATCTATTATTTTTTATGATGCTTCTATCACATTACAAAATGCAAAGTGTGAGAACAACAGTAAAAAAATAAGGATTGAGAAAGTAAATCTTCATAGAAAAAATATTGCAGACCGAACATAAATTCATGTTGATATGTCTGGAGTTGCAACCACATCGGTCATGAAGCTGCATCAAGTTACTGATGACGTGTTTGAAAAGTATCTTGTCAATAAGAAGCATAAAACTTTAGACTAAAAACAAGAATAGAGGACCTAGAAGGTGCTCTAAATCTGGCTCCTTTGTTGATCACTCCATTGGAAATACAAAAAACACTGCTGGCGGACTCTACTCGCGATACATCATATAGATTTGCTAAAACTATCATTTTCCCTAATGTGGTGAAAACATACATTATCAACAATATATGGAAACTATTGAAAATCATTGAACATGAATGGAAAGAAAATTTCGATTTGGAGCATTTGGCACAAAGAACTAAGTCATTTGTCAAGTGCATTTAACGTGATCTCAAAAGAGAACAATGACTTATTTGCTTTCAACTAGAGACTTCATTTAATTTCCGATGCAGAGAAAAACAACAGGAACTACCAAATGTTAATTGAATGAAGCATCTCAAAGCTACATGGTCTCAGAGAATCAAAATAAAAGAGAAAATTACTTTTGAATATGAAAACATAGAGAGTCGAAGAGCAAATGCATATGTCATACAGATTGTGTAGAATATGAACGATCCATGTATCACATATGACTCTGGATTAATTTCAAAACATTGATAGTTGAATTGGATAAGCTCAAACAATTAAAGGCAACATAATTCAATGATATAGCTGATTTTAGTACACATGAGAATAATAAATGGCTAATTAGCTTTGTTAATGTTAATAAGCATAACTCTACTTTAGTTGTGGAATTGCAAGGAGAAACTAGGGAAAATGACAAGGAGATATTCAATCAACATGTCAAATTGGAAACTGCAATTGCTCCTATGAAAGATTGCATACATGAAAAGTTAAATAAGTTTCTCCATGACACCAAAAACTTGAAAAATAGTTAACGGTAAAAAAATCAAGAAATATGCTTTTACACGCTGTAAGTTTACTTAAATCTTGGAATATTCATTTCCCTGTTTACTGGTAATTAAATGTTTGAGTTTTTGTATATGTTATTATGAACTGATTCAATATTTGGATGCAATTTTTTTCCTTTGATGGAAAATAAATTATTCAAACTACGGTTCATGGGAATACAATTCATTTACTTTTGTGGCTAGGTATAAATATTTTGATAAACTCTTTAGAAATTGAGTGCTATTTTCTGTACCCAAAATTTCCGAGATCGTTTACATATCAAATTTCATTTTCACATGTATTTTTTTTTTTTTTTCGAGATAGTTTTTTTTTTTCACAGTTACATTATAATTTATTATACATGTTATCACTCTCCCCAACTTCCCAAGGCTAAAAATGGGAATGAAGAAAGATAACCACAGACTAGGCCTTAGGTCAGGTAGCTAGCCATACCAGGACCAAAGAGGGCTCTCTCGTTTTCACTTTTTTAGTCAAAGGAATGATTGAGTATCTAATGGTCTTAGGCTAGGTACGTAAGCTCAATAAATAGGATTCGTTTGATGTTTTTGGTGCTAGATAGAAAAGTCAATGAGAAAACTGTGTATAAGGTTTCTTAGGTCTGAAATCCAAGGTCAATTTGCAGAGAATATGTGAGGCTAGATAGGTAGTTTGAAAGAATTTTTAATAGGTCATTGAGTATAGGATGAAGTGAAAGAGAATTTGAATTAGCACTAAGGTGAATTCATCCATTTAGAAGCAAATAGACATAGCAATGCAAATCTTGTCTAAAACAGAGCATGAACAAACATAATTTCTGCTCATAAACTTGCAAGATAAACATATATGAAAGAAGAAGATATATCATCAATCATGAATTGATAAAAATACATAATAAGAACATATGCTCCAATGCATACCATAAGTATCTCAATGCAAGTTCTGCAAATCTGTCTCTGATTTCATTCCAAATTGTTGATTACAAGAGCTCCATTGCAATATGAGACTATCCAACCCCACAAAAGACTAAAGTGAGTCTACTTATAGAAAATATGGGCAATGACACCTCATTAGGTCGAAATCCCATCCAAAATGGATAATAAATACACAAGATGAGTCATTTCCTAGATTCTATGGAGGTTAGAAACCATTCCCCGAATTTTAGCTATGAACTAGGAGTGTTTGTCCCTTACATTAAATTACATATTTCCTCATAATAGGAGGAAAAAACCAACTCAATAACTCTAATTCAAACTCATAGGACAAAAAAACCTCTAATTTGTGACAATTTCTGAGCTTGACAACTGTCATGAGGAGTCCAATGCTGATTTGTAACATTTATGAAAAAAGGGTAATAAACATTTGCAGAAGCGTAACAGAACTTTGGAGGCATTTTTGGGATTCCAAATCCAGTTATGAAAGAACGATAAACTAGCCCTATGTGTCTAGTTTCCAGAACATCTTTAATTTTTCAAAATGACCCATGGGAAGGCCTTCAAAAATCCATTCTCCCAAGGTTACTCCAAAAGTGTAACAGAGGCTTCAAAAAGGTGGCAGAAACGTGAAAAATGAGTGGTTTTTGAGATTTTTCTCCGAAATTGTAGCTTTTCATGCCATGGGGGTTCCTGATCTATGATTTAATCTTCAAAATACATCCATCCATGTAAAGAAATAATCATTTTTATGCCCCCAAATAAGCATAGCAAAAGTTTGTTACCCTTCTGCAATGAGGAATTTCCAGAATTTTGCAAAAATCACAAAAAAATTCAAGATTGTTCAAAACTTCTCAAAATTGGTTCTGTAGCACCTATGAGTGATGGGATAAACAACCAAAGAAGCTTTAGCCAAAAAGTCCAAGCTATCCTTCTCTTTAAGCTTCATTTGTGCTTCTTTCAGCCTTTTCTTCAACTGTGTTAGCCTTATTTGAGAAATTATGGTCCTGGTGCGATAATGATTGGCCATGTGTCTTTGCAGATTATTGAGCCTTTTAGCCCTCTTCAAGAGCTTCTAAAAATTCTCATTTACCCTTCACAACCAAATCTCTATTTCTTCATTAATTTCCATGGTTTTATGCTCATCAAAGGTTAACTCTTGAGGTGGATGAGCTAACTGTCTTTCTAGCTCCAACCCCGTTTTGAGGCCCCTTTTCTTTGGCCTTCTTGTTTGCGTTTCAATCTCCCTGTCCTACATTTGGTCAACTTGTTGATGCCCCGAAACCATCACCCCTAGAAAATAGTTACATCAGCATTGAGACAACCACCCCAGTCCGGACCTTAATATGACTCCTTTTCCATTTGGGATGGTGGCTCCGACTGGATATAATGGGACCAGTTTCCTAGTAATGAATAAAAGGGGTGGATGAATGATTGGTTTTCTAATAAGTGATAATGAATGGAGGACTTAATCTATAAGCGAAAACATAAATGACTATTTTATCCCGGGAAGCTTCTATTCTTAAGTGCAACATTTGATGATCTGTGTTTGTCAATAGGCATATAGATGACACTATTCAATAAACAAAGACATTCATTTAAATAATAATTACTCCGTTCAATTAGTTGAACGAAGTAATTGATAAAACATTGTTACACTTATCTTTTTATATTACTAACACATGAATGATTAGAAGAATAGCAAACTGTAAACATCCAGTAGTGGAAAGTATAAAGACTGCTGTTAAAACACATTCATATATTCAATAATAGCAAGAGTAATCAAACAACAATTTACATAAAAAGAATGAATTCAGACATAGATAATAGTACCATATGAGCTGCAAATCTTTCCCAACGTCAATCGCAATTTGAATTCCTTCTTTCGACTCAGAAATACTTTTAAATAAAGGCAGTAGTGCACATCCACATAAAAGCTTCGTTATCAAAATTTGGAAAAGTTGGTCCAGTTTTCATAAAAAATATGCCTGAAGTACAGTAGTGTAACTTCAGGTTTCAGTCATATACAAAAACTTACGACCCTTTCTAAATACATGAAAGGGTCTATAAATACTAAATTAAACTAACAAACTATAAAATTAAAAGGCTACTAAATTGGTATAACCCTATCTTGAATATATTCTCTACAGCAATCTGGTAATCGGCAGCATGATTCATCATTCTGATTGTTTGCTTTTTGTCCTGAGTTGGCATATTGCTAGCATTGGTTCCACTTCTTGAGGGCGGCTGAGACGAGAATTGATTTGAGCAGCATAGGTGGCATCGTGTATATCAGGAATGATACACTCGATTGCATCCGTTAAGCATTTGAGGGCGGCTTTCTGGCTGTATGGTTTTACTAGGAACAACCAATAGGTGTCCCAAGTTAAACTTTTAATTCCTATGATCAATCTCCCATTCTTTTCTAGCTCTTGACAACATGATTGTTCCAATGTCTTGGCTGATAATAATTTACCCGGTGTACATTGAGAGATCATGTTAGATAAATAGAGAGTATTGTTAATCAAGTCAATCAAATTGTTCATAGATAACTTGCATCTAGAAACCTCTCTCTCTGCTTTCATCAATTGGGACTGCCACTCCATGAACATAATTTCTTTATGGGATTCTAAGATTTTAGGCAAGTTTGCTGCCTGTCCCTCATTAGTGTTCTGCCAAGTAAGAAAATCTGTTAAAGTCTCATCGGCTTGCTCTAAGTCCTGCCTGGCATCAACTGATTTGTTTATTATGGATGTTGTTATCTCACACAGAGGTTCAACTTGGGCAATTTGATGACACAACAATATTATTTGTGTTATGAGTGTCTTATTAATCTATATTGCTTCTTCTCTGAAATTGGCAGGCTGGGGAAGACTCTTGAACTTCTCTATTTGAGCTGTTAATTGAGCAATTTGCTCATCTTTTGTTTTTACCATCTGTTCATTCATTGCTTTCAATTTTGCTAATGCCTCCGATAATTCTTTCTGTTTCTGAATCGCTTCCGAATCTGCTTTCTGTTGTGCCTCCAATAGCTGTGTTTGAAGTGAAGCGATCGCTTGATCCTTTTCTTTCAACAAATTGCTCACCTCTGATGCCTTATCCATGGTGGCTGCCGAATAGGCACCAGCATATTGGGACAACTTTGTCAGGTCATCGGAGGGGTTGAATTTTTCCTTCCACACTACATTGGCTGTTACTGTTTATTCAGGGAACAGGGAAGGTTGATCAATCCTTCTCCTTTTCCGTTGTCGCTTTATTACAACCTTGTGTTTTGGGCTATAGAAAACATCCAATGGAGGAATATCTTCCACCTACAAAATAATTTGATCCGAAGGATCCTTGGGAATTATTTCTAATTCTGTAGTCGGGGGTAGACCGCTGGTTTCTTTGCTTGGAACCTTTTTTGATGCTGTATCCTGTGTATTGGCCGCTTTGGATGTATCGGCATCTCTTGAGCTCTCAAGATTGCTTATAATTGAATCAAATTGCTGCCATTCCTGGAGCAACTTTGGGTCAATCTGAGTGTCAACATTCACCTTCTTGCTGCTCTGCTCCTGCTGCCTTTCTTGTTTCTGATCACGTATTCTCTGTGCTTCCTCTTGTTCTTTCCTCTTTGCCTCTTCCTGTTCTAACTTCTGGAGTTCCTCCTGCTCTCTTCTTTGGACTTCTTCAGAGATTTCGGATGTAGCAAGAGGTTTGCTGGTAAGCTGCTTCTCAGGCTCGCTTGATTGTATCATCGGGGCAGTGGCTAACAAATCTAGAGGCAGAGTTTGCAACCTCTGCTCTCTAAGTTTGTTAAATTCAACTAACCCGTCGTCATGGTATCTTATTTTAGCTATCTCTTGAACCTGAAATATCGACTCGGCCGAGGAGAACAGGTCATCAAACTCGTCTTCCTTATGTTCAAATTTAGTGAGTTTGGCCTGATCTAGAACATTATAGACTACCTTTTTCGGATCAAAGCGTCTGTTAGGCAGAGTGGCGAGTTTTAACATATTAATATTTTCCGCCTCTTTCTCTGTGTGTTTATAATCACGCAGAGTATAGACGCCACACCTTAGAGGGAAAGGAGGCCAGACTTGCTTCTTTGAATTCCTGAGAGTCTTTGTAGCTGATGCAGATGTAAGCTAATATGCTATCTCTCGAGCTAAAAGTTTGTCTGGTATATACAAGGGGAGGACATGAGGTCTAGCCTGGCTGCCGAAAACTCTTACATAAGTGAATTTTTGCTCTCTAAACCAGGTTCCTAGGGCTGTCAAGTCAATCTCTGCTTGAGAGGAGATCTTAGGAGTAGGTCTAGCAAAAATTGCATAGTAAATAGGTAGCATGAGTCCATTGCAGAGTTGATATAGGTGGTGTTTATAATGGGCTTTCCATAATTTTTGGTGATATATATGAATGGGCATGGGGTCTTGTGGAGTCCATCTCCACCCTAACACTGGAAAATCGGAGTTAAAACAGAGGGTATCTAAAATGTAGGCACTAAAGTAAAATGGAGGGATGATTCTATCAGTAACACGGGATTTGTTTCTGAAGTCAAGAATAGCATTTGCTAACTTATCCGATAATATATTTCCCCAATCCATGATTTCACTATTACATGCTGCTTCCATCAAAGGTACCATCTCTATGGAAAATTTTGAAGAATCATGCAATCCCCACATTCGACACATCATAGCTCCAGCATAACAATAAGGAGAACATAAGGAACTGACGGAGTACTTACCTGAAGACTCATGTTTGTGTTTTGCCGGGTTTTGTCTCCATTCTCGTATAGGTTCTGAATCAATTTCATTTTCATCTCTAAACTTCTCCAGGAATGCTTTATTATACTTCTTCTCTGGTTCGGGCAAATGGTACATTTGTCTCAAATCATCAGGCTGAAATGAACCAAAAACTCTCCCATCAATAGTGCAGAATATTCTGTTCGTAATTGGAATTTCTTCAATGGCCCATCTCACTACATCTGTATATGGAAGAATTTTCTCCCGAGCCGCTACCCTGTGCAGGTAGGAATCAGCCAAATCTTTCAGAGTAGCGTCAGATTTCTGGCTCGAGCCTGCTGAAGCTTCTACCGTTGTTTGCTGAGGTTCCTCGGCTTCAACCAGGTTGTAAATTCTCTGCCAAGTAGTATTACCGAGACCAAGACATGTGGTATCTGAGATTAATCCTTTTTTGTTTGGTCCCGGATCGGCAGCATGTTGTTCTGTTACCACAGAAGCTGAGGCTATTCCAGGTTTCTTAGATTTCTTCCCCATTTGGTCTGAACTTGCTACTGTGGAGAAGCTCTACACAAAAGATAAAATGAACGTAATGCGGAGAATAGACGGCAAAAACTAAGTACAGAAGACTTATGTCAATCAATAAATAATGGAAAATAATCATAAGACTCCCGCGGATGTAATCTCTGAAGGGATTTAGGCGTAACTGCTCCATTAATTGGTCGTTTAAACCTGTCAATCAATTAAATGCTCATTATATCTTTCGTTTTCCGAATAGCCTATTTAAACGCGGATTTGATTTTTATTTGGCGGTTGGGCTTAAGTGAATTACTATTGGATAGCGGAAAGGCTTTTTAATAATAATTAACATAATATGCCGAAGCCATATCAATCCTTTTTGAAAGTCGTGCTTGGCTTTATCGCGATCGGCGATCGGAGGAAGACTTGAGCAGTTTTATTTGAGTTATCGTAGAATCCCCGATCGCCGATAGCGATATCGCTTAACTCGCATCGGGAGCTTTTAAGGATGGAGTTTTGTTGTGCTCAGATCGCATTTCCCGATTGCCGATAGTAATATCACATCGGAGCCAGGAGAGGGGCCTTGTGTTGTGATTGTTTTATTTTCCCGATTGCCGATGATTTATTAACTCAAAAGGTTTTTATAATGTTTTGTTTGTTTTCGGATTTTTTAGAGGAGTGATGAGTTAATACCAATTTAGTCTAAAAGGGACCCATTTCATATTATAATTTTCTAAAGTAAAATTTTATGAAATGGGGGGTTGTTGTATAGCACAACAATTGGCGATTCGCTGGGACAAACAGTTATCTCTGAGAAATATTGGAATATTTAAACTTTCTTTATATAGAAATCTTTATCAAAAAGAAAGGAAGATTCTAATATAACTAAGTATACATACATTCTGAATATAATAAAGGCTATTTTTGCTAATTTCTCCTCTTGTTAAAATTAAATACATTCTAAGTTTTAAATTGGCCTCTATTGGTCGATAATGATAAAACAAAACACCTTTCCAACTCAGCCTTTTTGATTAACTCCTTTGTCATAGGTAGAGCCTCTGCTGCCAGCAAACGTTCATAGTTTCGACAGGGATACCTTTTAACCATTTGATTGTCCATGACCCCTCCCATCTCGGAGTATGATTAAAAGAATGAATTCAAAATATGTTTTCATATTTTGTATTTCTTTTCTTTTTCATTATTTTGTAAGATAAAAAAGCCATTGTCCTGGTTTGGTTGCCAGCTGTTTGACAATGCCATTCATTGGTTGTAATCTAATCGAACAAGTTGGCTCGTGATGAGACCCCTTGTCTTATGCTTATAAGCCATTACCCTGTTTTGGTATGCAGTGTTGGTAATGTCGATTAAACTATTTTCCAATGATCATGGTAAGCAGGCTTGTGATAAGACCCCTTATCTTTATATCATATGTTTTAGAATTACACTCTGAGTAATCATAAACTTGGATGAATGGGATGGACAATTTTCTCCTTAAGAGAAAATGGATGACAAGGTAAGAGTTGAAGATACTAAGATTGAATCAGTTTCTGTTTTGATATTGATAACCCTTTTGTAGCCAGTTTAAAAACATTAAAATGATTTACAGTACTTCTAAATCTTGAGGAGATTTTACAAAAATAAAATGAGTTTTTCAGAAATGTGAATATAACTAATTCCATAGAAATTGTCTTCCCCTTTTTTCTTTAAAGGCTTCTATTTTCAAAAGTGAATATTAAAAGTACTTCTTTAGAGCAACTTTTCAATATAGCAAAGGCCAATAGAAGCTATTTTACAACTTTATTTCCTAATGGTCCTAAAAACATAAATCCTACTAAAACTAAAAGAGAAGGGGTTACCTTCTCAATTGAAGAATTTCTTTAAGATGAGGCCATTAACAGGAAGAGAGTCCCTCTTTCCTGATAGATATTGTAACATGAATGTCGAATGGCCTATCTTCTCGCTGATCTGAAATGGTCCAAGCCACATCTTTTGGAACTTGGTGTGTTTACCTTTATCCTCATGGGCTTTATCCCATTTCAGAACTAGATCACCAACCTGCAACTGTTTAGAACTGGATGAAGCGGAATCAAATGATTTTTTTATTATCTGCTGATGTTTTTCATGAGTAATCTTAGCCTTTTCTCTTTCTTCTTCTAATTTTTAAAATTTGATCATGTCTAAGTTGGATAGAAGAAGAGGGGCTTTCTTCAATAAACTGCACTAGGGTTAGAGAAGGAAGTGCTAGATTGGTTGGTAGTATTGCTTCTTTCCCATATACAAGATTGAATGGAGAAGTACCTATGGAGGCCTTCTGCATTATTCTATCAGCCCATAGTGCGAATATTAAAGATTTGTGCCAGTTTTTATGATTCTGTTCAATAGTTCGCTTAATGATTTTAAGTAGATTTTTATTGGTAGACTCTGCTAGACCATTACCCTGGGGATAGTAATTTGCAGAATATTTCAATTTAAATCCTCTTTTAATAGCGAACTCAAACATGGCATTTCCAAAGAAATAAGATGCATTATAAAAAACAAGAGCATTTGGGACACCAAACCTGGTAATGATGAATTGATCTATAAATTCTATAATTCCTTCAGAGCTTGTTGTCTTTAACGGAATTGCTTCAACCCACTTGGTAAATTAATCAGTAGCAGTAAGGATATACTTATGTTGTTTGGAGGACTGTGGAGTTATTTCCCCAATGATATCCAATCCCCATTGTTCAAAAGGTTGTTCAATGTTGACTGGTTGCAAAGGGAAAGCTGATTTTCTTTGTCTTCCACTGGAGGTTTGACAACTTCGGCATTTCCTTACATATTCGTGAGTATCTCTGAATAAAGTGGGCCAATAATACCCAGCATGAATGATTTTGTGAGCTGTTGTGTCAGCTCCAAAATGTCCTCCGGCTGGTCCATCGTGTAGCTCCTGCAAAACCTTTTGTGCTTCAGGTTTTTCCAAGCATCTTAATAACACTGAATCATAATTTTGCCTAAAAAGTACATCATCAATGATTATGAAGTTTTTTGCTTTTAATCTAATGGCCCGTTTGTTTTTATAAGAAATATTAGGAGGTGCATATCCATTTTTCAAATAAAAGATTAAATCTACGTATTGAGATTCAGAATTGGTAATACTTATCTGGTTGATTTCTTCAATATGTTTTGTATCACCTGATTCTGGAATGTTGGATGCTCCTGCTAAAAACCTGCAAAAACCTTCGCCTCTAACAATCTTTGCTGGCTTTATTTCCAAGTCATACTCTTGAAGTGCTGTAACCCAATTTGCCCTTTTCTCACCTAATTCCCTTTGGATCAGTAATTGCCTTACTGCAGAAAAAAGGAACTATAACTTTTGTATGAGCTTTTAAAAGGAAGGGCCTGTAGTGTTTAATGGCTTTATACACAGCAAAGGCTTGTTTCTCAACTTCGGAGTAATTTAGTTCTGCACCCTGGAAATTTGAACTACAAAATGAAATCGGTGCTTCCAAGTCGTGATCATTAATCTGAGTGAGTACCGCTGCATAAGATAAATCGGATGCGATAGTATACAATCTGAAATGATTAGAAAAATTGGGAGTGCTTAAAGCGGGGGCATTGATTATTGATTGTTTGATTAAATCAAATGCTTCCTTTTCCACAGAACCCCATCTAAACAATGAATTTTTCTTAATCATGGTTTGTAATGGTAAAATGACGTGAGAAAAATCGGGAACAAATCTTTTGACAAAGTTGATCTGACCTAAAAATGACTGCATGGATTTTTTGTTATGAGGAAATGGGATTTCAGAAATTTCTTTAATCCTGCCAGGATCAATATAAATACCATCTTTGGAAACGATAAAGCCCAAGAGCTTTCCTTGATTTAGAGAAAAGAAGGATTTTTTTGGATTGAGTGAAATACCATACTTTCTACAGCGTTCAAAGATTTGATTCAAATCATGTAAATGGTTGGATCTCTTTTTAGAAAATACAGTAATGTCATCTAAATAGACGACTATTGTTTTGTTGATCAATCCTTTGAAGGCTATATCCATTGCTCTTTGGAATGTAGCTCCTGCGTTAATAAGTACAAAAGGCATTTTCTGATAGGCGTAAGTTCCCCATTTTGTTCTGAAAGTAGTTTTGAGTCTGTCATCAGGATGGACCAGAATTTGGTTGTATCCTAAAAAACCGTCTAGAAAGGACATTAGCTCAGAACCTACTACCGAATGGAGTATCTGCTCCATGGTAGGTAATGGAAAATTATCTTTTTGGCTTGCCTTATTCAGATTTCTGAAATCTATACAAATCCTGATGTCACCATTTTTCTTCCTAACAGGCACCATATTGGAGACCCAATTCGAATGTCGGACAGGAAAAATAATCTTTGCTTTCAAGAGTTTATTAAGTTCTGATTTTATCTGACTCTCTAAGTTTGGATGCATTTTCCTCAATTTTTGTTGAACTGGTTTTTGTTCAGAAAGCATTGGAATGGTATGCTGGATGATTGACGTATCATATGTTTTTAAGTCATCATACTTCCAAGCGAAGACATGTTTATTTTTTCTTAATAATCTAATAAATGCTATCCTTTCTTCGATAGAAAGCCCTAGTCCTAAATTGACATTTTGAGGATTCTGCTCAGTACCGAGATTTATCAATTCAAATCTTAAAGTAGAACTTTGGAGTTTTGAATTGGTTACCTGTTTAAACCTGTCTTTAATATCATAGAGATCTTCCAGTTTGACCACAGGTTTTGGTATTGAGTTTTCCTCATGCTTTTATTTCATTTGAAGATCATGATCGTTTTCATCAATAATCTGATCATTGTAGGACTCGTCGGAAGTTAAGAAATGTAAGATGTCTTCATCGTGATTAAACACTCGCCAATTGGTAACATTATCGGGAATTGATGGTCTAAAAATCAACTCTACTGAAAATCTATCTGGGCTATAATCTTCGGAAGGTAGGAGTTTAGAAGCAACATTGGCTAACAAGTCAGCTGCTGCATTCTGGGATCTGGGAATGGGTGAAATATTGAATGCTAAGAAATGAGATATGAGTTCTTGGACTAAGGACTGATAGTGTTTGAGATGATTAGAGAGACAATGGATTGTATTTCGAACTTGTTTGATAACAATCTCTGAATCACCAAATACTTTCAAATATTGGACTTTCAGGCCAATAGCTTTATATAGTCCTTGCACCAAGGCCTCATACTCAGCTGTATTATTCGTGCATTCAAATTCTAACCTACAAGAAAGCATTGTTTTTTCTCCCTCAGGGCTGACTAGAATACACCCTGCTCCTGAACCTTGACTGGATTTAGAACCGTCAAAATATAAAGACCAAAATAAAGAATTATCAACAATTTTATTTACAGAATTCTCAGTAACATTAACACATCTTGAACTGTCAGTTTGTGAAAAAATTTCAATTTGGGATGTGAAATTGTTTACTAAGAATGGAGATGGTTGGGCAATATAATTTCCAAAGAATGATTCAGAAGAATAATTTCCCAATATATTATTATTAAATGCAATTGGCTGATTTTCTTGTTCGAACTCTGTGACAGTATGGGTCATGTGTTTCTCCCGATTGATTTTTATTTGATTTGGCTTTCCCCTGTAGGGCAGCCACATATGAGACCAATCGGTAGAAATATACCCATGGAGCTTCTCAGACCAATCCCTGCTCAAAATTAAACCATAAAACTCAGGTATCTTAGCGATTAAGATATCAATTCTTTGAACTACTCGTGGATCGGCCGATAACCTGATAGTAACAGAATTTATTTCCCCTAAGACTTGGACTTTGGTTCTATCTAACTGCACAATGTGAATTGAAGACTTTTGGGGTTCTATGTTCAGTTTAGAACAAACTGAAGCTGGCATTATATTAGATGATGCCCCTGAGTCAATTAAACAGTTGTGTAGATTTCGATTGTAGATTTCGAAAGTTAAGAGGAAAGGGGGGGTATGGGAATTTGATCCGTCTCCGATTAGAATCGTATCAGTAGCCTCAACTCTACCAGAAGGTGGTTGTCCTAAATCATTTGTCGCTTTAGCACTAGGAAAAGGCGAGGATGGAACTGCATTTAGTTCCTTAAGAAGCAATTTATGTTGATGTTTTAATTTACTGAGTTCAAACATGGTGATGTTTGCCTTAGTCTTCTTCATGTCATCAATAATATTGTAATCCATTGAATCCGATACTACCAACGTCTTTGATGTTGAAGGTATATTTGAGGACGATGGTAGGTTTTGAGGGACTGTTGCAGCCGGCTTCCTTGTGGGTACCTTTTCCTTTGTAGTACCTGCACTCCTTTTCTTGGAACTTGCCTGGGCAGGTTCAGGGGTACTTTTGCTCCTAGTAGTCACAGGAAAAGCTTCTTGTTCATTTTCGGTGTCGGAGTTAGGCAATATGAAATCCCACATTCCATGGCATTCAACGACTTCCTCTTCTTCAATTTCATCGGATGATGTAATTGTTTCATCTTCTTCTTCTTCCTCAGGGTCTGAATCTGCATTGGATATAATATTTGGTGGTTTTGACTCAGTCTTCTTAAAATTCCTAAATGGTTTCTTTGTTGAAGTTTTTGCTACTTGCTTTTTAATTTCAACCATTTCATTTGACATTGTTTTGAGGACCTTTTGAAGACCCTGCATATTGTATGGATCTTTGGTGTTTTTCTTCTTTGAATCGTCCTTGAAAGACACTTTTTTGGATTTCCTATCTTCGAGAGTAGCTTTCTTTTCCAAAGCGATTATACGTTTTTCCACAGCGATGGCTTCTTTCATGTTTTCGGCCAAAGTTGGCTTCGCAGCCCTATCTACAAAAATGGCTATATTTGAAGGTAAGGCTGTGATGTACCACTCGCTTCTAACTTGTTCACTTGCCTTGGAATCGGTGGGAATTTTATTCAAGAGCTTATTGAATCGGGAGTTAAACTCCTTAATTGGTTCTCTTGATTCAATTCTTAGATTTGAAAGGTCATTAATAAGCGTGGCCAAGGATCTATCGTCGCCATATTTGGTAAGAAACTGCTCCTGAAAAATATTCCAACTGGTAATGGATCCAGAGGGTAAGGAAAAATACCAAGACCCAGCTCATCCTTGTAATGTGTAGGGGAAAAGTCTAACTACAACATCTTCTTGTGTTACTCCTTTTAGATTAACTGACAACATGAAATTATTTATGTGTTCCTCAGCTAATGTTCCAGCATCTGGATTAAACTTTGGTAACCACTTCTCAGGATAATCAGGTAATGGATGTAATGGTGCAGGCATAGTGACTGCACCAGGACTATTCCATGGATTTTGAGCCATCTTGGGAGTACCAACGTTTGAATGTGGTGTTCCAGGTGATTGGGGAGGAGGTAGTAATAAAGACTGAAAATATTGTGATGTTGAAGGTGGTGACCCCTGGTGAACAATAATATGTAATGGGGAAGTGGGTGTTTGACTTCGCACTGGAGATGATGAGATGGAAGATGATGGAGAAAAGGTCTCACTATCAGAACCTTCAGTGTTCTTTTTTTCCCTTTTTCTTCGAGGTAAAGGTAACTTAGCTGGTTCAATGCCAAGTTTTTCGCTTTGAAGTCTGGTGAGATGATGAGGTAGGTGGAATTGCGAAGTCTGACTACCTTGAGATACTTCAGATCTCTGAGGTGATATGGAGAAGCCTTGAAGTTTCTGGATGATAGACTGAACTTCAGGGGACTCCGGACTTAAACGTTCTGAAGTATGGTGTGATTGAGCAGTGATAATTGATCCCTCTTCTTCTCGTTTGGACACTGGTAATTCAGAATGCAAACGGGAGGTCTGAGGTGAGGTGGAGGGTGATTTACTCTGAGAATGGTCTGTAGGTTTTGATTTACTCGCCATTCATAGTTGACAAGGCCCTCCTTCTAGCGCCAAAAATGTTGATGCCCCAAAAATCGTTTCATCAACATTGGGGGATAACCACCCGGTCCGGACCTTAAGACAACTCCTTTTCCGTTTGGGATGGTGGCTCCGACTGGATATAATGGGACCAGTTTCCCAGTAACGAATAAAAGGGGTGGATGAATGATTGGTTTTCTAATAAGTGATAATGAATGGAATACTTAATCTATAAGTGAAAACATAAATGACTATTTTATCCCGGGAAGCTTCTATTCTTAAGTGCAACGTTTGGTGATCTGTGTTCGTTGATAGGCATATAGATGACACTATTCAATAAACAAAGACATTCATTTAAATAATAATTACTTCGTTCAATTAGTTGAACGAAGTAATTGATAAAACATTGTTACACTTATCTTTTTTATATTACTGATACATGAATGATTAGAAGAATAGCAAACTGTAAACATTCAGTAGTGGAAAGTATAAAGACTGTTGTTAAAACACATTCATATATTGAATAATAGCAAGAGTAATCAAACAACAATTTACATAAAAAGAATGAATTCAGACATAGATAATAGTACCATATGAGCTACAAATCTTTCCCAACGTCAATCGCAATTTGAATTCCTTTTTCCGACTCAGAAATACTTTTAAATAAAGGTAGTAGTGCACATCCACATAAAAGCTTCGTTATCAAAATTTGGAAACATTGGTCCAGTTTTCATAAAAAAATATGCCTGAAGTATAGTAGTGCAACTTCAGGTTTTAGTCATATACAAAAACTTACAACCCTTTCTAAATACATGAAAGGGTCTATAAATACTAAATTAAACTAAAAAACTACAAAATTAAAATGCTACTAAATTGGTATAATTCGATCTTGAATATCTCCTCTACATCAATCTGGTAATCGGCAGCATGATTCATCACTCTGACTATTTGCCTTTTGTTCTGAGTTGGCATATTCCTAGCATTGGTTCCACTTCTTGAGGGCGGCTGAGACGAGAATTGATTTGAGCAGCATAGGTGGCATCGTGTATATCGGGAATGATACACCCGATTGCATCCGTTAAGCATTTGAGGGCGGCTTTCTGGCTGTATGGTTTTACTAGGAACAACTAATAGGTGTCCCAAGTTAAACTTGTAATTCCTGTAATCAATTTCCCATTCTTTTCTAGCTCTTGACAACATGATTGTTCCAATGTCTTGGGTGATAATAATTTACCTAGTGTACATTGAGAGATCATGTTAGACAAATAGAGAGTATTATTAATCAAGTCAATTAAATTGTTCGTAGATAATCTGCATCTAGAAACCTCTCTCTCTGCTTTCATCAATTGGGACTGCCATTCCATGAATAGAATTTCTTTATGGGATTCTAAGATTTTAGGCAAGTTTGCTGCCTGTCCCTCATTAGTGTTCTGCCAAGTAAGAAAATCCGTTAAAGTCTCACTGGCTTGCTCTAAGTCCTGCCTAGCATCAACTGATTTGTTTATTATAGATGTTGTTATGTCGCACAAAGGTTCAACTTGGGCAATTTCATGACACAACAATCTTATTTGTGTTATTAGTGCCTTATTAATTTGTATTGCCTCTGCTCTGAAATTAGCAGGCTGGGGAAGACTCTTGAACTTCTCTACTTGAGCTGTTAATTGAGCAATTTGCTCATCTTTTGTTTTTACCATCTGTTCATTTATTGCTTTCAATTTTGCTAATGCCTCCGATGATTCTTTCTGTTTCTGAATCGCTTCTGAATCTGCTTTCTGTTGTGCCTCCAATAGCTGTGTTTGTAGTAAAGTGATCGCTTGATCCTTTTCTTTCAACAAATTGCTCACCTCCGATGCCTTATCCATGGTGGCTGTCGAATAGGCACCAGCATATTGGGACAACTTTGTCAGGTCATCGGAGGGGTTGAATTCTTCCTTCCACACTAAATTGGCTGTTACTGTTTGTTCAGGGAACAGGGAAGGTTGATCGATCCTTCTCCTTTTCCATTGTTGCTTTATTACAGCCTTGTGTTTTGGGCTATAGAAAACATCTCATGGAGGAATATCTTCTACCTGCAATATAATTTGATCTGAAGGATCCTTGGGAATTATTTCTAATCCTGTAGTCGGGGGTAGACCGCTGGTTTCTTTGCTTGGAACCTTTTTTGATACTGTATCCTGTGTATTGGCCGCTTTGGATGTATCGGCATTATTTGAGCTCTCAAGATTGCTTATAATTGAATCAAATTGCTGTCATTCCTGGAGCAATCTTGAGTCAATCTGAGTGTCGACATTCACCTTCTTGCTGCTCTGCTCCTGCTGCCTTTCCTGTTCCTTTCTCTGTGTTTCCTCTTGTTCTTTCCTCTTTGCCTCTTCCTGTTCTTTCCTCTGGAGTTCCTCCTGCTCTCTTATTTGGACTTCTTCAGAGATTTTGGATGTAGCAGGATGTTTGCTGGTAAGATGCTGCTCAGGCTCGCTTGATTGTATCATCGGGGCAGTGGCTAACAAATCTAGAGGCAGAGTTTGCAACCTCTGCTCTCTAAGTTTGTTAAATTCAACTAACCCGTCATCATGGTATCTAATTTTAGCTATCTCTTGAACCTGAAATATAGACTCGGCCGAGGAGAAAAGGTCATCAAACTCGTCTTCCTTATGTTCAAATTTAGTGAGTCTGGCCTGATCTAGAACATTATAGACTACCTTTTTCGGATCAAAGCGTATGTTACGCAGAGTGGCGAGTTTTAACATATTAATCTTTTCCGTCTCTTTCTCTGCGTGTTTATAATCACGCAGAGTATAGACGCCACACCTTAGAGAGAAAGGAGGCTAGACTTGCGTCTTTGAATTCCTGAGAGTCTTTGTAGCTGATGCGGATGTAAGCTGATATGTTATCTCTCGAGCTAAAAGTTTGTCTGGTATATA
Source organism: Pinus albicaulis (assembly GCA_034641835.2). Taxonomy (NCBI): domain Eukaryota; kingdom Viridiplantae; phylum Streptophyta; class Pinopsida; order Pinales; family Pinaceae; genus Pinus; species Pinus albicaulis. Next base: position 57,313 of record JAXQQM020080363.1, on the reverse strand, counting down.
CAATGGGAGGACATGAGGTCTAGCATGGCTGCCGAAAACTCTTACATAAGTGAATTTTTTCTCTTCGAACCTGGTTCCTAGGGCTGTCAAGTCAATATCTGCTTGAGAGGAGATCTTAGGAGTAGGTCTGGCAAAAATTGCATAGTAAATAGGTAGCATGAGTCCATTGCAGAGTTGATATAGGTGGTATTTATAATGGGCTTTCCATAATTTCTGGTGATATATATGAATGGGCATGGGGTCTTGTGGATTCCATCTCCACCCTAACACTGGAAACTCGGAATTAAAACAGATGGTATCTAAAATGTAGGCACTGAAGTAAAATGGAGGAATGATTCTATCAGTAACACGGGATTTGTTTATGAAGTCAAGAATAGCATTTGCTAACCTATCCGACAATATATTCCCCCAGTCCATGATTTCACTATTACATGCTGCTTCCATCAAAGGTACCATTTCTATGGAAAATTTTGAAGAATCATGCAATCCCCACATTCGACACATCATAGCTCCAGCATAACAATAAGGAGAACATAAGGAACTGACGGAGTACTTACCCGAAGACTCATGTTTGTGTTTTGCCGGGGTTTTTCTCCATTCTCGTATAGGTTCTGAATCAATTTCATTTTCATCTCTAAACTTCTTGAGGAATGCTTTATTATACTTCTTCTCTGGTTCAGGCAAATGGTACATTTGTCTCAAATCATCAGGCTGAAACGAACCAAAAACTCTCCCATCAATAGTGCAGAATATTCTGTTCGTAATTGGAATTTCTTCAATGGCCCATCTCACTACATCTGTATATGGAAGAATTTACTCCCGAGCCGCTATCCTGTGCAGGTAGGAATCAGCCAAATCTTTTAGAGTAGCGTCAGATTTCTGGCTTGAGCCTGCTGAAGCTTCTACCGTTGTTTGCTGAGGTTCCTCGGCTTCAACCAGGTTGTAAATGCTCTGCCAAGTAGTATTAATGAGACCAAGACATGTGGTATCTGAGATTAATCCTTTTTTGTTTGGTCCCGGATCGGCAGCATGTTGTTCTGTTACCACAAAAGCTGAGGCTGTTCCAGGTTTCTTAGATTTCTTCCCCATTTGGTCTAAACTTGCTACTGCGGAGAAGCTCTGCACAAAAGATAAAATGAACGTAATGCGGAGAATAGACGGCGAAAACTAAGTACAGAAGACTTATGTCAATCAATAAATAATGGAAAATAATCATAAGACTCCCACGGATGTAATCTCTGAAGGGATTTAGGCGTAACTGCTCCATTAATTGGCCGTTTAAACCTGTCAATCAATTAAATGCTCATTATATCTTTCGTTTGCCGAATAGCCTATTTAAACGCGGATTTGATTTTTATTTGGCGGTTGGGCTTAAGTGAATTACTATTGGATAGCGGAAAGGCTTTTTAATAATAATTAACATAATATGTCGAAGCCATATCAATCCTTTTTGAAAGTCGCGATCGGTGATCGGAGGAAGACTTGAGCAGTTTTATTTGAGTTATCGTAGAATCCCCAATCGCCGATAGCGATATCGCTTAACTCGCATCGGGAGCTTTTAAGGAAAGGAGTTTTGTTGTGCTCAGATCGCATTTCCCGATTGCCGATAGTAATATCGCATCGGAGCCAGGAGAGGGGCCTTGTGTTGTGATTGTTTTATTTTCCCGATTGCTGATGATTTATTAACTCAAAAGGTTTTTATAATGTTTTGTTTGTTTTCATATTTTTTAGAGGAATGATGAGTTAATACCAATTTAATCTAAAAGGGACCCATTTCATATTATAATTTTCTAAAGTAAAATTTTATGAAATGGGGGGTTGTTGTATAGCACAACAGGATGCGAAATCCATTGGATTACGCATGATCAGATTGAAGTGTTACGACCGTCATTGGATGAAGGAAGCGTTGCGTTGGAGTGCGATGAAGCATCAACCGTTGGATTTGATGAATGATGGATAGTGGATGGGTAAGTTGTAAATGCTGGGGGATCTAGATATAATATTATGTTGGTGCTTTGGGTTTTAACCAAAGTCGAACTTTTGAATCAAATGAAATGGCATGTGTATTTGACAAGATGTTTGAAACAAGCTGAATCAAAGTCTATTTCATATATTCAAATTTAAATAACTGAAAGTTAATTTGATGAGTAAATCATGAATTTATGAGCATGTTTTCTCAGATATGAAGTTGTTATTGTTTGGTTTTATAACCATAGTTTATTAACATTTCACTTATCGTTACAGTGATTAGCTTTTAAAAGCATGCCTTTAGACAAAGGTAATGTAGGCTGGTTGTAAAACTCTGATTTAATGGTGAAGTTGAGTCGTCAAGACTATTAACAATACAATCCTACATTATGCTATAGCCTAAGTTATGCATTGTTAATGTTTATTACATCCTACATTAGGTTATAACCTAAGTTATGGATTGGTAATGTTTAAAAACATAAGTTATGGATTGGTAATGTTTTTTTTTTAAATATGCATAATAAGAGTTAGAAGATTGTTGTAGAGGGGGGGGTGGCGGCGGCGGCGGGGGAATAATATATTATTTTTAAATCTTATTATAAAGTAAAGAAATATTGAAAATAGTAAAAACAAATAAAATATGAAAAAAATTATATTATAACAATATATATTAAAGTTGGAAGTATGAATAAATTCAAAAAAAAAAATACCAAAATTGTATTATTTGAATTTTGAAAGTAGAACATTAGATATGTTGGTAACAAGGTACAAATTTCCATCTATCTATTACATTGTAGTTTGTTTTTATTAACACAATTGCAATGCAATCAACATAAGAATAACCAAATTGGTAATTTGAATCAACAAATTAGGACATGCGTCCTATTGTGTATAATTTTATTATGAATACTCATTTTAAACAAAAACGAATATTTATTAACATCAACTTATGTAACATAACAAAATAAGTTATTTTAAGGAGCAAACCATTACCATGTTTTAACTAGTAAGTATCATGGATAACTTAAGAAGCGTCCACATTCATAAAAAGTACGTCTACCATTTTCTAACATATACATTATGGAATTAAGGGTTGTGATTCATCGTGAAATATGTTTCAAATAAGTCATCTCAAAAAAAATTCTATATTTCTTTTTGTAGGATGTTTCACAACATGAAATTTTGAGTAGATTGAGAAGGAAATGCAAGGTATGTCTAATAAAAAAATTAGATTCTAGCTCTTTTGGAAAACCTCTTCGGGAATAATCACATATCATTTATTTGACACCAAATAAATGATATGAAAGAAAGAAAGAAAGTATTTTTAACGTTCACTAGGCTAAAAATAGCTTATGGGACAGATTGCTTCTCCATCTAGCTTTTGCATTCGGCTCTTTTCCTGTGAAGTTTTACAATAACCGCTCCCAGCTTCTCAACAAACTCTTCGCTGAATAGATTATCCCAAGAACTAGTTGCCAGAATACCTGCATGATTTTCCCTACTATCTTTGAAGGCCTCGCATTCTAAAATAAAATGTTTTTTTGTTTCCACTTTTCCAGAAGAGCAAAAAATACATACTCTTCCCTCCCACATTTCTTTTGGCCTTTTCCAGCGCCCTGTTTCACAACAGAGTTGATGAGAATTAGTCCTTAATTAAGAAATAAGAATTTTAGATCTCCAAGAAATATTTGTCCCTATGTACGCCTTTTGATGATGGTTATGATTGGGGTTAAACTCTTCAATGTAGTACTTCTTCTTTCACCCTTGCAATGAGTGGGGAATTGCAACGTATGTCTAATAAAAAATTTAGATTCTAGTTCTTTTGGAAAACCTCTTCTGGAATAATCACATATCATTTATTTGGTGTCAAATAAATGATATGTGATTATTTCAGAAGATGCTATCCAATTTGGTGTCAAATAAATGATATGTGATTATTTCGGAAGATGTTATCCAATGGACACCAAATAAATTATATGTGATTATTCCAAAAGAGGTTTTCCAAGACACCAAATAAATGTTATGTGATTATTCTGGAAGAGGTTTTCCAATCATTATGAATCACATAAGTTTGATTTCAGAAAGGATCCAGTTCTTTATAATTTCTATGATATACCCAGTAAATTAAACAAATTAAATTTGTATTGTGAGCTTTTTGGTTTGCTCACATTGGGATAATCCTCTTGGGGAAACCCTAGTCTCTCCGTGTGATTTTTATTTTTTTCTCCCAACACTGCTCTTCTTTTGTCCCACTATTTCAAGCAAATGAAAGAAGTCTATAAGACTAATTTTCCATACAATCCTCCATTCCCATTCAATTTCATTGGCACTCCACCCAATAATACATAGGTCGTGAATGGGACTAGAGTGAAAGTCTTGCCCTTCAACACAAGTGTTCAATTGATTCTTCAAGACACCAACATCTTCAACACAGACAACCATCTTGTCCATCTCCATGGTTTCAATTTCTTTGTGGTGGGCCAAGGTGTTGAAAACTACAATGAATCAACAGATGCACCAAACTTTAACCTCATTGACCCTATTGAGAGAAACACGGTGGGAGTTCCTAAAGGAGGTTGGGATGCTATCAGATTCCGTGCAAACAATCCAAGTAATATATACACAGTCTCAGATCATTTCCCTGGTTCCACTTTGCATTAAATCGTATCATTGCATAGATGAAAATTATAATAATGTTTGTTTACTCGATATCCATGGAATATATATGCAGGGGTGTGGTTCATGCACTGTCATTTGGAGGTTCACACATCGTGGGGACTGAAAATGGCATGGGTAGTAAAGAATGAAAAAGGGCCCCTTCAAATTCTCCTGCCTCCCCCCTCCGACCTCCCTCCATGTTGATCTTCTTCCTTCTTTCTCGTGCCCACCATCACTCTCATTTCATTTCAATATTGTTTCTTGCTTTTGTTTCAAATGTTGTCCAAGTTGGGTTTTTGTTAAGAAGATTTCACAATAAACACATTGACACCTTTCGGTCTCTCTTCTCAAGCAACCTTTCATCCAATGAGGAGGATGGCAAAGAAAAAGGCTTCACACCGAGAATTCAATTGGGGGAAACCAATCACAGTGAAGTAGAATTGTATTGAATCATTGTATAGACAAGCCCTTGGTACATGAATAAAAGAGTTTTGGGTTCTTCCATGTGTGATCTATGAATTAAAATTTCACTTCCCGTTAGAGTGATTAGCTTTTAAAAGCATGCCTTTAGACAAAGGTAATGTAAGGTGGTTGTAAAACTATTATTTAATTGTGAAGTTGAGTCGTCAAGACTATTAACAATAAAATTCTACATTATGTTATAGCCTAAGTTATGCATTGCTAATGTTTATTACGTCCTACATTAGGTTATAACCTAAGTTATGGATTGGTAATGTTTAAAAACCTAAGTTATGGATTGGTAATATTTTTTTTAAATATGCATAACAAGAGGAAGAAGATTGCTTTAGAGAGCGGGAAAAAATAATATATTATTTTTAAATCTTATTATAAAGTAAAGAAATATTGAAACTAGTAAAAACAAATAAAATATGAAAAAAATTATATTATAACAATAAATATTGAAGTTTGAAGTATGAATAAATTCAAAAAAAATAAATTGAAATTAGAACATTAGATATGTTGATAGCAAAGTACAAATTTCCATCTATCTATTACATTGTAGTATGTTGTTATTAACACAATTGCAATGCAATCAACATAAGAATAACCAAATTGGTAATTTGAATCAAAAAATTAGGACATGCATCCTATTGTGTATAAGTTTATTGTGAATACTCATTTTACACAAAAAAGAATATTTATTAACATCAACTTATGTAACATAACAAAATCACTTATTTTGAGCAAACCATTACCATGTTTTAACTAGTAAGTATCATGGATAACTTAAGAAGCATCCACATTCATAAAAAGTATGTCTACCATTTTCTAACATATAAATTATGGGATTAAGGGTTGTGATTCATCGTGAAATCTGTTTCAAACAAGTTATCTCAAAAAAAATTCTATAATTCTTTTTGTAGGATGTTTCACAATATGAAATTTTAAGTAGATTGTGAAGGAAATGCAAGGTATGTCTAATAAAAAAAATAGATTCTAGTTCTTTTGGAAAACCTCTTCGGGAATAATCACATATCATTTATTTGACACCAAATAATTGATATGAAAGAAAGAAAAAAAGTATTTTTAACGTCCACTAGGCCAAAAATAGCTTATGGGATAGATTGCTTCTCCATCTGGCTTTTGTATTCGGCTATTTTCATGTGAAGTTTTACAATAACCGCTCCTAGCTTCTCAACAAACTCTGCGCTGAATAGATTATCCCAAGAACTAGCTGCCAGAATACCTGCATAATTTTCCCTACTGTCTTTGAAGGCCTCACATTCTAAAATGAAATGTTTTTTTGTTTCCACTTTTCTGGAAGAGCAAAAAATACATACTCTTTCCTCCCACATTTCTTTGGCCTTTTCCAGTGCCCTTTTTCACAACGGAGTTGATGAGAATTAGTCCTTAATTTTATCTAGCAATAAGAATTTGGATCCATGAATATCACCCTATGTATGCCTTTAAATGATGGTTATGGGAGGGGTTAAACCTCAACAAAGTACTTTCTTTCTCCCTAGCTCTTCCAAGTACGCTTGTAATGTCTTAATCCATAACAAAAGTTTTTATCTTCACTGCTTATAATACATGGTCATTAGGTGTTCCACTCATTTTCAAACTATTGTTATTTTTTCATCCAAAGTCTCTTTCTTTCTTTGCATACCCATCACTTCAACACAACCTTAGGGCATCTACACTCTTCCATTTGCTCAATTTTTTTCAAGTACCTTATGACTCGCACCATAGCAATTGCTTCAATAGGAGCAGCCCCTGTTTCACTTAACAAGATAGCATAAAGAACTGCACTTTTAATTTTGAATTTGTTTGTAATTAAACACTTTTAAATTTTCTCAATTTGTTTCCACTACATCTCGATTGCGCTGCTGGCCCACAAGTTCACAACTATAGAGAATCGCCAGAATCACTAGAAGCCCAAAAAGAGTTAGAGTGGTTTTCCAATCACGCCGCTCTCTACACCTATTGAAGAGATAAAAAACTTTCCAAACTCTCTCAAAGTTCTTTCTTTCTTCACAACCATCCCACCAGCTTACACTGTTGTGAATCTATTTGTCTAACTATATTGTCAATTTTGAGGTATTGTGGTAAATTCTTCCACAATGATGTTTCAAAAGGAATCTTATGATGTTTATGCTTTCTTTTATAGAGAAAACCACTACTATTTTGTCAATATGTTGACTTCATCCCACCTTCTAAAAAAAATGCTCATGTGGAATTAAGTGCTCTCAAACCAAGAGCCGATTTAGCAATCAATACAGAGAAGTCATTCACAGACAAAAGAAGCCTCTCTATAAACTAAGCCAACAACTGTGCTAGCCTTATCACCCTCAACGCTAGTGTACAGATGGCTGACTTTATTAATATGGTAGAGAACTTTAAAAAGGGTAGGAGATAATGGGCAACCTTGCTTGACCCCGATATCGCTTCTAAAACTTTCAGAAATTCTTGCTAAAGTTCTAATTTTGAATTTCACCTCTTCACACAGCCTATGCATAGCGGCTCTCAAATGCCTGGGAACCCCGAGTTCCTCCATTCTACCCCAAAGCTTATCCCTAGGAACCATGTCAAAGGCTTTTCTGAAATCAACAAAGAAACAAAAAACTTCTTCCTTTTTTCCCAAACTTTTTCAATGATGTGTCTTAAAGTTATACAATGATCAACTGTGGAATGTTTAGGTCTAAAACCTGCTTGCTCTTTAGCATGTTTATCTCTTTTTTCTGCCCACTTGCTGATTTTCTTTTCTAACATGATTCCAAATAACTTTTCAAACAAGGGGTTTATCATTATGGTTCTATAATTGGAGAGATTATTGATGTCACCAATCTTGAAAAGAGGTGTTGACGTACTAGTTGTCCAATTTGTGGGGAACCCCTGTTGTATGATGTTGTTGAAATTTTTTGTGATGTGAGGTGAAAGAATTTTTAAGCCCCACTTTAGATACTTTGCTTGGAGTTCATCTAAATCTTTTTCTTTTCTAACGCCCAACTTCTTGATACCCATCTATACCTCTTGCACCATGAATAGTTTTGTGTCTGTGTTGACCAAGGGAGGAGGGTCAACCTTGGGATCCTGCTCATAAAGTTGTCTTGCATAGTCGAACCATTTAGAAGTTGTAATGTTGTTTTTAGTTTGCACCATTTTCGGTTGGAGCTCCTTCCAAAATAATTTGGGGTTATTTTTCCCAAGGAAGATTAGTTCTTCTCTCCTCGAAACCATGAAATCATCATTTTTTTTTCTTACTATCTACTTGTAAGTTTTAAGCTTTATGTTATCCTTGTCTGATTCCTTCCACATTTTCCTTGCCTTTTTGCATTCCTCGTCAAACCAAGCAATAACCGGAAAACATTTTGTTTCAGACTTCTTAATTTTTTCTCTTTTGCACTCAGCAAGTGTGATTTGAATTAAATGTGTTAATCCGTGACTATGAAGGACATGAAATGAGATTTCCTCCTTCTCGAAGAGCCTCTCTAGCGTTATTTTGAAGGTATTACAATTCTCTGGAGTCAAAAGAATTCTGCCCTTTGGGGGATTTTGTTGAACACACTGAGTTTTTTACCCTAATTGCTTCTTTCCGGTCCAAGAGAAACTTAAATAAATTGGCTTGTGATCTGATTTGAAGTCCCAAATTTGATCTCCAATCAACACTTCCTCCATTTTCTCACACAAACTATGTGAACCAATTACATAATCTACTACACTTGCTCCATTGTAAGTATTGCAAGTGAAATTACCAGACTTTTCCCATCTACTCAAACCATTACAAATGACTAAATCGAAAGCCCCACATAGCGTAAGAAATTGTTCTCCAAAGAGATTGCAGCCTTTATCCTATGAAATTTGTTCCCACTGATGATTACTCTCTTTTGTAAGCCAGATAGGGTCAAATTATTCTTTACAACAAAGAATGCTAGCTTGTTCATCTGCAGTTCTAGCATTGAAATCCCCCACTATATATTCTATCATAATTAATTATATTTAATACTTGTTTTAGGTTGCAAGGATTCCAGGTCAAGCTTCTCCATAATTTTTGTAGATTTTTGAAACTTGTGGCGCAAAATAGCATGCTGCAATTCTAATGTGATTTCCATTTTCTAATATTTTAAGCCAAACAAATTGCTTATTTGGGTCTTCTTTTTCTAGCTGAATGAAATGACCTTCTTTTTCTCTTACTAATACCATGATACCCCCGTGCCCTTTGCCATTCCCTGCTGCCTTGTTCCACACTGCTATCTTCCAATACCCTTCAAACAAAGGTGTCTTGCACCCTTCATGCTCATGTGTTTCTATGAGGCAAATTATGTCTCTACCTTCCGCAATAGGCCCTAACCTAGGTCCTCGTCTCCATGGGTAACCCCTACAATTCCAACAAACTAATCTTAAGGAAACCTGGGTACGATTTGATTGCTATTTGTTTTGACATGCAAGACTCACAGTTGAGTCTTTGTCCGTGCTTGCCCATACTGACCTTGCTTTCTCATTTCTTGCTGAAGAGTTTGTTGCCTCTTCTTTGTTATCATTTTGTTGCCTTGTTTTGGAAGAAGGTCCAAATTGCGCTATCATAGCTTTACCTTTATAAATCCATGCTCTTTTTCCCTCATCTCTTGTTGTCCTAACTTTTCTTATTTCGTCCCTCCTTTCCTCTTGTTGTCTTACAGTTAAATCTTCTTCTAGAAAAAACCGAGAACCTCTCAAGAGCTGCTTCTTGTTTAGAATGATATCTTTATCACGCAAGTTGGGCATGATGACTTTTATGGGCCTCACTCTCTCACCGTTAAGCTTATCTACTCTCCATGCTTGACATATTTTTCCTTGCCATTGGAGCTTGTCTTTCAAGAAGTCTCTTGCAAGGTCAAGAGTACATTCATTTTTCCCATAATCTTTCACCCCTTTAATGATTATGTTTGTTGCTCTATCCTGTCTTTCCTTTCTTTCTCTATCTTGCATGTTGTCAACCTGAATGTTTGTTTCTCCTTCTCTCTTAGCAGAATTACTAATAACTTGAGCTCAGGTTTTGGAGAGTTTTGCGGAATCTCCTTTCCTCTCTTCCCTTGATGTCTCTTCCTTGTTGTCTATTTGGGCAACTACTTTCCCCTTATCCTGGGATGGTTTCACATTCATCACCTCTGTATTCTCCACTACAAATTTCTTCATGTTTTGCACCTCTGCTTTCATGTGTTGCCATTCTATTTTCCCTATTCAGAGAGCTTCTTGTAGCAATGATACTTGCTCCTTCAGAACTTTTTTTCTTTCTGCTAAACTCTGGTTTTCAGCTGTTATTATATGGATTGTACAATCTCTTTCCAGCTTTTTAGCTTCTACTACTTCCAACCTCTCTTTTACATTTAGCAGTTCTTTCACATAAAGATCATATGACCAAGTGAAAGGTGTGGATGTGAGACTATATAAGGCATAGTCATCAATGAATTTTCCTTTTCCTTTGGACTTGTTGCCACACGCTTGCAAAGAGGACTTGTTTGAATGTTGTTTTTTTGCGAAGGACCCGAGTACTTTCCCTTTGAGACCTTTTTTTCCTTGTCTACTCCCATTTTAGATGAACTAGTCTCCGTTTTAAAATGCTCCAATACTGTTTGATATTGACCCAAACCCATTTTCCAATACATACAAAATAAATGATATGTGATTATTCAGAAAGAAATTTTCCAAAACACCAAATAAATGATGTGTGATTATTTTGAAAGAGACTTTCCAATCATTATTAATCCCATAACTTTGATTTCTGAAAATATCTAGCTCTTTATAATTTCTATGATATACCCAGCGAATTCAACAAATTAAATTTTTATTGGTTCGCTCGGATTGGCCATAATCCTCCTGAGGAAAACCTAGTCTCTCCACGTGATTAGATGGATCTTCCTTTCGTAGCCTTGGTCTGATCGTGGATTAATAGATTGGTGCCCCCATCGGATTATTTATCCTCAAGGTACATGTAATATTGCAGAATTATGAGTTTTACGAATTTACTTTCTGGTCGGGCTGCCAAAAATGGCCAGTCCAGCCCAGGCCTCGTAGCCCTCGCAACTATCACAGGAAGTTGCGGCTTTCAACAATCCATTGGCTAATGGGCCCAAATTCCAAAAGGTCTCTACTTCCAAATTTGTCAAAAAACTGGACGATATTCTGAAGATTGCAATATCGACTCATCAGGCGAGATAAAGGGCCCTCTAGTTACCATATTGGGGTTTAGTTGGTTAGTCTACAAGATTGAGGACACCCCCACGGTCAGTAAGGTCATGGATTGAGACCAATTGGAATCCATAGATGAAGGGTGAAGTGGTATCATCCTTTATGGGAAAAGGTGTATTTTCCTTTTATTTTAAATTGAAGCAAGATCGTGATCTGATATTCATAAGCGGGCCATATTTCATGGGGCCTCAAGGGATTTATCTAGACAGATGGAACTCTAATTGTAACCTATATTATGACATCCCTGCTGCAATTCCAGTTTGGGTAAAATTTCCTTGATTTCCCCTCCAGTTTGGGTAAAATTTCCTTGATTTCCCCTTCACTGTTGGAACTTTCACGCTCATTGGAAGTTGTCTAGGAAAGTACATTGACTACGCTTAGCCTAAGGATCATTTGTTTTCTCATGCTTGCATATGTGTAGAGGTTGATATCAAAAAAGGGCTATCAGCAGCAATAAACCTATGCATGGATGATTAGATGCATATACAGGAAATATACTATGACCAACTCCCATTCAAGTGCTAAATTTGTCCCAAATATGGGCATTTCGCCAGAAATTGTACCAAAGTCATTGTTAGCTAAGAAAATTCAGGAGAACAAGGGGAGCAATGGAAACAATCTAAAAGATAAATAGGTTCGAACAAACAGCAGACCACCCAGCAAGGGAAGACGGTTCAGTAGGGAAAAGATCAGGTAAACCCCAACAACCACAGGGCTGCAACAGAAGGCAATAGTCAAAGGAGTACTCAGAAAGAAAAGATGAATAAGTATGAAGCTTTGGAAAATCTAAATCTAGAGGAAGGACCTTCTCAGAATGTCTTAGATCTAGATCTTAAAAACCCCCCTCCTCAAACCCATGATTTGGTTTTGTTTGAATGGAACGGTACCCCAAAATGTCACAAAATTCCTCTGCTAAATCATAGGAGGATGAAGAGGGCGCTTACGTCTCATCTTAAGGAAGCCACAGGGCCTACTATGGTGGCAATCTCGGTTGACGGAAGATCTGAAGCTGAAAAAATCAAGGAAATAGAAAGGAAAACCCATTTCACTTTTTAGACAAGGAATTGAGATACCAAAGCACTATACCAAGAGAATCAGTTGATCTAGGAAATAAAGAAGGGAAAAATGGTACAGTAGTTGGCCCCTCGAAAGGGGTTTCCAAACCTGAGAGCAAGTGATGAAAATTTTCTCCTAGAATTATAAGGGGTTGGTTCTAACAAGAGAATCTCTAAAGTTAAATCTTTGATAATGAAGGAAAAGCCTGCAATAGCCATCCTCAAGGCGACTAAACTCGATGAAAAGACCTCTCATCCATATCAAGTAAGATATGGAGTAAAAGTTTCCATATTGCGGTCAGTTCCAGAGGCGCTTCGGGTGGCCTATGCAATCTATGGGACCATGACCAATTGCATTTGGTAGACAGTAAAAAACCACAGCATTGGACAACATCCTCTTTCAAAATTTTGGCTTTGAATTAGGTATGTACTATTATGAAAATTTATATGCCTGTTCATTCTAGGGAGAAGCATGAATGTTGGAATACATAAAGGGATCTCAAGGATAGCCCTTTCGGCCACAATTGCATTAGTGGAGGAGATTTTAACATGACCCTCCACCAAAAGGAGAATACGGGAGGCATGCTAGTTTGAGATCCTCATCAAGAGCATTAGGAAGATCTCATCAGTTTCCTTCACATGATGGATATCAAACTCTTCAAAATGAAATTTACTTGGAACAACAGGTGAACAGGGCTAGGGCACATTGTAGCGAGATTGGACAAATTCTTGGTTGATGACAATTTTCTCTCTTTGAAACTTAGACTACAGTCATTTATTTTTCCATGGAATGGTTCGCATCATTATCCAATATCTTTGAAAAATAGTATGCCTCAAAACTATGCCCTGATCTTCTTTCGTTTTTCTGCTCCCTGGCTTCATTCTCCTGAATTTTCTGAGGTGGTTACGGAGTCTTGGGGTCAGTGGGTGGATGGTATCCCAATTATCATTTGGGATTCTAAGATTAAGAGGCTTAAACAAGATATCAAGCTTTGGATCAAGAAGGGTAAATTTGATAATCAAACGATCCTCCCATCATTAGAATCTCAAGTCGAATGCATCCAAACCCAAATTGAAACTGAGTATGTTTCAAAGGAAATTTTGCATCAGGAAAAGAAAACCTTTTGCTCGTACCATTCACTTCTCATGCAAGAATAAGATCATTGGAGATTAAAATCTAGAAGAATTTGGTTGAATTATGGAGACAGGAATACAAAGTACTTCCACATCAAGCCAAAAACGGGGAATGGAAAAACAACATTTCTGAAATTCATCACCAGGGGAAGAAACTTGAGGATTTCCATTTAATTCAAGAGGCATTTGTCAATCATTTTAGTAGCCTGTTCCAGGACCCACTTCAGCAATCCAAAGAAGAAGATAAATATATGTTGGATCATATTCTTGAATTAATATCCGAAGAGTTGAACGCCTCTCTTATCACTCATCCAGGAATTGAAGAAATAAAGCAGTTGGTTTCTCCTTCCACTCGGATAAGACACCTGGACCTGATGGTTTCCCTGCAAGTTTTTTCCAACACTTTTGGAAAATAATGTCTAAGGATTTGATCAAGACGATCGGTTATTCACTAAAATAGGGAGGAATCAACTATTCCTTCTTATCCCTCATCCCCAAAGAAAGCAATCCTTCTTCCTTTGCCAGATTTCAGACGATTTCATTATGTAATGTCTCCTACAAGATCATCTCTAAAATTTTGTCCACAAGACTTAAGAAATATTTTTCTTCTATTATTTTCGAGAACCAAGAAGGTTTTTTTCCCGGAAGACAGATATTTTATAATGTAATTATGATCCATGAAGTGGTTGATTCTAGATGGCTTCGAGGGGACCAAGGCAGGGTTATAAAGTTATATATGGAAAATGCATTTGACAAGGCTTGACACAGCTTCCTGTTCCAGGTCATGAAGAAAATGGGCTTTCATGAGAAATTTATCTTTTATCTAATGGGTAGCCCTCTATATCAGGTCACCTTGGATTTCCACGCTTATCAACAGAAGGGGAATCTGATTCTTCAAAGCGTCAAGAGGGCTAAGGCATGGATGCCCCCTCTCTCCATTCTTGTATATTATTATGGAAAATTCTCTTAACCAGAGATTGGAGTATGAAAGAATCAATGATCGCCTTCCAAGAATTTGTTTCTCATTTGAATTTCGGGGTAAAGAGCATCAATCATGGCCAATTTGTGGGTGCCACAATCCTTTTGGGGGGAGGGGCTCAGTGGTGATTTCCAAAAGATACAAAAAGGTTACAGATCATTTTATTATATCCTCAGGGGAAGTTATTAATGAGATTAATTCTAAAATCTATACATGGAATGTCAGCTCAAATTGCCAAAGGAATATTGAGGAAGCTCTTAGATTCAAGGGGCCTAAGGATTGGAAAGAATTTAAATATCTTGGAATACCAATATGTTTTAAAAATCCCTGTTCAAAATCTTGGCAGGGGATCATGGAAAAATTTCAACGCATAATGGAGAATTGGGGAGCCCGGTGACTCAACCTAACAAGAAGGACAGTTCTATCCAAGGCTATCCTATCAGCAATTCCCTTGTTTCACTTTTATGCCCTCCTAGCTCCTAAAAGTATCTTGCATAGAATAGGGGCCCTCTTGAGGAAATTCCTCTGGGAATGAGAAAATTCTTCCACAAATAAATATCATCTTATTAAATGGGACACGGTGAGAGCCCCTACGATTCATGGATGCTTTGGAATTAGAGATCTTGATCTTATGAATATCGCTCTTCGGGCGAAGCTAGACTGGAAACTGTAGACTCAACCATCTTCTTAGTGGGTCCAAATTATGAAGGAAAAATATCTTCAGCCCACTAATGCGTATTCTCAGACCAAACATCTCTCGTCTATCTGGAAGCTTCTCTCGTTGACATCCTTTCTTGTCGACTCTCGATATCTCGGAAATGGAGAGAGTATCAAGCTTTGGAAAGAATCAATTATTTACCTCCCACCACTAGAGAAGGAGGCAGAACTTCGTCCATTAATGGATTATATGCAGCATCAAGGGATCAACACTTTGGCTCAAATATCCTCTTGGAATGATGATGGGCTTGGGACGGATCGGAACTTGGGGGATCTCGCTGCCCCCCTCATTTATTTAGGGGAATATTTAAAAATACGGGCTTACAGATCCCCCATTAGTCATTATCAGCAGGATAAATTGAGCTGGAAATCCTCCTCACACTCTGTGAAGGAGAGTTATATGGATCTGTTCTTTCACTCCCATATCCCTCCAAAATCCTCCCTCTGGGAAAAATTTGGAACCCCGATGTTATTCCAAAAGTTAATATCATTTTTTGGTTACTTCACCATAATGAGATCCTAACATCTGAAAATATCAGGAAAAAAGGAATTTTTGGTCCCTCCAAATCCTCCCTCTGTGAAAAGCAGGAGGAATACATTCCCCATCTTTTTTTGGAATGTCAATATGTGAGAGTGGTCTGGTCCGTAGCTCTCGGTCCATTATTTGCTAGACTTTGTTGTATCTAAAATCTCCAGTGCTACATTTCATCATGGCATAATCATTATTTGGGCTCCCTTTAGACCAAAACTTCCTTCAAATAAGTTTGGATTGCTCTTCCTAAGTATATATTTTAGCAAATATGGCTCGGCCGCAATTCAACCATTTTTCACTCATCCCTTCCCTCTGCTAAATCCATAGCTCTAAAGGCCCTTTCCTTTTGTCTTTAACTCAATCCTATCCATTATGATTCTCAAATGGATGATATCGAAGTCAATTGGGTGAACTCCCTTGCTGGAAACTTTGGGTATCCTCTGAAGAATTTCTTGAATAGAAAAAGCAGCAGCAGAAATGGATTCTTCACTTAGATGGGGCCTCCATGAAAAAACCAAGGGTGGTAGTAGGGGGAGGGAATATCATTAATCCAAATGGAATGATTGAAATTAAGTATGCATTGGGATTAGGAAGGAAAGAAAACGATCAGGCTTAGATGTATGGCATATTTCAAGGCCTTCGAATAGCCAAGGGCAGATGTATCACATACATTGTCATCCTATGAGAATTTCTAATATTAATTCAATATATCATCAAGAAAGGAAGTCCAAAAGACAACTTTTTGGCTCAAGTTCTCTAGAGAATCATAAGTTTTCTTGACTCATCCCATACAATTTTTTTTCCATATCCTCAAAATTCACAACGTAGAGGTTGACTCACAAGAAAATAAAGTTTGTTCCTTGGATGAGGCCAATCTTGTTATTAATGACTTAAATGGTTCCTTCCCTATTCCCTAAGGTTTCATGACTTGTCCCATTATCCCCTTCCTTTATTATCCCATCCCCTAAAACCCTCTAAAATGGTGTCATTCCCCACATATGGCTTTTGCGTTGCTCATTGATGTGAGTCGTCATACATTTCATATCCATCCAGGCTCACATAAGTATTATATCTACTCCACCCTTCACAGAATTTGGTTTCTTCCTCCATCTTGGTTAATAATGAGGTTCATTGGTCGAAATACAAGGAAAATTAATAGTTGCAGGTCCAGAAGTGTGTGGCTGAGCGAAGGTTATGAGGATAAAGTTTGCTTCAATTCGAGTCAGTGTTGGTTCCTTGGTTTGCTTTGCCACCCCATTGGCCTTATAGTGGTATGCTCATTTCAATCTCCATTGTGGCTCCCTGGCGCTTGTCTCTCAGGAAGCTTTGTGAAGGGCTTCCTTGCCTCAATATTTTGTTTTCAATTCAATTCAATGCTCTTTGGTCGGTTGGGCACTTTTTTTCGTGGGAAATTTTGCATTGTGGACTTGCGGGTTCCCATTTTTTCCTAATATCACCTGACTCCTATATCTCTTTTATTTTATGGTGTCTTTCTCTTCTAATCGTCGTCCCTTTAACTTTATTGTATTCAATGGGATGTATTTTTGCTTTGGTCCTACTCTTGGCTACTTTAGTGAGCATCTGAGTGTTTATCCTGACTTTCGTAATTGGGGGAGAGCTCGGCTAGACCCTTCTCATCTGGGAAAATTTTCTAGGCTTACTTCTCTTTGGATTTGGTTTAGATTTCATCATGTGGTATTTTCTTGGTGCATGTTCATTGGGGTTTCTCATATTTATCCCAAAATATTGGTTCTTACGGGCAACTATGCATCTTCAATCTAGAATCTTGTTATTCCTTGGGATTCCCTATTGTCCCCAGTTCTGCACCTCCCTCCTAGTCTTTGGATTTAGTTTGATATTTTGGACTTCTTTACAGGGCTTAGGGTCCAAAGAGCAATGAGCAGCAACCTGTCTTCTTCCACTTCTAGCCCCTACTCTCACTGCATGCAGGCTCACAAGGACTTGTAGAATGTTGATTATGATTTGGAAGTCAAATATTGTCAGTTATACAATAGCCATATAGAGAAGTTGGAAGAAATCATGGCCCTTCAGCGGAAAATCTAAAGGATGGAGGACAAAATGGATGCGTTCCAGGCTTTTTTTTCGGATCTCAAGCTCAAGATTGAATACAATGCAATCAATACCTCAACACAGGTGCTTCCCGAGAAGAGGAATCTTGATCTGAACAATATTGCCTCTAAAGAAGACTAGATGTTAGCATATGTTTTTTTGGGATTTTTAATATGGATCAATGTTTTTAGGTTTTTTAATATGGATCAATGATGAACACCAGATTGTAATCTCTCGGGTATTTGTTGTGACCAGATGCATAATTATCAATAATAATACTCATTTTTGTTATATATATATATATATATATATATATATATATATATATATATATATATATATATATATACCCTGTGGAAGTTAGGATTTTTTAATGGTCCTAAGATCAATTTCAAATGAGGAGTCATGGTATTTTCACTAAAAAAAATTTCCTAGCACACTTCAGAATACGAAAGTTTCAATAATCTAAGCAGACATAACAGAGCACCTCAAGTAAAAATTGTAGAATCGAATTTGAATAATTGTATAAGTGGCACATTATCCAAGTTTTCTCTTGGGAAGAGACCAAACTCAACATGTTTTAGGAAAGTCGCCACAACTTTCACTTGGCACATTAAATTCTAGTCAAAATTTTGGAATTGCATAGAAGACATATTAGAGTATTATAGGCCAATATTTTTAGATCTAGAAGGGCCCAAAGCTTAGAGATATATCAAGAAAAAGGTCAAAGATTCAGATGTTCTCCAAATTGACATTTTAAAGGTACATAAGTTACAAGGACATAAATTTTGATTAGAAGATCCAATTTTTTTAATGTTTGAAGGTTGTGATAAATTGGAGTATTATTATTATGTCTCTAAAGAAAGTTGTTACACCAATTAAACCTCTTAAATTCTCATCCAAGGCTCATGAATAAAGTGAGAAATTAGAATTTATCTAGTATGTTGGAAAATGTGGATTTATCAATTTCTCAATAAAAATTTAAAAGAGAAATGATGGATGAAATGGAAAAGAAATGAATGAAAACAAGATAGAAATTACAAAAATTACGAACTTGTTGATGATCGTTGGACTTGCCAACATTTAAAGGGTCTCCTCGATGTGGTACCAATTAGACCTCAAATCATTTGGGATAAGAGCCCCATCTAGAGTATGGCATGGTTGCGAAATTCTTAAAGATTTTCCTTGGCTCTAACTGTCAAGAAGAGAGAGGAGTGAAATTGTGCCTTCGAAAGGCAAGAAGGTGTGTCTGGTGAGTGTTCAGTTGTAAGTTTGTCAAATTTCTTCTACTACAGAGGAAAAGAGTAAAGTGAGCCTCGAAGAGAGAGGTAATAGTACCACCCTAGTAGAGACACATGCAACCAATAAGGATTTGTCTAACATCCAGTGGAATAGTCCACAAAATTTGTGATGATCATTACAACCAATCAATGAGAAAGGTATTTCTAGTATCCTGTGGAATAGTCCACAAGGATGGGACAACGATAACAACCATTACAACACATTCTCAACAAGATAAGTATTAAAATAACTGAAATAGTTCAACTACTTTAGCACATATGAAAGCAAACACTAAATACAAACATCTGCATAATAGTCTTACAAACATTGATAATCCATGTATGAAGAACATGCTGGCCTTGAAGGATTCTATTATTAAGTAAAATTTCCAAGACACATGTATATAATGTTCATCACTAGCTCCAATAGTGGAGCATTGGAGCCACTCCTTGCTCCTCAAAAGAATTGGCTTATCTCTCTAATTCCTTGCGGGAGGAGCCAAGGTAAAAAGTCCCTTGCTCTTAAAATGAGGGTGTATATATAAAAATGAGGAGGTGATGCTTCACCTTCCTTGTGACTCTTAATTTACCCTCACGATTGTTTGACTTCCTGCGGCTTTTCAACTTTACATAACTCTTCATATTCCATACATGTCCTTTGGACTTTCACTTTATTATACATTTCGAAACAAGAATTACATAGTCCACCATAATGGTGTATAATGGTGTGGCATGTGAAAACGGATGACATGACATGACACTATTGACATGGATTGCCATTACATAAATTTTGAGGTCTAAAATGGGCCTCCTAAGGAAATTATAAAATAATAGTGGAAATAATAAAATAAGATTAGATTACATCATCAAATTTTAGAGGGAAACAAGAAAAAATTACTTTTTCAACTTATCTTCCTGTGGGTTTACTCAAATTTCAAGTGGGAACACTAATTGGATGCATAATTTAATTCTGCATCCAAGGAATACCCATGTTGCATACTTTTGATGGACCATGCTACATGAAAAATGGGAAATACATGAAAAACGTGATTGCAATCATGTTTTTTCATGTATTTCTCATTTTTCATGTAGCAAGGTCCATCAAAAGTATGCAACATGGGTACTCCTTGGATGAGGAATCAATTTTTTCATCCAACGAGTACTCCCGCTCGAAATTTGAGTAAAACCTTAGGGAGATAAGTTGAAATACGAGTTGAAAAAATAGTTTTATTATTTTATTATTTTTTAATCTTTTAAATTTTTTACTCTGAAAAATGGTGAATCATCCCCCTAGTTGACATCATCATCTTGAATCTTATTGGTTCTTATAAAGTTTATTTTGGTTGTACATTTTTCTTAGGAGGTCGTTTTAGACCTCAAAATTTCTCTAATGTTGATGATGTGGCAATGTCAAGCAACTGTTGCTACTATGTGTTGAGTGTTTGCTTGAGAATTTTATTCTTTCAACCTCTGCATGGCTTGGTGATAAGGAATCTTCAATTATCTAAAGTTTGGAGTTATGGACGCAAAATGGTGTCCCTTTGCTTTTTCTCGGTTGATAGCTTACATACTCAGCTATAAAGATGTCTTTTAGCATGTTTCCCTTCTTCATCTCACCATGGAATGATAAAGTACCTGCATCTGCAATTCACTCATGACGAGACGACATCAATCCAAAAAACCCCTAGGCTAAGATAATGCATATTGATCTATTAACTAAAAGGGAACCAGGTAACAAGCTAGGAGAAGGGATTCTTG
Organism: Pinus albicaulis; assembly: GCA_034641835.2. Taxonomy (NCBI): domain Eukaryota; kingdom Viridiplantae; phylum Streptophyta; class Pinopsida; order Pinales; family Pinaceae; genus Pinus; species Pinus albicaulis. Next base: position 36,475 of record JAXQQM020080363.1, on the reverse strand, counting down.
ACTACGCAATTGTGGATTTCAAGCAGTCATGGGTGAACCTTGAGCCTTGAGACTACGCAATGTGCATTCCAAGCTGGGATAAGGAAGGAAACTGTGAAATTCTAGAGGTCAGTGTGACGGGATGAGGGGATGGGCATTGGATCAATACATTGCGTAGTTCCGGGAGACAGAGGAGGTTGGTCCATTGCGTCGCTCAAGGGCACAAGGGATGAGCTTGAGGCTAGAGATTGTGCAATGCACGGTTGAGGCCAGGCTAGGAAGATGGATTACACAATTATGATAGACAATGTAGGGGCTTGAGCACTAGTACTGCGTAGTGCAGCAGTCCTGGGAGTTAGGAACTACACATTTCATAGTGTCAAGAGGTAATATCATAGGTAGAGGATTGATATTTCGCAATGCACAATTCAGGAAGGCCGGATGAGGCTAAGTTACTTGGTCAGAATTTTTTCAAAAATTGACTAAGTGTGGGATCGGTGAGGTTGATGTGAACAGTGATAAGACTTCGAATGTGATCACACACTTAGAATACTTGATGACACAACAACACAAATAATCCAGTACACATGAAAAATGCATTTCCCTCAATGCAACTACTTACGACAAGTGTGACACTAATGATACACTTTGTGATGACGATGACGACACTTGTGTGACAGTGCTTGAAACTTTGGAAATGAGTGTGATATATGTTTACATTGTTAGAGAAAATAATTTACACAAATATGACCTCTTGAAACCACCAAAACAAGCTCATACACATTATGCGACAGTTAACATGTGAAAAGATGGCATTTTTCCTATCTTACAAAAGGGTCTAAAACACCTCAAGAAAACACATGGAATGGGTTTCAATGTTTACGAAGACAATGTACAATACCAAGGAAGGCTATAAAATTAAGCGTAGCCTAAAATTTTGGAGAGAGTTGTAGCAGCGAAAACACTTGTAGAATTCCAGCTTCTCTGACTTGTTTAACTTCTTTTATGCAGGGTCTTAGTTCTTCAGGGAGTATTGATTCATCGTGCAGATTAATTTGGTCTCCTCACTTACCCAGTGAATAATCATTGTCTCCTTTATACCCTCTCGATTGAAGACTATATAAGATTCAGAAATATTGCAATCTTTCGAGTTGGGAAGGGTAGTAAAGTTCGCGAGCTATATATTTTCAAAGTATAATTTTTTATCTCCAGTGTTGCTTGGCTTCCAGCAGGCCTGGAAAGTACCCTGACGGAGTCACTACAGGAAAACAAAAATTAATTTTCTACTAGTGAGCCTGGTCAATACCTCGACGGAGTTGCTTGCTTCACCTCTCTGCGCAAGAATCCTTTCTCTTCTTTTGCCTTTATTTATTTATTTTTATAGGACTGTGCATTGGCACTTATTCATTTTATGGGAGGAAGAGGGATCCCAACTTATTGAGAGCAGGAGAGGTTGTTTCTTCAGAGAAGCATATAGATACCTCTGATTTAGGTTTTCTCGTTTATATTTTTCCCCTTCTTGTCTTCTACTAATTGTATAAGTGTGAAGACATCGAAACATAAAAAATGAGCTTGGGCATAAGGTTTCTTGAATAGACACAAGTTCATGGTTTAACCAAAACCCTTCATATGGACGGATTGTATTTTCCGTCAGAACTTCATCAACCAAAAGATTGAACCAACACAAGGAATACAGACTGAAGGTTATCCAAATGTTGAAGTGTCATAAGACTCTTTTCAATTCAGCTCCACACCAGGAAGTCGGAAAACACGTTCATACACAACACTGATTTATATGACGACAAAAAAACACAATCCAAAAAAACAAGATACATAACATAGGGAGTAGCCCCAGTTCATCATTGAAAATATTGCTCTAAGTCTTGGCCATTGACAGGGATAGTGTCAATCTTCCCATCTAGTGATTGTAGACTATATATGTGTTGGCCAATCTTTTTGCGAACAGTGAATGGTCCAATCCACAGGGATTGAAATTTGGTGTGTTTGCCTTTATCCTATTGGGATTTCTCCCACTTAAAGACTAAGTCACCCACACTGAAGTTACTCTTCCCTGCAGACTTCTTGTCAAATCACCTTTTGATACGATTATGGTGAAGGGTAATTTTTATTTTTCTTTCAGACTTTCTTTTGGTAGCTTGTGAAGAGTATACATTTTATGTTGATCTAATAAACATGGATTTCCCTGGGATTCTTTCGAAAGTTGGAGAGAAGGCAAGTAGATGTTAGGAGGAAGGATGGTTTCTTTTCCATGCACTAGGAATTAAGGAGAGGTGTTCAAAGAGGGATTTGGCATGACTCGGTCAACCCATAAGGAATTTACCAAAGCATAGTGTCAGCTCCTTTGTTCAAAGAAGATGGTCTTCTTGATGATATGGATAAGGTTCTTATGTATGGACTCAGAAATACCATTTCCCTATGGATAGAAGTTAGCTGAATGTTTCAATAAAATTCGATTTTCTAATGCAAATTCATATAATTTTAACGATGAAAAATACGTTGCATTATTGAAAGCAAGTGAAGTCAGAATGCGAAACCTGGAAATGATATTTTGTTCAAGGAAATTGATTACTTTCTGATCATTTACTTATTTAAGTGAAATTGCTTCTATCCACTGCGTGAAATAGTCTGTAGCAGTGAGAATGTAGTGGTCCTGCTTTGACGAATGTGGAAATATTTCTCCAATGACATCTAAGCCCCACTGTTGAAATGGTTCTTCCACTGTGATAGGCTGCAATGGGGTTGTTGTATTCTTGTTTCGTTCGGCACACCTTTGAAAGGTCGAAAACTTGCGAGCATGGGCATGAGCATTTTTGAATAATATAGGCCAGTATAAACCAACCCACATAACTTTATACACGGTTGTGTTACCCGCAAAGTGTCCCCCTGTTGGTTCTTCGTGGAGATCACGCAATACTTTCTCTGAATTTTACACTTCTAAGAACCTAAGCAATACTCCATTATGATGCTTTCTGAAAAGCACCCCATGGTCCAACTGATAATATAATGCTTTAAGTCTGTGTGCCCTCTTCTGTCATGTGGATAAATGAGAGGGCACAGTTTCATGCTAAATGTATAGGCGCACATATGCATACCAAGAGTTTGCAATGGTAGTGGGAGGGGCTCGTTTGACATTGTACATTTCAATCTCCTGCTCCCATCCAGAAGGATCTTCTTCTTTTGCATCCACTACTTCTGCTGCTAGCCAACATAGATCATGGCCCTTGCTTATATGAACTAGCTTGAACTCTAAGTCGTATTCCTGCAAACCAGTCATCCAGTTTGCTCTTCTCTCACCCATATCTTGTTGAATGAATAGTAAACTGACTATTGGGTGTGAATCAAAGATGATACACTGATTTTTCAAGAGATAGGGCCGAAAGTGTTTTACCACATTTTATACTATGTAATATTGTTTTTAGATGGTGGGGTAGTTAATTTCAGTTCCCTGAAGGCTAGCGCTCATGAAATATATTGTTTTCTCATTGTTTTGATCATCGTTTTGCGTAATAACAACGACGAGAGAAGTATCAGAAGCGAAAGTGTAGAGTAGGAAATCTTTGTTGAAATTTGGGTTGTACAAGGCGGGTGCTTCTACAATAGCTTGTGTAATACGGGAAAGCACATCCTTTTCCCTTTTATCGCATTGGTATATCGCATACTTCTTTACTTCTCATGTATTGGCTTCATGATATGAACATAATCGGAGATGAACTTGCGGAGGAAGTTAATTTTCCCTAGGAAGGACTGCATAGCTTTCTTGTTCAAAAATAAGGGAGTCTACGTAATTGCTTTGACCCTCTCTAGGTCTACTTTAATACCACTTTTGGCAATGACATGACCCAAGAGGTTACCCTCGGACACTGAAAATACTCTTTTTGGGATTAAGGGATATCTTGTACTTGCGACATTGCTCAAAATTTTTCTTCATGTGGTGTATATGTTTGGATATTTTCTTGGAAAACATCATGACATCATCAAGATAGACCACTGCGATCTTTCCAATTAGTCTTTGCAATGTGATGTCCATGACGCATTGAAATATCACACTAACATTGATCAACCTGAAAGGAATTCTCCTTAATGCGTATGTACCCCACTTCATGGGGAATGTTGTCTTTAGTCTATCAGGCTCTGAGACTAGAACCTGGTTATAATCAAAATACCCATCCAATAAAGAAACATCTCTGACCCAGATATTTTTTGCAGTATTTGTTCCATGGCACGGGGTAATTGTATTTGTATGAGGCATTTTTCAAGTTGTGGAAATAATTACACAAGTGGATTTCCCCAGATTTCTTTCTAATTGGGTCCAAGTTCGATACCCGGATAGAATTTCATACTTTGCATATGATTTGAGCATCCAACAGTTTCCTTAACTCATTTTTAATCAGAGGCTCAAGCGTCATATGTACCTTCCACAACTTTTGTTAGAACAACTTGGCCCCTTCTTTGATTGGGATGACATATTGGATTATTCGTGTGTCATACGTTTTCAGCTTATCATATTTCCACATGAATATGTCTCGGTACTGCTTGAAGAAGAGGATGGAAGCTTGTCAATCTTGCGGTGTGCAACAAGTACTAAGATTAAAAAACTTTGGATCCTTTTCTATTCCAAGATTTATTTTCTCATGCGACAACGTTGAACTATGGGTTTTCACGTTGATTGACCCTGAGAAGCGATTTTGCATGTCATACAAAATCTCCCATGATACCATGCCCTTCAACAAGGGGTTCTCTTTGTTCGCACAATCTGCATCCTGCAATTCTTTCTCATGCTCGTGCTTCTCAATAACTACATCCTTGAATACATCAGCGTTTTCCATAAAGTGCAATATCTGTTGGTCATCATTGAAAAAGGATAAATTAGTGATATTGTCAGGGACAAATGGTTTATAAATAATACATAAAAACTGTTCCTAAGTGGTGATAAACTAGGAGCGACATTTGCCAATGCATCTGTAGTTGTTTTGTGTTCTAGGAACAGAAAAAATATTGAAATCTTGGAAATGTGAAATCAAGCGCCATACCTCTTTTTGGTAACTTTTCAAATGAGGTGACACACAATGTATAATACCATGTACCTTCTGAGTCACCTACCGCTTTGAGAACTGCAACATTGAGGTCGATATCTCTTTGCAAATCCAAGAAGAGTACTTTGTATTATGCAGTGTTGTTAGTGCACTCGAACTCCAAGCAGTTGGAGATCAAATGTTTCCTCTCTCGCGGGTCTACTAAAAAACAACCAGCTCCAAATCCCTCCTGTGTTTTGGAACGATAAACATATGATGTCCAAATATCATATGTACAAGGACTACGTGCTACACTAGTACTATTATTACTACTACTACTACTACTATCTATACATATGTCATTCTCACCTGTTGAACTAGGAAGGAGCTCCAACTGTGTGTCTAGTGGAACTAGGGATGGCTGAGTGAGATAACACCCCAGATTAGTTTCCAAGAAGAAATTTCCAAAATAAGATTCGCAAAATCCATTGGTTCGTTCTTGTCATTGAAGGGAGTAAGAGTGTATTTCATGTACTGTTCTTAGTTCACCCAGATCTGGTTGTTTCTGGCCTTGTACGGAAGCCATAAATGTGATCGGTCTGTAGAAAAATGCCCCTATAGCTTGTTGGAACATTCTATGCTCAACAATACACCATATTCTTCTATAATATCCAAAATTACTATATTTATTCATTGGTGAACTCAGTGATCGGACGATAAGTGAATAAGCACATTTTTGAGTTCACCAATCGCATAGACAAGGGTCATGTCCAGTTGAATGAATTGTGAATATTTCATATCCTATTTTGCATTGATTTTCTTTGTGATAGATAATGGAATTACATTCACCGATGCACCGGAATCAACTAAGAAATTGTGTACATTACAATTGAAAATTTCAAACATTAAAAGAAAGGGAGGGTAAAGTGTGTTTGCATCCATCGTTAAAGCATTAAGAACATATTTGAGGGGACCAGAGGACTCACCAAATCCCTTCTATGAAGAAGCATCGTTACCTGAGGCGGAATTTCCAAGTGCACGTAGGTGCATGTATCGTTGGCTCGTAATCTTCGTCAATTCAAAAAGTGAATTATTCACATGAGCTTTCTTCATCTCTTCAACTATGTTATAATCCAGTGTGGGAGAGATTGCCGAAGTGTTTGGAGGAGTAACTTGGTTCGTGACTTCCAGAGTGATGGACTTACTCTTATTGGTTGCAGAATTAATTTTCACCGTAACTACATTTAGAGACTTGATCTGATTTTTATGTGTTGAGTTGACAGGCAGACAGATCTTCCTTAACAAATTCTCTTTCAATTTCTACTTTGTCAACTATTGTTTGGTGGCCGACCCTTGGCTTCTCAAATTATACATGTTGTTCTACTTCTGGGTCAGGCCATCACTCAACAATGCTCTTTTCAACTACGAGTATGCAATTGAATGTGTTCACTGCATGCCCCATGGTTGGAGTTTCTTCACTCGCATCAATATCTTCCTTTTCTTCCGCAGGCTCGGTCTGTTCATAAGAAAGTATTGTATCAATAAAATGCACAGAAAGAGAGTTCATGTCGTGGTTCCATTTTCAGCATGTCTTTTATGAATGATATTCTTGGTGAAACGAACAGTATTGGCCCATGCCCATACTCTCAACATTCAACACAATGTTCGAGCTTTGCGCTGAATTGGTCGGTCAGTTGTTGTTGATGCCATAGTTGGTATCCCTTCTTAGGATTTTGAATCTTGGAGGCTTGCTGCTCACAGTGGTCTAGCTTGACCTTTGTTTCAATTATGCCAGCTCATTTGATAGAGTCTTGATGGTGTGTGTCAAGCTCTCAGGATCGATAACTTCTTTCTCCTTGGTATTTCTTACGAAGGCCTGAGACCTTTTTCCCAAGTATTTGGGGTATTTTTTCGGTTCAACATCTACAATGACCCTAATTGCATGCAAGTTATTTTCAACTATGATTTTCTCTTCATATTTTTCTGCAATAATTTCTTTCGCAATTCTCTTCACAAAATGCGCAATGCATGTATGCTTGTTGGCAAGGCAGATGTGTAGTAATTGATTATGATGGATTCATGAGGTTTTGTGTTTGCTGGGAATTTATTCAAAATACTGTTAAACCTCTTATTGAAATATTTCACCTTTTATTTGTGCTCCATCTTAATATTTCCCAGCTCTTTCAAAAACATGGCGGGGTTTTTTTCATGAACGATTTTTTCAAGAAAAATATTCTTCAACCCCTTCCAATTCTCGATGGAATTTAGAGGAAGACTATGATACCATATAGCTGCTCCACCATCTAAGGTGCGTGGAAAAATTATACATACAACAACATCATAACGTACCTCTAGCATTTGTATATGTAAGTAGAAGTTGTCTAGATGATCCTCCGCTTTCATTTCTTTGTCAGGGTCATACTTCGTTAAAAGCTTCTTCAAATGTCTTGGCATCTTGTGTAGAACACACGGAAGTGTGAGTGGGCCCTCAAACATCCAATCCAGATATTCTTCCACCATATCTTCGTCATCATCCTCCCCCTCTTTATCAAAATTTGATCGCTCCTCTTCCTCTTCTTCTTCACCACCCAACCCATGGAAAGTATCATCTGAGAGTACAACATTATCTCTGTCACCACCGTTGTAAGTTGGAGGTATTTCTAATTTTTTTGCGTTCTCCACAGAGTCTGCTAATCCTTCAAGGGTGACGAAAACTAATTCATAAATTGTAGAAACCACTATCCCGGTAGGGGTGGTTGAGTTCTTCGGAAAATAAGGAAGGTTATGTACTCCCATAATCAATCCAATAGCTTTTGCAAACTTACGGGTTATGGGACGGGTGGCCCAAATTTGATCGTAAGATATTTCACAAGTTTGTACAAGCTCGGAAGATTCACCAACTTTAGGAATATGAGGAGGGGAGGTGTTGGGAATGCTTTTTCCTTGACCGAAATATGTAAGGTTTGGGTTTGTAAGGTTATCAACGATAAAAAATTGGCTTCCCTCCTTCTAGCACCAGAAATGTTGATAGTGCTGGACCCACCCACATTCAAGGGGTCTCCCCGATATGTGGTCCCAATTATACCTCACACAGTTTGGGATAGGAGCCCCATACAGAGTATGGCCCAGTTTCCAAATTCTTAAAGATTTTCCTTGGCTCTGACTGTCAACAAGAGAGAAGAGTGAAATTGTGCCTTCAAAAAGCAAGAAGGTGTGTCTGGTGAGTTTTCGATTGTAAGTGTGTCAAAGTTCTTCTACTACGAAGGATAAGAGTAAAGTGAGCCTCTAATAGAGAAGTAATAGTACCACCCTAGTAGAGACACACACAACCAAGAAGGATCTGTCTAACATCCAGCGGAATAGTCCACAAAATATGTGATGATCATTACAACCAATCAATGAGAAATATTTGTCTAGTGTCCTGTGGAATTGGCCACAAGGATGGGACAATGATAACAACCATTACAACACATTCTCAAAAAGATAAGTACTGAAATAACCTAGTTCAACTACCTTAGCACAGATTAAAGAAAATATGAAATGAAAAAATCCACATAATAGTCTTACAAACATTGATAATCCATGTATGAATAACGTGCTAGCCTTGAAGGATTTTATTATTAAGTAAAATTTCCAAGACACATCACTAACTCCAATAGTGGAGCGTTGGAGCCACTCCTTTCTCCTCAAAAGAACTAGCTTATCTCTTTAATGCCTTGCAGGAGGAAACAAGGTGAAAATTCCCTTGCTCTTACAATGAGGGTGTATATATAACAATGAGGAGGTGATGCTTCAACTTCCTTGTGACTCTTCATCTACCCTCATGACTGTTTGAATTCCTATGATTTTTCAACTTTACATGACTCTTCATATTCCATACATTTCCTTTGGACTTTCACTTTACATGAATCTTCATATTCCATACATGTCCTTTAAACTTTCACTTTACAATACATTTGGAAACATGACTTACATAGTCCACCATAATGGTGTGACATGTGAGAACTCATGACATGACATGACATGACACTACTGACATGGACTGCTAGATGACGTGGCAATGTCAAGCCACTGCTGCTACTGTGTGTTGATTGATTTCTTGAGAATGTTCTTCTTTCAACCTTTGCATGGCTTGGTGATAAGGAATCTTCAATCATCTCAAGTCTTGATTTGTGCACGCAAACTAGTGTCCCTTTTCTCTCTCTTGGTTGATAGCTCTCATATTCAGCTACAAAGATGTCTTGCATCATTTTTCCCTTATTTATCTCCTTATTCATCATCTTTCCATGGCATGATAAAGTACCTACATCTGCAATTCACTCATGACAAGACGACATCAGTCCAAAAAAACCCTAGGCTTGGCTGAGGAAGGAAATTGCGCAATTTTGGTGGTCAATGTGACAGTTTGAGGGGATGGGCACTGGATTAGCACATTGCACAATTCTGGGAGACAGAGGAGGCAAGGCCATTGCACAATTGTGTAGCTCAGAGGATCAAGGGATTATCTTGAGGCTAGATATTATGAAATGTGCAGTTGAGGCCAGGCTGAGAAGATGGATTCCGCAATTTTGGGAGCCAAGGTTGAAGCTTGAGCACCGATGCTGATACGGCGATGTTAAGGGTAGGGCCGGCCATGCATGGTTTGTAAAGGCGTGGTCACAACTAGAGAGATGATACTATGCAACATGTAGTTCGGGAAGGTCGTATGAGGCTAAGTTACTTGGTCGTAAAGTTTTCGGAAATTGACTAAGTGTGGGATTAGTGAGGTTGATGTGAAGATTGATAAGACTTAGACTATGATCACACACTTATAATACTTGACGAAAAAACAACACAGATAATACAGGACACATGAACAATGCATTTCCCTTAGTGCAAAACATTTACGACAAATTACGATATGTACGACAACAAAGATACACTTTGCGACAACCGTGACGACACTTGTGCGACAGTGCTTGAAACTTTGGAAATGAGTGTGAAAGATGTTTACATGGTTATAAAAACTCATTTACATGAAGATGACCTCTTGAAACCACCAAAACAGGCTTATACACATTATGCGATAGCTAACATGTGAAAATACGACATTTTTCCTATCTTGCAAAAGGGTCTGAAAAACCTCAAGAAAACACATGGAATGAGTTTCAATGTTTGCAGCGACAATGTACAAGACCAAGAAAGGATTCAAAATTGAGTGTAGGAATTTTTTTTTGAGGGTGTTATAGCAGCAACAACACTTGGAGACACACTAGTATAATTCTAGCTTCTTTGCCTTGGTTAACTTCTTCTATGCAGGCCTTGGTTCTTCGGGGAGTATTGATTCATCTTGAAAATTACTTTGGTCTCCTCACTTAACCCGTTAATAATCATGGTTCCATTTATACCTTCTCGGTTGAACACAACATAAGATTCAACAATATCACAATGTTTCAAGTTGGGAAGGGTAGTGCAGTTCGCGAGCTATAGATTTCCAGGGTATTTTTTTTCATCTCCGATGTTGCTCCGCTGCCACTAGACCTGGACAGTACCCCGAAGGATTCACTACAAGAACATAAGCATTGCTTAATGATTCAGTACCCCAATAGATTTGTTTGCTTCACCTATCTGTGCAGGAAGCCTTTCTTTTCTTTCATCATTATTTATTTATTTTTATAGGACTGTGCATTTATTCATTTTATGGGCAGAAGAGGGATTTTGACTTATTGAGAGTAGAAGAGAGCATGGGTGTGAGCATATTTGAATAATGTATTCCAGTAGAAATCGGCCCACATAAATTTATGCACAGTTTTGTTACCTACGAAGTGTCCCCCAGCCAGTCCATCGTGGATATCACACAATACTTTCTCTGAATCATGTGCTTCTAATCACATGAGAAATAATCCATTATGATGCTTTCTGAAAATAACCCCATGCACCAACTGATAAGATAACACTTTAAGAAAAAGTGCCTTCTTTTATCGTGCAGATAAATGGGAGGGTATGGTGTTGTGCTCAAGGTATTTGTGCACATTTGCGTACCAAGAGTTCACTATGGTAGTGGTAGGGCTTTGCTTGACATTGTACATTTCAATCTCCTGCTCCCATCCAGAAAGATATTCTTATTTTTCATCCACTGCTTCTATGGCTAGATGACATAGACCATGGCCCTTGATTGTATGAACTGGCGTGAACCTTAAGTCGTATTCCTGTAAACCAGTCATCTAGTTCGCTCTTCTCTCACCTAGCTCTTGTTGAACGAACAATGATATAAATTTTGGGTGCGGAACAAAGATGATACAGTGATTTTTCAAGAGATAAGGTTGAAAGTGTTTCACCACCTTGTATACTGTGTAAGGGTTCTTGGAGGCTAGTGCTAATGAAAGATATTGGCTGCTCATTTTTTTTATCATCCTTTTGCGTAAGCACAACGACGAGAGAAATTTCAAAACCGAAAACTTAGAGCAGGAAATCTTTGTTGAAATGTGGTCTATACAAAGCTCGTGATTTTGAAATAGCTTGCTTAATAAGGGAAAATGTTTCCTTTTCCTTTTTATCCCATTGGTATATCACATCCTTCTTTAACATCTCATGTATTGGCTTCACGATCTGAGCGTAATCGGAGATGAACTTGTGGAGGAAGTTAATTTTCCCCAGGAAGGAATACATAACTTTCATGTTCACAGGGAAGGGAATCTGAGGAATTACTTTGACCCTCTATGGGTCTACTTTAATCCCACTTTTGGAAATGATATGGCCGAAGAGGTTACCCTCAGACACTATGAAAATACTCTTTTTGGGATTAAGGGATATCTAGTACTTGTGACATCGCTCAAAAATTTTCTTCAAGTGGCGTATGTGGTCGGGTCTCTTTTTGGAAAAAATTGTGACATCATCAATAGAGACCACTATGCTCTGTCCAATCAGTCCACAGAATGCGATGGCCATGGCATGTTGAAATGTCACATTGGAATTGATCAACCCAAAAGGAATTCTCCTGAGTGTGAATGTAATCCACTTCATGCGAAATGTTGTCTTTAGTCTGTCAGGATCTAAGACTAGAACTTGGCTATAACCGGAATTCCCATCCAATAAATAAAACATCTTTGACCCTGATACTGTTTGCAGCATCTTCTCCATAGGCAGCACGAGGTAATTTCCTTTGTATGAGGTGTGGTTCAAGTTGTGGAAATCAACACACAAGCTCATTTCCCAAGACTTCTTTCTCACCAAGACCAAGTTCGATGCCTAGGTAGAATGTCTCACTTTGTATATGATTCCAGCATCCAACAGTTTCCTTAACTTCTTTTTAATTAGAGGCTCAAGTGTCGGATGTACCTTCTGTAGCTTTTGTTGGAATGGCTTGGCCCCTTCTTTGATTGGGATCACATGTTGGATTATTCACATGTCATACATTTTGAGATCATCATACATCCACATGAATATGCCTCGATACTACTTTAATAAGTGGATAAAATCTTATCGCTCCTATGGTGTGCAGCAAGTACCAATATTAACAAACTTCAGATCCTTTTCTATTCCAAGATTTATTTGCTCATGCGATAATGTTGAAATGTGGTTTTTCACGTTGACTGGCCCTCAGAAGTGTTTTTGCAAGTCATATAACTTTTCCAATATACTATGCCCTTCGGTATGGGGTTCTCTTTGTTCGTGCAAGATGCATCCTACAATGCTTTCCCATTCTCATCCTCGTGGATACGGTTGAATCATTGAATACATCAGTGTTCGCCATAAAGTGTAGTATTTGTTGATCATCATTGAAAATGTGTAAATTAGTGATATTTTCAGGGATGGATGGTTTATAAATAATTTCTATAGAAAAATTGTCCATAAGTGGTGACAACCTAGTAGTAGCATTTGTCAATGCATCTGTAGTTGCGTTGTGTATTCTAGGAAAAAAATAATATTGAAAGCTTGGAAATGTGAAATCAAGCGCCATACCTCTTGTTGGTAACTTTTCAGATGAGGTGACACATAATGTATAGTAGCGTGTACCTGTCATACGACAATTTTTGAGTCCGCTACTGCTTTGAGAACTCCAACATTGAGTTTGATGTCTCTTTGCAAACCTAAGATGAGTGCTTTGTATTCTACGGTGTTGTTTGTGAACTTGAATTCCAAGTAGCTGGAGATCATATGTTTCCTCTGTCGCGGGTTTACTAAAACACAACCATCTCTAGAGCCCTCTTGTGTTTTGGAACCATCAAAATATAATGTCCAAATATCATATGTACAAGGAATACATGCTACGCTAGTAAAATTATTACTACTACTACTAACTGTACACATGTCATTTTCACCAGTTGGACTAGGAAGTAGCCCCAACTATGTTTCTGGTGGAATTGGGGATGGATAAGCAAGATAACACCCAAATCAGTAAGAATTGTTGACGGTGTTGGACCCACCAACATTTAGGGGCTCTCCTCGATATGTGGTCCCAATTAGACCTCACACCATTTGAGATAGGAGCCCCACCTGGAGTATGGCCATGTTTCCAAATTCTTAAAGATTTTCCTTGGCTCTAACTGTCAGGAAGAGAGAGGAGTGAAATTTTTCCTTCAAAAATCAAGAAGGTGTACCCGGTGTGTGTTCAGTGTAAGTGTGTCATATTTATTCTACTACGGCGGAAAATAGTACGTGAGCCTCTAAGAGAGAGGTAATAGTACTACCCTAGTAGAGACACACACAACCAAGAAGGATCCATCTAACATCCAGCGGAAGAATCCACAAAATATGGAATGGCCATTACAACCAATCAATGAGAAATATTTGTCTAATATCCTGTGTAATGGTCCACAAGGATGGGACAACGACAACAACCATTATAACACATTCTCAAAAAGTAAGAACTAAAACAATTGAAATAGTTCAACTACTTTATCATAGATGAAATCAAACATGAAATACAAACATCCACAGAATAGTCTTACAAACATTCATAATCCATGTATGAAGAACGTGTTGGCCTTGAAGGCTTATATTATTAAGTAAAATTTCCAAGATACATGTATAAAATGAACATCACTAGCTCTAATAGTGGAGCATTGGAGCCATTTATTTCTCCTCAAAATAACTAGCTTATCTCTCTAATTCCTTGCGGGAGGAGCCAAGGTGAAAATTCCCTTGCTCTTACAATGATGGTGTATATATAACAACGAGGAGGTGATGCTTCACCTTCCTTGTGAATCTTCATCTACCCTCATGATTGTTTGAATTCCTATGAATTTACAAATTTTACATGACTCTCCATATTCCATACATGTCCTTTGGACATTCACTTTAAAATAAATTTCAAAACATGAATGACATAGTCCACCATAAGGGTATGGCATGTGGCAACTCGTGACATGGCAATGCTGACATGGACTGCTTGATGATGTGGCAATGTCAAGTCACTGTTGATGTTGAGTGTTGAGTGCTTTCTTGAGAATGTTCTTTTTTCAACCTCTGCATGGCTTGGTGATAAGGAATCTTCAATGATATCAATTCTTGAGTTGTGGTCTCAAAATGGTGTCCCTTTTCTTTCTCTCAGTTGATAGCTTGCATACCTAGCTACAAATATGTATTTTAGCATGTTTCACTTCTTCATCTCCTTCTTCATCATCTTTTCATGGCAAGATAAAGACCTTGCATCTGCAATTCACTCATGAAAAGACGACATCATTATGAAACCCCTACGATAAGATAGTGCATATTGATCCATTAACTGAGTTGGAAACAATAACAAGCTGGGAGAAGGGCTTAGTGACTACGCAATTGCACAGTTCAAGCTGTCAGGGGTGAACCTTGAGCCTTGATATTGCGCAATGCATAGTCTAGGCTCGGCTAAGGAAGGAAACTGTGCAATTTTTGAGATTAGCATGACAAGTTAAGGGGATGGGCACTGGATCAACACATTTCACAGTTCCAGAAGACAGAGGAGGCTTGGCCATTACTTAGCTCAAAGGCTCATTGGATGACCTTGAGGCTATATATTTCACAATGCGCAGTTGAGGCCACGCTGGGAAGATGGATTATGAAATTTTGGGAGCCAAGGTTGGGGCTTGATCATTGGTACTGCATAGTGCAGTAGTCCTAGGAGGAAGATATTGCGCATTGTGTAGTGTCAGGAGGCATGTTCACAGCTAGAGGGTTGAGATTGTGCAATGCCCATTTCAGGAAGGCCAAATGAGGCTAATTTACTTGGTCAAAAAGTTTTCAGAAATTGACTAAGTGTGGGATCGGTGAGGTTGATGTGAATAGTGATAAGAATTCAACTGTGATCACACACTTAGAATAATTGACAACAAAAAAACATGAATCATCCAATACACATGAACAATTCATTTCTCTCAGTGCGACAACTTTACGACAACTTACAACAAGTGTGACACCAAAGATACAATTTTCGATGAATGTGAAGAAACTTATGCAACAGTGCTTGAAACTTTGGAAATGAGTGTGATGGATGTTTACATGGTTATAAAAAATCATTTACAAAAATATGACCTCTTAAAACTAGTAAAGTAGGATTATACACATTATTCGACAGCTAACATGCAAAAAGACGACATTTTGCCAATCTTGAAAAAGGGTCTGAAACACCTCAAGAAAACACATGGAATTATTTTCAAATTTTGTGACAACAATACACAAGACCAAGGAAGGTTCTGAAATTGAGCGTAGGCCAGAATTTGGGAGGGTGTTGTAACCGTGACAACAGAACCATGCTATTATAGAATCTCCATAAAAGGGATATGGACATCCAAGGAAATCATGAACATAAGGAGAAGCATAGTGTTGAGACTCAATCACATATTTGGAGTATCTTATTACAATTGGAGAACATAAATATTGAATAAAAAAACCAACTACATTTCGTATATTGATATAAGGAAGTTTGATGGTAACAATCTTATGATATGGATATTCCAAATGGAGAATTACTTTGATCTACATGAAGTGTCAACCTTACAAAAGGTAAATATTGCATCCATGTTTTTAAAACAAGATCAACATGTATGGTACAAATGGATTTGCAAAAGGAAAAAGGATTTTATTGTATCTTGGGCTATTTTTTAGTCAATTGGCAAATCTTTGATAAAATGGTCTAATTATAGAGCACAATCAACAATTTAAAAAGTTGAGTCTTAGGGTAAAGAACAATTCAGAGATAATTTATTAGAACTATTTATGGGAACTTTAAGGGAAATCATCCAAGATCAGGGGTGTATCTTTAAATCTAAATCTCTAGAGCATGATTTAAGTCTAGCACGGGAAGTTGAAAGTAAAAATATGGCTACTAGGAAATTGGTCACTGATTGTTGATTTTTCATAAGATATTCTAAATGATAAATACTTCTTATGATTTCTTACATTAATATTTTCTTGCATTCCAATTCATCATAAATAAATTACATTGAATATATCAATAGTAGAAAAAAATGCCAGTAAGATCATAGAGAGATATCCAAACAAGAGAGAGAAGAGCTTGCCTTGGGAAAACCCACATGGGGTAAAAACCCAACAACCGCTTTCCTTATAGAAATTATTCAATACAAAAGGGATACATCTAATTATTCTAGATAAGAACAAGGTAAAACCGACTAGCAATATCACTATGGTCAAACTACGGTTAGGTCAAGTCACAAAGATGCCCAATCAACTTGGCTTAGTCTAATATTTATATGCTAAAGTTTGGCCTCCTAGAATTGGCCTATAAATTTGACCATACTTGTAATAGACCTAGGTTAAAAGTTCATGTAATAAAGTTAATGAAGCAAAATTAAGACCAAGGTCATGGGACATGTATTCCAGGTTTAATGTTGGGAAAAACATCCTAGTGCGTGTTCATTTCGGTTTATTATGGCTAAAGGAAATTGGTAAAGGCATTAGAAAATTCTTTGGAAAGGAAAAGAGGCATTAGTTGGAATTTTATTTATGAAAATAAAGGAAAATATGATAAAATGGAGAAGAAAGGTCACAGGTTTGCATGAGAGGAAAATTGAAGGAAAAATATAGGAAAATGAATAAAATAGAGGCCTCGTCAGATAAAAAGAATTTTAAGGATGAATTCAAAACCTTTTGTCAGTTTTAGCTTGGAGCTCTCTCTATTTTCTCACACTCTTGCAGACTTAGGGCATTCTTGGAGCACTCTGGCATTGGAGAAACGAAGGAAAAGGAAGCAAAGGAAAGCAAGGGACAAGAAAGGAAAATTTGGATCAAGGAGATTCAATAGGAAGACCTGTGGGTAACAGGTTGCATGTATGATTTCTTAGTTGGTTTTCGAATGCATGGTACATGCATGTGTATTTGGTTCTCTTGTAGTCATTGACATGGGTTTTTCTTGGTGTGAATGTGGTTTCGGCCTTGCCTTTCCATTTTTGGATAGCCATGGTGTAATGGGCTTCTTTCATTTGGTTGAGATTTGGATTGTTGTATGGTTTCACAACCGGGTGAGGCGGTCTCTGGAAAATTCCCAAGGGTTGGGGGTGGAGGTGATTTAATCTTTAGGACATCCTCAACAGGTGGGTGGAGACAAGAAATTTCCTTAAGGTATTACTGAAGAAATTTTGAGGCATCCAAGCTTGTTTTGGGCTTAATGATCTCTTCACCAGTTTCGGTGGGATCATGGTAGCCTGAGGGTGGAGGTGTTTTAATCTTCGAGAATCCATGGTTGTTTATGTATTGGTTTTCTTATGTGATCTCTTGACCGATTTTGGAAATATTGCGAGGGCATGAGGGTGGAGATGGTTTAATTTCTGGGAAGCCCTCGTTGTTTATGTCTTGAGTCCCACATTCATGATTGTAATATGGCATGTGGGTGATTGGATTAAAGAAATTTTTGGTTAAGCTCAATATATGGTCGGGTGGTACATAGAAGTCCCGGAATTGGTTGGATTTTGCATATGCTAATAAGAGTTTTTTTCCTATTGTATTTCATGAGTACTTGTACTTTTTATTATGTGGCCTTGATGGTTGTTATATTATGGTTATTATTTTGGTTATATGTCGATTAGAAGCATGGTTCCATAACATGTTCTAGTTATGGATCCTGACATATTTTGATTACTTGATGAATGGTTATTGAATGACATTATGAGATGGCATTTATTGATGCCATTTAGACCTTCTTGATTATTATCACATAAGTATCAAACCCCTATGTTCAAAGATTCATTCATGACCTGTAGATTACATGTTCTCAATATGTTTGACGAAATGACTGTCATGGTTATGCCTGGTTGGGTGAATTATTTGATATTGTTTGGTATGGATGGTTTTTTCCTGATGTTATTTATCATTCTGGAAAGTCTCATCATGTTTTTGGTAGTAGTTTGTAGGTTGACTTGGAATTTAGGCTCAGAATCTGGGACTGCACCCTCTAAATAGAGTAACTTGGTTCATAACTACACCGTGTTAGGCTTATGCATGCAGTTGGAGGCCCTCAACCGCATGTAGGCCTTTTCATGCATGCGATTGGGAGCCCAGGTCATTGAAAAAAGCATTCCAGCTCAGGATTTTGGCACTAGGAGTTGTTTTTTGGCTCCTAGGTGTCATGTAGCTTCTAAGGAAGGTCGGTAAAGTTCTGATTTGCAACTCCACTTCCTTAACTATACTTAGGAGGTTTGGTCATGTCATAATATCCCTAAGCTCATGTTTACCATAGAAGGTCAATGAAAGTGGGTAAATGTGGGAGGTGTGGTTACAAATTGGTATCAAAGTATGGTTCAAACACTTGGACAAGATGGGCAAGATGCATGTCATGGTTTTTGTTATCATGCATGAGGTCATTGTATGTAGTTAGTATTATCATGCATGATGTTGGTATATTGATAAGATTATGTATATATATGTATCTTTATAATCTGGACTAATTTTGAAAATGAGATAGCCTCCCCTGTACTTGACCGAGGTATGGTTATTATGTTTATATTTGGTTTATCTAACATTGTATGTTTGCAGGAAGAAGAAGATCAAAGATGACTAGAAAAATGGTGGATTACAGTTCATGAAATTCACATTATAGATTAGACGAGAAGCATACAGATGAGTATTCTCATGACAGAGTAGAGACTTTGAAAATTTTAAAGGCAGAAATATGAAGTTTCAAGGAAGATAATGACATAATCATTCAGTCACAGGAAAGACTTGCCAGGGCGTATGAGACACAAGTAGAGGTTAATGCAGTTATCCTTCAGATTTTTCCAAAATTGTAGAGATAGGGATAACCACTGATTAGTTATGGACAAGAGGACATGACTAATATGGCATATGGTAGTAGTTCTCATGGTGGGCACAGGTTGAACAAAGATGACACAGTTAGAGATGGAAAGTTCTTGTATACACCTTATAGGATAGGTAGTGGATATGGGTTCTACTCTAGATATGTTTCAGACAGGTATTGCAGTCATCATCGTTATCATCCTTATAGGAGGAGTGATAGGGGATATTTTCTAGATGAGTTCAAGAAATCCAAGCCACCTACATTCGATGGAGAGTCAAAGAAACCAGAGGATGCAGAGGCATGGTTGCTTGGGATGAAGAAGTTATTTGAGTTGAATGGCTATACATAGAACATGAAGGATAGGATAGTTATTTTCAGTATGAAAGGGAAATCAGACATTTGGTGGGAAGATGTGAAGCGTTTCAGAGACATCATGATAGAGGATTTGAGCTGGCATGAATTCAAGAGACTCTTCAGGAACAAGTATTTGTCAGAGAGGTACTATGACAGAAATCCCAAGGAGTTCTATGATCTGAATATGGGATCTATGATGGTTGAGGAGTACATGACTTAGTTCCTAGAATTGTTGAGGTATGTGTTGTATCTTAAGGATGAGAAGACAAAATTTTGAAGATTTATCAGTGGACTGCCATTAGCATTTAAGGATCGTATTGAGTATGATGAGCCTCAGTCGCTGAAATAATTCATTGGAAAGTTGACACATTGTTATGAGCAATTGGAGCATAAGACCAAATCTAAGAAAGGTTGGAAAGGAAATGATAATACTAAGGGTAAATTTCCATGGAAGAGTGGAAGACCTCAGGATGCAAATGAGAATGGAAATGTTGCTCCTTACAAGAATTTTAATGTAGTTGAGAAGGGACATGAACCTCAACTTAGAGAGAAGAAGAATAGAGGAAATGGGCCTTTGCAGTGTTGGATGTGTGGGAAAGATCACCGAAAGAAGCATTGTCTGATGCATTAGGGTGGTAAACCTTAGATCTACAACGCTCAGGAAGCACAAAAAATTAGATATGTTGGACAATGAATTCCTCGAATCTATGTAGCATTTGATAACAAGTAGACAGATCACCAGGAATCCATCATTGATATGTAAGGTAAGATCTTTGATCAAGTTGTTTCTATATTTATTGACCCTAGATATAATTATAGTTATGTTAAAAATGACCTGGTGGATAAGTGTTGTTTGAGAAAATAATTGCATGCAGAGTCTTGGTTGGTGTAGTTGGCTACAGGTACTAAGGAAAGAGTTCATCATTGGGTAAGAGATTGTTCATTTGAATGGTATGCCTAAATTAGCACATCTAAATGTGCTTCCATTGGGATCATATAGTATGCTTCTGGAAATGTATTGGTTGTACCTTCACAGGACTAAACTGGATTGTTATGAGAAGGCTATTGAGTGTTTGGATGATGATGGAGAGAAAATAATCTTGCAGAGTAAGAATATGCCTACATTGGTGAGAATGGTTAAAACTATGTAAGAAAAGCGCAGTTGCAAGAAGGGGTGTGCATTGTTTGTAGTGCATGTTTACAATGATAAAGGTCAGGATGTTGACGATGTAGCAGTATTGAAAAGGTACCCAGTTTTGCAAAAATTTCAAGATGTGTTTCCAGTAGATATTTTAGAGTTTCCGCCTCATAGGAATGTGGACTTTTCTATTGAGTTGGTACCAGAGGCGAAACTAGCATCAAAGACACCTTACAGGATGAGAACTCCAGAGTTAGTGGAACTTAAGCTATAGTTGAAGGAAATTATTGAAAAGGGACACATTAGGCTAAGTCTATCACCTTGGGGTGAACCAGTGTTGTTTGTGAAGAATAAGGATGGTACTCTCAGGTTATGTATTGATTAAAGGTAGTTGAACAAGGTGATGATCAAGAACAAGTATCCATTGCTAAGGATCGATGACTTGTTTGATCAGTTGAAGGGAGTAGCAGTGTTCTTGAAGATTGATTTGAGATCAGGATATCATCAGGTACACATCAAAGAAGAGGACATTTATAAGAATTATTTCCATGCCAGGTATGGGCATTATGAGTTTGTTGTGGTTCCTTTTGTTTTGAAAAATTCTTTAGCTACTTTCATGTTTTTGATGAATAATATGTTGTGTCCTTATCTAGACAATTTTGTGATAGTATTCATTAATGATATATTGATATATTCTAAGAATGAGGAAGAGCATGTTGAACACTTATCATCAATATTAATATTGGTAAGGGAGCATCAATGGTATGCCAAGATTAGTAAGTGTAGTGTCTTTCAGATAGAGGTAAATTACTTAGGACATATTGTTTCCAAGGGAGGCCAATGGATATGGAAAAGATAAGAGCTATCATGGAATGGGAAGTTACTAGGAATGTGGATGAGGTCAGATCATTCATGGGGTTAGCAAGTTATTACAAGATTTTCATCGAGAAATTCTCGTGGATTTCCTATCCTATTACATCTTTGAAGAGGAAAGGAAATAAATTTGAATGGATAGAGTAATGTGAAACCATTTTTGAGAATTTGAAGCAGTTGCTTACCAATGCTGCAATTTTAAATATTACAGATCTAGATAAAGAGTTAGTGGTTTGTATAGATGCTTGCTAGAGAGGAATTGGCGGAGTCCTGATGCAGGAGAAATAGGTGGTATGCTACGAGTCAAGGAAACTGAATGAGCATGAGTAGAATTATGTGACTTGTGATCTTTAGTTGGCAGTGATAATACATGCATTGAAGATGTGGAGACATTATCTTCTTGGAAGGAGGTTTGTTTTTTGGAGTGATCACAGTGGGATGAGATACTTGTTTGACCAACCTAATATGAATGCCAAGTAAGCTAGGTAGTTGGTCACACTCATTGAATTTGAATTTGAGATCAGGTACATTAAGGGCAAAGAGAACAGGGTTACAAATGCTCTTAGCTGAAGAGCATAGGTGAATCTTACATGATCAGATCTTACAGGTCAGACAACAAGATGTTATGAAACCAGCTCACAAAATAGAAGAAAAGATATATCAACAACTTAGAAATATTCCTCTTCGAGGGGGAAGCCTCGTTTACATTACATAAACGAACAATTATTGGATGATACAAATGAAAAAACCTCCTTTCTATATATAGGAGTCCAAGGGGTCACAATATAATCCTAGTCGACATAACAATAACAATTTAAGGGCACAAAAATAACAATAGTGGGCTTCTATGGGCCACAATAATAATAAAATGGGGACTACATGGGCACAATAATAACAATAAGGGGGATACAATAACAATAACCATAAGATTATACACTAGTATTATAGGGACCTAGCATGCCCCTCTCCTTCAAAAAAGTTTTTTCCTCAATGTGTAAGTATTTATGGATGCTTCTGTATAAAATTCTCATCCTCCCATGTCAAATATTTAGCGGGTAAGTTCTTCCACTTGATGAGATACTTTGAAATTGATCGATTTCATAACTGTCAAGTTCTTGTTTCCGTGACCACTTTAGGTTCCATTATTATTTTTCCTTCCTCGTCAATTTCTAGCAATATTGTTTGAGCTGAGAGTTTATCACCTATAACCTTATTTAAGCATGAAACATGGAAAACTGGGTGCACTCGGGAAGATGCAGGAAGCTCCAATTTGTATACCATAGTACCAATCTTTTGCAACACCATGTAAGGACCATAATACTTTGGTGATAATTTATTATCCTTCTTAGCTTGCTTGAGGGGAATTTTTTTGTATGGTTGTAGTCGTAAAAATACCCAGTTTCCTACATCAAAACTTATTTCATTGCGATGTTAATTTTCCTGTTGTTTCATTCAATTATGTGCCAAGGCAAGTTTATCTTTTAAGAGTTGCAGAACTTGTTGTTGATGCTCTATGTGATCTTCCACTGATTGAACCTTAGATTTTTCTCTTAAAGATGATGTGATGGAGGGTGGATGATATCCATAAAGTGCCATAAATGGGGTCATTTTTGCTATAGTATGGAAGGAAGTTTTATACCACCATTCAGCTAGAGGTAACCACTATACCCATTGTGTTTGTTTATCAGATAAAAAGAAACAAATATATCCTTCCAAACATTTGTTCACTACCTCAGTTTTCCCATCAGATTGAGGATGATATGATAAGCAATGAGCTAATTGAGTACCCAAACAAGAAAATAATTTTGTCCAAAAATTTCCTGTAAAAATGAGACCTTTGTCGCTTACAATAATCTTTGGGTTTCCATGTATCTTTTAAATTGTTTCCATAAATGTATCAACAACTGTACTGGCTTTAAATGGATGAGATAATGCACAAAAGTGTGCATACTTGGTAAGTCTATCAACTACCACCACGATTATAGTTTTTCCTTCGGACTTGGGTAAACCTATGATAAAATCCATGCAAAACTCCTCCCAACGTTAACTTTAAATGGATAAAGGTTGTAACGAACCTTGGGTCTTAATTGTATTAACTTTATTTACTGGAAAACCAAACACTCTACCAAAAAATTTTGAATATTGGATGTAAGTCCATCCAAGAAAAAATCCTTCTTGACCCTGTGGTAAGTTTAAAAAAAATATTGAGTGCCCTCCTAAGGGAGAGGTGTGCAATTCCAAAAGAATCTTTTGTTTGAGTTGGGAATTATTACAAAGATATAAGTGATCTTTGTACCATATGAATCATTTTCCCAGCTAAATGTTTCATATGTACTGGGATCTTGCTGCAACTTTTGAATGAGTGTCCAAACCTCTTCATCATTCTTCCATTCATCCCTTGCTTCAGTTATCCACTCAGGTTGGATACTAGAAATGGCACAAAGAAATGCTTCCACATCCTCATCCTTTCTTGAGTGTGCATCTGCAACAACATTTTTCTTCCCTTTTTTCTAGATGATTTCAAAGTTATAATCCAACTTCTTTGTGACCCCTTTTTATTGCTCTTATGAAGATAATATTTTTTCCAAAAAGTATTTAATATTGTCATGATCCATTTTTACCTTGAAGTGTCTTCCCCTTAGGTAAGGTCATCATTTCTTTAGTGCATGTAGTATTTCCAACATTTCCTTCTCATAAATAGGTTTCAAAAAATACTTTCCTTTGATTGGATGACTTTCAAAAGCAATGGGTCTTCCTTCTTGCATTAAAATCACACCAATTCCATTTCCTGAGGCATCACATTCCACAATAAAGGTTTTTGTGAAGTTTGGCGTAGCTAAGAATGGTGCTTGGTACATTGCCTCTTTAAGATGTTTAAAGGCCTTAGTTTCTTCTGGAGTCCAAGAAACTACATCTTTCTTCAGTAATGATGTTAATGGTGTCGATATTCTCCCATAATTCTTAACAAACTTGCGATAATACTCGGTTAACCCGATAAATCCTCAAAGATGATTTATGGTTGTAGGGATTTTCCATTCCTTAATGGATTTAATTTTGTTAGGGTCAACCATAACACCCTCATGAGATACAATATGACCCAAATATTCCACCTCCTATACTCCAAAGAAACATTTGGAGGTTTTTGCATATAATTTTTTCTCCTCCAATAGTTTGAGCACCATGTCAACATGTTGAACATGACCCTTCTAAGACTTGTTGTAATTAGTATATCATCAAAAAATACTAACACAAATTTTCTAAGGAAGGGTTTAAAAATGGAATTCCTCAAACCTTGAAATGTGGACGGTGCATTAGTAAGGCCAAAATGCATGACCAAAAATTCATAATGACCCTCATGAGTTCTAAATGTTTTTTTTCGAAATGTATTCAGTCTTCATTCTAATTTGATGATATCCAGAACAAAATCCAGCTTGGTGAAGTAAATTTCTCCATGTAATTCATCCAATAATTCATCAATGGCGAGGATGGGAAATTTATCTTTAATAGTGAGCTTATTGAGCTCCCTATAATCCAGACACATATGCCATGATCCATCCTTCTTGTGTACTAGTACTACTGCAGTAGAGAAAGAACTTTAGCTAGGTTAAATTAACCCAGCCTCCAACATTTCTGCAACCATATGTTCAATCTCACTCTTTTGGGCATAAGGATATTTGTAAGGCCTGATGTTTGGAGGAACACTTCCTGGAATAAAATGAATAGCATGATCATGATCATGAATAGGTGGGTGTCCTTTGGGAGTTTCAAACACCTTGGAGTAATTTTCCAAGACTTTATGAAAATCTAGAGAAACACATGATTTTGATGTTTAAACCTCTAGTGAGCATAATTGTGAAATTCCGCCTCTTTGTTTTTTCTTCAGAAGCTTTCTCATGACATTAGAGCTTATTATCTTTCTCGGATTCCCTGCGATACCTGTAATTCAACTTCATTTCCTTCCGAAAAAAATTCAAGAAAAGTTCTTGAAAATTAAAAGCTGTCGTCCCCAAAGATTGTAACCATTGTACTCCTAGTACAACATCAGAACCACCCATTGGAATGGAGAGAATTGGATTATTCAATACATATCCCCCCATGGTTAGCTTGATATAATGGCACTTTCCAGAGAAATTTATAGTTCCTCCATTTGCAATCATCACTTGACACTCTGGTGCTGGGCATAGAAAGCATTTCAATTCCTTGGCTACCTTACAATGAATAAAATTATGGGTACTACCCGAATCAATCAACACTATTACATTTTTCTTCTTGATATGTCCTTCTATCTTGAGAGTTTGAGTGGTAATTCCTGCTAATGAATTACAAGATATGGTCAGATTCATTTCTTCTTTCTCTAGGGTTGGTTCCTGGTGTATATCCTCTTCTTTTGAAGTTTCTTGTTCATTGTCTTCCTCCTCTTCACAATCTATGCAAAATAATTTCTTCTCAACAAACTTATGACCTTTAGTGTATTTTATATCAGAACTATATCAAAACCATTTTTCTCTTTTTCTTCCAATTATTGAGGTGTCAACCTTGTAGGTTGTGGAAGTCTAGGAGTAGCAACACTTCCATATTTATAGTTGTGAGTGGTAGGCTTCCTTGTCGCCATAATTTTTCTTTCCAAACTGAATGCCTTCTCCAATGAATCAGGTTTCCAAAGGAAACCTCATGTTGGATGTTATCCTTTAAAATCCCTATGAAGACATCAACCATATGTTCCTCTAGAATATCAATTACCCTTATATTCAATTTTTGAAAGTCCTCAATGTGCTCCACCATTGAACCCTTTTGTTTGAGATTTATCAATTGGCTAAAGAAGGTGTTTCTCTTTGTATCCTCATAATGTGCTATCATTTCCTCCATAAAAATTGACCAAGTGACAATTTTTTTATGACAGTAAAGCCATCGATACCATACAAATGTATTTTTTTTCTAAATGTTAGGGTCCTATAAATATAGGATTCATAATTTTGATTTGACTCTGTTAAAATCTTCAAATATTGTACATACATTTGCTTTCTACAAATGTATTCCCAAATTAAAAATGAAAAGAGGGTATGTCATAAAAGAACAATCAAAGGACAAAAAGAAAGAAAGATCAAAAAATAATATTAAATATGAACCCCATCCAAAATAGATCATGAAACACTAACATAATGTATTAACTCCTTTTATATACCTTTTATCTCGTATTAATATAATTCCCGCATATATAATATTCCCAACCCATATTTTTATCTTTTAAAATATGGTGTAATATTCCCCACATGTTATATATCCCGGTCCCACTATATATAACCCCCGCGAGTTCTAATATCATATTTACCTGCATCCCCTTTGTTAATACATTAACCTACGCCTATCATAATAAGCCTTGATTATGTATTAAACATTAATTTAATACATAATAATCTCCCGCACCATTGAAATCACCTAGCTCCACGCCATTTGACATTGCAACTTCATCACGTCATCCTAGCTGTTTTCTTTCACTCGCTAAATCTAATGGTGGATATTGTCTATCGCACCTTTCATTGCGCGATGGTTAACCAACCCCAATGCTTGCAAAAAACATGGTTTTCAAGGTTTCTCTCACCTCCATGCGTCATATTTCTGTTGGATCGCATTAATCCTTCCAATTCCACTTACTATCTTTGCTCGATGCGAAAACCACCATTTCGTTGTGTGATAAACCACTGGTTTACCCCATGCACAGTGCAATAAATAGCTCATCCACTGCGACAAGATACCATTCCATTCTGCGTTAAAGGACATAAGCCAATATAAAAAACCCCAATGCCACTATGCTAAAACCTATCTACACCCTGCACTATGCAGGAAATCCAATATAATGAATCTACTGTGTCATCTAAAACCCACTGTTCTGTCCATAAATTATTCTATTTAAACTGTGAATTTGAACCAAAAAGACCTGAAAGATCATTTCCGCTCGAAATAAAAGCCCCCTATTGTGGCTGGAACTCATTTCACTGAATTTCCAGTTCCCTAAAGCCACTATTTGCTTCCCTTCAAGCCTCTGTTTCATTAACTTTTTTTTTTTTTTTTTTTTTTTAGTTTATTAGCAGAAGGAGAACTTGGAATAACAGTTCATACTAGTTCAAATTTTTTATTCCAAATAAATCAAAAGGAAATGAATTGAAATGATTTTCCTTAACGAAATATTCTAGACAACAGAACAAAAAGAAATAATTTACTCAAAGAGAAACAAATTTTCACAAGTGGTCAGAACAGAGGATGAAAATATTTCCATCAGCAAATCTCTAGGACATATTTCACTCACTGTTACATACATCTTACTGTAAAAAGGTTAAAGTAAAAACAGAGCATTCAAGGTAAAACGGTAAAATTAAACACGAAGGTAGTAATGGTTAAACAAAGATGAAAACAATTTCACCAGCAACAATGAAGTTTATCCAAAGTAAAAGTAAAAACAGTTAAAAGAACAATAAGGTTAAAAGATGAAAACGGAGCAGGAAGGGACATTTTCTAGAAATTTTATGTTTAAGTCATATTTTTTCAGAAACTATTGTGGCCAATCCAAGATGAATTTTTAAAAACTGAAGGAGGTTTGTGCTCCTAAGAGGCCAATATACAAAAACCTATCTCATGTTTTACACATCTATTACAGAAGGAGAGACACATGCACATATTCACAGCCTATTTTTCGGACTGTGCAAAGTTTTGTTTTACACATATTTTTGAAGATCTTATTGTGAACATATGGAGCGGAATATTAGGAAACTAAGAGAGGTTTATCTCAACAACATATTTATATAAAATAACCTCTTTCACATTTTACATATCTATCTCGGATTGAGATATAAAAAGAGATTTTTGGACCCTATTTTGCATAATTTCTGGAGCAAAATGCACAAAGGAAGGAGACAGTTAGTGACTTGGAAGCCTCATCATCGACTAAGATTTGATATCAAATTCGAATTTGTCTTCTTTGTCACCATCAATTCATAAATATAGTGCCAAATAGATTCATTATTTTTTAGTGTCATTTATTTAAAGTTCTATTTATGTAATATAGTTTGAGATATTTGTAAACCAATCTTGATATTTTTTCAAGATATTCTAGTTTAGAATTTGTATAAATACTTCATCATTTGAAGTATTGAGGGCGGATTAATTGCTGAAAATTTCTGTATCTATAATATTCTGAACCCAAGGGTTTTTTGTATCAATTTCAAGTCAACAGACTCAATCACAGGAAATAAAGCATCATATTACAGGATTCATGTGTTGGGCCACTAAAGTGAAGTATTTCACTTGTCATCTTGTTAATTTTATTATGTTTTCGATCTATTCATGAATGTGTTCTAAATTTTAATGATAAGCAGGAATTTTATTTTCAGAATTTGTTAAAATCACTCTGTTATTGACTGATTATCATTTAAATGTTTTCTACTGATATCCAGACTAGGTAACCCTTAATGGCTCCCTGATTTCGATTGACCTCTACCTTTTCACTCCTTATCCGGATTTAAGAACCCTTAATTTCTCTTTATCCCGATAAAAACCATTTCACCATCAACCTTTAAAGGTCTAAAGTGATTCTACTATCTTGCCCTGTAAACATTTACCTTTAGACCTTGATCCTGATCTAACTGCTTAACACATTGACTCCATTTTCCCAATGGAATACAGATCTATAACTATCCATCCGAGTAAGTTATTTTCCTACCAAATCAAATCAAAACCCCAAAACCAATTTGCCTTATATAACTAGCCTAAAATCAGATATAAAAACAAAGTTAAATCATATAGAGAGAGCCCTCTCTAAGCATTAGGAAGGCTAGATCCTAAGGCTTAAAAGTAGGTTTGTGGTTACCTTGTTGAGTTCTTTCTTTAACCTTGATAAATTACTGAGTGATAACATATTAGCGACTCCATTAGGGAGGACTAAAATTTTCTTCAGAAATATTTTACAGGTTCAGATCTGATCTGTGATGGTGGACAGTGATTAGACACACAAAGGTTAAAATCATCCACCTGGCGACTCCAAATCAATTTCACAATCAAGACTACACTGGAGGAATGAACCTGAAAGAAAAATATGGAAAGATCAGGCTTTTAACTTGGATTACAATTCAAGACATCATGTTCTTTCTCATTAAGAAATTTTTTCAATGTATATTGTATTTTAGAGAAGATCTTAGATTAGTTTTTAATTATTTTCCCTTAAAGATTGTAAATACTAATTCTCCTAATCCCTTCGAGCAGCTTCCTTCCATATCTTATGATGATCGTTTTCCAATTAAGAAGCCTCAAATAATCAAGAGTGATCTTACAATCCCTGTGCATATTCATGTACCTTGTAAAGTTCCTGATAGATATAAGCCCCTCATTTTACCTCCTATACTCCTTGATTTCCCTGATAACTATTACAAATTTCTTCCCATGTTTGATGGAGAAAATAATAACATCACTGCCCAAAAACCTATTCAAGGTTTTAAGAATTATCTGGATCTATTTGAGATTGATGAAGATGATGCTATAATCAAACTTTTTTCTCTTTCTTTGCAAAATAAAATAAAGAGTTTGTTCAAGAATCTTCCTAATGCATGCATCTCAAATTTCCAGTAGTTTATCAAAAATTTTCTTGACAGATGGATAATTAAAATCAATATTTTTGTGATCATAGAAGAATATAATCAGTTAAAAAGACATCCAAATGAAAAAATACAACAATTTTCTGACAGATTTAATCAATTTTATTATTCAATACTAGAAAATATTAGACCTCCTCATGATTCAGCTCTCTTGCATTATCCAGGTGCCTTTGATCCAGAAATAGAATTTTAGTTAAGAGAAAGAGATTCAGAAACACTTGTACAAATGTAGAACATTGCAGTTGATGTAGAAGTTAATCTGCAAATCAGAAAGGAAAAGTTGAAAGCAGAAGAAGAGAAGAACAACATTGCAGAGGTAAAACTCATCCTTTTAGTAAGAAAAATAGATGAAATCATACAGAAGATCACTATGAAAGATGAATTTTTTGTTCAAAATCACCATGAAGGAATAAAAGAGGTTGATAGCCATGAACAAATTCCTGCTAATTCCAATTATCATAGATCAGAAAATGGATTTATAAATCAATATGAGGAGAAGCAATCTGCCGATCTAATGTGTATGTTTGATGACATTCCTTCTTTTAATGATTTTCCTAACTATGATCAATATGATGAAAATTATGTTCTTCAAACTCAAACTAACTTTACAGAGCAATCAATAGCTAGTTTGGAGGATGAAAAAATGCATATTCAACAGATTGAGGATAGTAATCAGCTAATCCAAATCAACTATGAGAGTAAGGAAGAAAAAACAAAAAATTTGGAAATAAATGAAGGTTATTTACCTCTTTGTTTTGCTTCATTTTAGTTTAGTAGAAACAAATTTAAAGCCATCAATAATCAACAGTCTTTAGGTATTATGATTGACAATAAAGAAGATAATGAAACTCTTGATGAATATTTTTCAGATTCACAAGTACAATTAACAAATTTTATTGAAACATCTGATCAAATGACACAAGAAAGTTCTATACCACTATGTTTTGAATCATTTCAGCTTTTAAAGGAAATGTGGTATAATATCTGTAGAGAAAAGGATAAGCAGTCTATAAAAAACTATGAAATATCATTGAAATCCATATCCAATAGATTGCAACAAATTTCTCAAGTTTTTCATCATCCAATAGCAGATATGTTGGATATTGAATGCATTCAAAGCTTGCCTCCATTAACTAACTATTAGTTTCAGAATCAAGATGATAAAGGTTTCAGCAGTCAAACATTACAATCAGTAGGAATATCATTACAAATCTTATCTAAAAGTTTGCAGGGAGATAAAGATGGAAAAAACATTCAGTTTCATGGCATGGAGGCCATCCAAAACAGATGTATAATTGTTTAGATCAGTTAAGCATTAGTGTATATATCTTGGAAGATCCTTTTGAAAAGTTTCTAGAGTCAAAAAAGGAAATCATGTATTTCCTTATCCTCTCATTTGTTGACAAGTTTCTAATAGGTTGCATAATTATAGATTTGATAATCAACAAGGAAATGTAGCAAAATATATCAAAGTACATAATGCTTGAATGGTTTCATTGGTTGTTTCATTTTACCTAACCAGTAGTTGGACAAATGATTAGAGTAAGTAGGTAGGATTTCAACTAATTTCAGTTTTTCAGTTTTAGGCTAATTTTGAAATAATTCATTAAATATTTGAAGCCAAGGAAAAGGCCCTAAGGTCTTGATGATTTAGTAGTTTTGTTTGAACGTTGCAGCACCTTTCAGTCTCAGATCATATTTTATTTTACAGAAAAGGGTGTAAATTTCAGTTCAAGAGTTTTAGTTGCAGAGATTTTAAAACAAAGAAAATGCATGTTTGGGATCGGCTCAAAGGATCAGGCTACTAGTCGACGGTGTTCTTGACATCTCACAAGGAGATTCCATTCCCATGTGAAGCCGTTGTTAGGGTCCTATACATATAGGATTCATAATTTTGATTTGACTCTGTTAAAATCTTCAAATATTGTACATACCTTTTCTTTCTGCGAATGTATTCCCAAATTAAAAATTAAAAGAGGGTATGTCCTAAAAGAACAATCAAAGGACAAAAAGAAACAAAGATAAAAAAAGAATATTAAATATGAACCCCATACAAAATAGATCATGAAAATGTTGCACGTTCAAATGCCACTACTATTAGTTTACTTTTGCAAATAATATTGTGTGCAACTTGTCCTAAATGCCACAATCCATGAGGGTCAAATAGCTCAATCTTGACTTTTCATGCTTTAAATTTCATGTTATTAGATAGAGAATAAAGATCTAGCCAAACAGTTTAATCTTGGCATATTAGTAGTTGAGTAGAGAATAATAAGGAGCACAACATCTTAATCTGAGCCCTTCGAAGAAGTAAGCATAGAATTAGTTAGTTTGTTGATTGAAAGAAAAATGAACAAAGGTTTGCAAGCTCAGATTCACCCATGTAAATAAAGGAAACAATGGTAGAATAAATGATGGGTAGGAAGAAAGAAGTTTCATAAGGTACGGATAAACATCATTTGGCATATTACTATTTTCCCTCCCCACAATGAGTTCCAGTACTAAATCCTTCAGTCATAAAGACTTAGAGCATTTCTCTGACTTTTGGTGGGACCAGAACCACATCTTAATGACTGATTGACACCAAGGTATTGGGTTCCACCTCATTGAAACCCTTTCCCTTCATAAAAAACCCTTTTCCCTTAACATTACTCATTTTACCCTACTAAAACCCCTTTTTCTAAGTCAAAATGCATATTCACTTTTGGAAAAGTAAAAAACCCCTAAAAATGCACTTATCCTAAGTTTTCAAGTGTAAAATGTTAACATTGGGCCACCACTATGAAAATCCTGCCTAAAATCATGTTTTAACACTATCCTAAGTGTATTTTATTTCCCGCATTCATTTCATTTTTAAACACTAACATAATTTATTAACTATTTTTATATACCTTTTATCCCGTATTAATATAATTCCCGCATATATAATACTCCCAAACCACATTTTTATTTTTTAACATATGGTGTAATATTCCCCACATGTGATATATACCAATCCCACTATATATAACCCAAGCGAGTTCTAATATCATATTTACTCACATCCCCTTTGTTAATACATTAACCTACGCCTATCATAATAAACCCCGATTATGTACTAAAAATTAATTTAATACATAATAATCTCCCGCACCATTGAAATCATCTGGCCCCGCGCCATTTGACATTGCAAATTCATTGTGTTATCCTAGTCGTTTGCTTTCACCCGCTAGATATAAATGGTGGATATTTCCTATTGCACGTTTCATTGCGCGATGGTTAACCAACCCCAATGCTTGCGAAAAACATGGTTTTCAAGGTTTCTCTCACCTCCACGCGTCATATTTCTGTTGGATCACATTGTGACCCGTGATCCCACACTAGTGTGTGTGCATTTTCTTGTTGAATTTAAACACTACTATTGATAAGCCTTCAAAGGTGCAATGGTTAATCAAAGACAAAGATGATAGGATCCAATAGTTGGAGCAAGAATTATTGAAATAAAAACAGAGCATTGATTACCAATGGCAAGTACATCTATCCAAATTGCAAAAGATCTTTGATGAAATGAAGTTCCAGCATGAAGCCGATATAAGGGGTAAATATGCTCAGTTACAAGAACTCTAACTTAGCATTGATCAATTGAAAGATAATCCTAATATTGAGAATTTCAAGAAAGAGGCAATAGAACTTAATACTCTCCTTGATCAACAAGAAGTGGTTTTTTCCCATAATTTGGAAACAATCAATGATCTATGTCAAACAAGTGATTCAATGATGTGTCAGTTTTCTGATCCGAGGACATAGGTTGATGGAATTGATGATAAAATCTATGATTATCTCACATGGAAAGACAATGCAGAAGGAAGATCATCAAATCATCCAAGGATAGAGGATTCACACAAAGAAATCCTCTTTAGACTCTGGGATGCAAAACTAAAACAGGATAAAAGAGCCATTTTCAGTGCGATAGACATCGCAAGCAACATTATTAAAACTTGGCAGGATTGGTCCAAGAAAAAGAATATACTATTTAAAAGTTATCAAAGCTGAATCTTGAGAAGTATTGGAAATATTTAGTAAAGCCACATATATAATGGTTGATGTTACGATGCCTTGCTAATACCACTTCACACATTACTCCAACGTTCTAATATGTTGTATATATGGAAAATATGTGCATAAGGCCAATTGAGCCTCCTAAATTAAAGCCCATGTTGGATATCTACGAATTAAGACAACAAATGGGAAAGAAACTAACTTCTCATTATTGATGTTATTGTTCAAACATACTTTATTTTTTTCCTTTTAAGTTTTATTTTAAGGGTGGTTATTTGAATCTCCTCGTCATTTCATGTATTTACTATTTTTATTGTTTAAGTCTCAACTATAAATACCTTTTCATGTCTTTAAGAAAGAGGTTCTCAATTTTTGTAAGAAGGCTAGTTTTTGAATAATCTTAATATAAAGGGTGGGCCAAGCCTATTTTCTTATGAGAAGAGCTCTGATATATTGGGTACTTTTATCTTTATATTATTTTTGTGTCTGTATGTGATCCATAGTCATTTTTTTAAAATTGTTTTTCTATGTATGTTCTTTAAACACAATTATGCACTTATTCACTATTGAACATGTGAGATTGTCATCTTTAAATGTATGTGCGAAATAACGAGATATTTCATGTTAAACATTAATTTTATTATCTATTTAATCAAATTAATCATCTTACTTGTATTCACTTCTTCAATATTTGTTGATATATATTATCTTGCACTTAAAGAAATTTTTGAAATCACATATACGAGTAAGTTAAGTCCAAGGATATAGATAAACGGACATATACATGTTTAAGTTTCTTTAATTTCCATATATTACATCCATTTCACTATTTTACTCCTCATACTCATTCACTTATATTTTAAAGGGAAACTAGTCCCATTATCCCTAGTCGGAGCCACCATTCCAAACGGAAAAGGAACGGTTTTCAATTTCATGATTGGGTGGTTATCCCCTATGTTGAGGCAGTGATTTTCGAGTCTTCAACATTTCTGGCACTAAAAGGAGGGCTTGAAGACTATGAATGGAAAAAAGGTCTAATCCCAAATTCAAAGTCCATCAAAAGAGTCAATCCCCCTCAAAATCTCCAACAACCTCAAGATCTCACTCAAAGACTCCAACCTATAGATATGAAGTTGTCCAATCACCTCCTAAATCTCCTAGTACACTTCCTTAGTTAATCCCTCAATATTATACTCCAGAGTCACCCAAAGTCTAGACTTTGATTGAGAAATTAGAATAAATTTCTATTTCAAAAGAAAATCATGTTCAATCTGAACCCTCAGAAGGAAGTGTAACTTCGTCTTTACAAGTTTCTAGTGTAATAACTCAGTCCCAAAGTGAAAAAATTGGAACTACTCCTTTTGAGTTTCCACTAAATTCTCATTGAAGAAAAAATCCTGCACTAGAAGCTCAAACATCCACTATAGATATTACTTCTTCCTCACCTCCACAAACTCCTTCTTTCATTCCTCCTTCACTTTCTTCCTCTCAACCAATCACTCCATCCATTCATATTTCTCAAAATCAGTCAACTAATGGGCTTACAAGCATTGCTATTTCATGGGTTATTTCTTCTACCACTGCATCAACCTCTGGAATTCTTACAACATATTCTACTCCCAGAACTCGTGTAAGGCATCCAGACCATGGACCAACCCAGTAGTTGTTCAAATGGCAGGACCTCTTCACGATCTACCTAAGCATCCTAGAAGATGGATGCCTAAGTATAATCCTGATGATGGAATCCTTGCCAAGGAACACCTCCATAATTTCATGTTAGACATCAATCTGAATGGAGTGGTAGAAGAAGATTGTAAAGTTAGGTTATTTCCTTATACATTCGAAGGATATGCAATTTCATGGTATTTTTCATTACCATCAAGAACTATTACTAGTTGGGATATATTTGAAGTAGAATTCTTAACTAAGTTTGGTGATGATCGCACAACTACCACTCTGATCAATGATCTTTCCAATCTAAAAGAAAATTCAGTTGAAAAGATAAAATATTTTGATTCCAGATTCAATAAATTTCTAAACAAAATTCCAACTAACTCAAAACCTGGTGTTAATGTACAAATTGAATGGTACATTTCCTCTCCTCCTTCCAATATCGTGATTTTTGTATACAAGGCTAAGAAAGCCACTTTAGTGGAAAACATGAAAGAAGCCCTATCTATGGAGAAAATGATACTTACATTGGAAAATACAC
>JAXQQM020079843.1:0-15584 GCA_034641835.2 Pinus albicaulis | reverse complement strand
AAGTTTTTAAAGAAATTAATTAATTAATTATTAAAATAAAATTGAGATAAAATAGTAAATTTAGGAGAGGTTTTTGCAACCCATGGTTTTTCTCATGGTATTCCACCTTGCCAACAAGGGGGAATTAACCCAATCGTAGGTCCCAACTAGACCTGCTCTCATTTGGAATGGCTAATCCCAATGGGTTTTAAGGATTATTATAAGGGTTAGGGGAATAATTAGTTAGTGGTTAAGGGATTAAGGATTAGGGGCTTAGGGCTTAGGGGAATAGGGGCTTAGGGGTTAGAGGTTTAGGTTTTAGAGGTTAGGGGAATAATGAGATAGTGGTTAAGGGGTTGGGGATTGGGGGCTTAGGGGTTAAGGGGTTAGGGATTGAGGTCTTAGGGGTTAGGGGATTTAGGAGCATTAATGGGTTAGGGGAATAATGATTTAGTTGTTAAGTGACTAGGGATTGGGTGTAGAAATTCCTTAAATAAATCACTTATTCAACCGAGATTATCCCGGTCACATACTATTTGAGCTTCATACATAACACATAATCTCTTCTACGCATTAATCATCACATGCGGAAATAAAAACAACAAGCGGTATTGAAAACATTCACATGCGCACATAGAAATTCAACACATATAACACAATATGTATACCGGGGAAAGCTTATAGCTGAAAACCCCCTACTGTCTGTATATTATAATGAAGAAGAATCATGTAACAATCTTAGTACAATACTCCTCACAAGTACTCAGTACTGTCTCCAAAAGTTACACACAAACTAGCTCAGTTTTGAACAAGTCACGGGTTCAAAACTCCTCCACTGTTTGCCTGCCTCTACTGCGCAATCCAAGATGAGAGAATGGGTTGAATGAATTCGAATTCCCTTGGCTTTAACTGCGCAATCCTCATTTGAAATCTCCTCCAATGATTGTGCAAATCTCATGCACACTATAGTCACAACTGATAGTAGACTCCACCCTTTCTCCTACCTCTTCCACTGGTCTTCACTGAACTGTACATGCACTGAGTTAACTGATGTGTTCTTTAGTTGATTTATGAGTTAATAATTAGTGAATTAAATAATATTTAATTCACACCACTCATATCTAGTGTATTAGTCAGTTTAACTAAATACAACTAGTTCAACTAAGTTAAACCGAACACAACTCCATCAACTGTCTCATCAACTCCACCAAACTCTGCCACATGAGTTCTAACTGAAGTCAAACATGCAATAGCTCAACTAACCCACAGGAAATTCGAATTTCCTTCTGCCAGCTGCATGTGCCACATCTGTATCTCGAACTGAAGTGCTCCAAGAGGATAAGATAATGTTTATAGTCCAAATATTATTAAGGGCTAATAATATTTGATTGTTCTATTTTTAGACAGGCAGTCTAAAAATAGACTTCGACTTGTATGTCTAAAAATAGATGTCCATCTATTTTTACCAACTTGACCAATCATCCAAGAATAGCATCCCGCAACTCCTAGACCATGCTCCATATGTCTAAAAATAGACATAGTCTAAAAATAGACTCTTCGACAAAAATCACATGTGTGGTCCCCACCTAGTTTAGGTGATCACTTTTCAACTAGGATCAGGAAAGATGTTTCAGGAGGCCTCCTTCATCAAGCTTCTTGTCGTATGGTTTGACATTGGGGTTAGGGAAATAATGAGTCTGTTGGAAATGTTGTCATTGATGGCAAAGAAGATAACAAAGGAAACCTAAAACATCAGTCAAGGAGCAAGAGGGAGGCAAAAAGAGAGATAGCAGATAGCAAAAAAGGAAGTACGGAGCAAAGATCACCAAGAGAAGAGGCAGATAGCATAGAAGCAGAGAATCATTCAAGGTGCGTAGTGGTGATTCTCATGTTCAAACATTTGATGGGTATGATGAGACTGTGAATTGGGAGTACAAATGGCTCATGTGCAATTATGTTTAACTCTGTACATGGATTTATTGTGGAGTATAGTGTGTGAGGTTATATATATACTAAGGAAATTACAGTCATAATACAGTGAACCCGCAAAGGAAATTGTGAAATCAGGTCATGGCACAGTAATAATTGTATGGGAAATGCTCTGAATGAATTTCTGTGTAGAGGTTTTGTATATGATAAGGTTGAATCTCATTCGGGCTCAACTGTAGGTTTGAACCACCTAACTTGCATATAAAATTGGAAGCCATCATACGATGGTCAAGCCATTGAACGTTGTGGTCGATATTGGTGAAGTCAAGTTTAAAACTTCTAGGTTGAAGTATTAAATTGATTTGATATGTTACGAATTTGGGCTGGATTCATATAATCTATTTTATGAAGAAATTATGTATTTTATGGTGAATGTACATTACTATGAAAGTGACTAGATGGAAAAATCCAATGCGTGCGTAACCTTTTTGGAGTATCATATTGCAGAGATTGTGAAATTAGATCGACGGAACAGCACTGGGGAATGGTGCCTCAAAGGCACAGGAGCGGAAACCTTTATGGTGCGACGGCTGGATCGATTGTAAGGCTCTGTCTCACACACCAGAACTCGGAACAGAACGTTACCGTGAAGTTCTAGGGTTGAATTTATATACTGCTTTTATTGTAATAGGATTTACATTGAGGTCACAAGAATATGAAGATCGAAGGTGCGTTTGGTGCAACTAGAGCACAAAACCAAATCGAAAGGTTCGGTTTGTAAGAGGATTGTATAAATGCTTTGATCAAATGACTAAGGAATTTTAGAAAGCAGAGGAGTTCAACTCTATTCGAACCAGTGGAAGACCAAACAGATTGACCCTTGGATCGACCGATGGAAGGGTTGATGGCAGAGTTCGGCGAAACAGTGCATTGAGGAGTTAGACGGAACAAGGAGTGAGTAACCGGATGAACAGTGACAGCGGGTTTGGAACACCACACAGTTTTCATCGCACCACCTTCGACGGGCAAGCAGTTTTCAAGAAATCAGAGCGATTCCATAGAGCGGCTGACACTTGGCATACGGAGGGACCCCAAAACCGCTTTCACTGTGCGCCATCGCGCATTATCATTCGTGCAAGTAACTCAAGCGATATCCGTCGGATCGTGTGGAGCGAGGCGACGTGCTCTCCACCGTCGGATGAAAAGGGCGACATAATGCCAAGGTACATTATTTGAAGGTGGGCCCGAACATTCGTTTAAATGGCGTTGAATTCGAAGTTCAAGAAAGGGTCATATATGTTGCATGGTTCACTTTATAATACGAAGCGTTGTGATATGATTGGTATATATATATTATATGATAAGGCGCATATGAATGGTTGATGTAATGTGTGGGCTCAGATATGAAATACGCTGATATGGTGAGGTTATTAAAGTATTTGCATATGCGTGAGGCCTAATCAATAGCGAGTATATGCAAAGACTTCTATGTAATGGCTTGGCCAGAATATTTGAATATTAATCTGAAATATTATACGTTGGGTTTTTTATTATGGTTTAACCACAGTTTTGAAGATGCCGAGAGTTGATTAAACCAAAGGTTCTGTAGTAAAAACTATTCAAAAGGCGTTTTCACTTTGAAGACTTTGGAATATGTGGGTCCTGATATATATGGCCCCATATGAAATATTGTAAAGATTAAAATATGAATGAATTTATACGTATGGTTTTATAACCATGGAAAAATGAAGTTTCCGCATTAATTCAAGTTTGCCCAGATTTAAAATCAACTGTTATATTAAAAGACAGTTATATGTGCATCAGTTACACAACTGCAACGAAAGAGAGAGAGACAGTTGTAGAAAAATGTACAGTGATCCAAAAAGTTTGAAGGGGATTGATTTGAAATTATATTATATGGACAGAGAGGGTGTAAGAAGGGAGCCCGACCACAGAGATTAATAATGAACAGACATTGCCTAGATTTATATTTATTTGAGGATAAACTTGAAAAAGCAGTTATATATGCAGCAGGTGCACAAAAGCACAATGAACAGGTGAATAAACACAGGGATGAAAATGTGGGCCTAACAGAGGTAAACAAATAATGTAGGAACTGGAAAAGTCACAGGGAATTTTGTAGGCATGATGAACACAAGTATGCAGATCAGTTACTTAATAGCAGCAGAAAAGACAAATCCAGTAAAGCCAAAATCCAGAAAAGGAGCTGAGTGAAATTGAAATGTGTAACTGAAAATGTGAATGTAAATGTTGTAATAATTTTTTTATTGTTTGTGATGCATTGGCAAGTCTCCAGTAGGAAAACAAAACTCCCATTGTAATATTGAAATTAATGCATATTGTTATATTTTTTTGAATGAGCGGGTAAAAGAAATGAAAAGGCAGAAGGAAAAAAGTCAGGATTATTCACTTCAAATTCCCTGAGGAATGTAAAGAGTCATGTGATGAACTCTATATATAATATCACATTGATATGCACAAAGATATAATATCACATTGATATGCACAAAGGTGGTTAGAGAGTATGAATATAGAAAATGCGGAGTATGAAGAATTGAGGAGAAAAGACAAGAAGAAGGAGGAGTTGAGCAGAGAAGAAGGAGGAGCTGAGCAGAGATGATGCAGGGCTGATATGAGGACTGATGGACAACGAAAGAGAAGGTACAGAACAGAGCTGATATCCAAGGTAAATCAGCAAGTGTTTTTCTTTTGGAAGAGTAAGGAAGTTGGAGCTTCCCTATCAAGTTGTAGCTTGATAGATGTCAGTTGTAGCTGACTGAGGTAGGAGCCTCCTGTAGGTTGGTGCCTGCAGAAAATAGATGGGAGTTGGTGCTTCCACATCAATTTGTAGCTTGATAAAATGTCAGTTGTAGCTGACTGAGGTAGGAGCCTCCTGTAGGTTGGTGCCTGCAGAAAATTGATGGGAGTTGGAGCTTCCTTGCAAGTTGTAGCTTGCAGAATTGAGGTAGGAGCCTCCTGTGGGTTGGAGCCTATATAAAATCAGTGGTGAGAGGGAGTTGGAGCTTGCCTTTGCATCACAACAATAATAAGATGTGGTTTTCTCCCTTTATGGGTTTCCACTTATATCTGGTGTCTCTGTGCATGATGTGTATGTGTTGATATGGTTTATCTCATCTTCTTAATACTTGCTACTCTCATATTAAGTCTGCTATTACATTATATTAGTACTTGCTGCTCACATTCTAAGGTTACACACATATTAAGTTGAACATGAAATGAAGGTGTAAATAAGTTTTAATGAAAAATTTTAAAAGTCCATGAATGTGTTCAACTGATTCACCCCCCTCTCGGTTTAACTAGGGTTCCAAACAATCAGTGAGATTAAGGAATTGAGGTTAGGGGATTCAGGTGCATTTAAGGGTTAGGGGAATAATGAGTTAGTGTTTAAGGGATTAGGGATTGGGGGCTTGGGGTTTAGGGGATTCAGGCGCAGTTAGGGGTTAAGTGAATAATGAGTTAGTGGTTAAGGGATTGGGGGCTTAGTGGTTAGGGGGTTTAGCACTTAAGGATTTTAAGAGTTAGGGGTGAGGGGTTAATAGGTTATGGGTTAAGCGTTAACGGTTTAGGGGTTTAGGGGTTAAGGGGTTAGGGGTTTAAGTGTTAGTGGTTTAGGGGTTTAAGGGTTTAGATGTTTAGGGTTTAAGGGGTTAAATGGGTTAGGGTTTTAGGGGTTTAGGGGGTTAAATTGGTTAGGGGTTGGGGAATGAGGATTTAATGGTTAAAGGTTTAGAGGATTAGGGTTAGGGAGTTAAATGGGTTAGGGGTTTAAGGGTATAGGGGTTAAATGGGTTAGGGGTTGAGAATTAGGGGTTAAAGGATTAATGGTTTCGATGTTTAAGGTTTAGGGGTTAAATGGGTTAGGGATTTAAGGTTTAGAATTTTGAGTTAGGGGTCGTTAGGGGTTAATGGGGCTAGGCTTTAGGGCATTAAATGGGTCAGGGT
This sequence comes from Pinus albicaulis, assembly GCA_034641835.2. Classification (NCBI taxonomy): domain Eukaryota; kingdom Viridiplantae; phylum Streptophyta; class Pinopsida; order Pinales; family Pinaceae; genus Pinus; species Pinus albicaulis. Next base: position 9,692 of record JAXQQM020079843.1, on the reverse strand, counting down.
TTTAGGGGTTTAGGGGGTTAAATGGGTTAGGGGTTTAGAGGTTTATGGGGTCAGGGGATTTATCAGTTAAGGATTTTAGGGGTCAGGGGTTAATGGGTTAGAGGTTAAGGGTTTAGAGGTTTAGGGTTTAGGGGGTTAAATGGGTTAGGGGTTTATAGGTTTAGGGGATTAGGGGATTTAGCAGTTGAGGATTTTATGGGTTAGGCGTTAATAGGGTTACGGTAGGGGGTTAAATTGGTTAGGGTTTTAGGCAGTTGAATGGGTTAGGGGTCGGGAATTAGGGTTTAAGGGGTTAGGGGTTAAGGGTTTAGAGGTTTTAGGTTTAGGGGGTTAATGGGTTAGGGGTTTAGGGGGGTAAATGGGTTGGGGGTTAAGGGTTTAAAGGTTTAAGGTTTAGGGGTTAAATCGGTTAGGGGTTTATAGGTTTATGGTTTAGGGGATTAAATGGGTTAGGGGTTTAGGGGTATAGGGGGTTAAATGGGTTAGGGGTTGGGAATTAGGTTTTAAGGGGTTATTGGCTAAGGGGTTAGAGGTTTAGGGTTTAGGGAGTTAAATGGGTTAGGGATTTAGAGGTTTAGGGGGTTAGGGTTTTAAGGGTTTAGGGGATTAAATGGGTTAGGGGTCGTGAATTAAGGTTTAAGGGGTTAGGGGTTAAGGGTTTAGGGGGTTAAATGGGTTAGGGGTTTAGGGGTTTAGGGGGTTAAATGGGTTAGGGGTTAAGGTTTTAGAGGTTTAGGGTTTAGGGGTTAAATGGGTTAGGGGTTTAGAGGTTTAGGGGGTTAAATGGGTTAGGGGTTAAGATGATAGTTTTGTTGGTCTTTGTTTGTGCACAATAGTTTTTTATTCTTTGTGTATCAATGTAACAATTTTGTAGGTACTGTTGGTTGTTGCCATGTCTTCTCTATTTATTAATTTCTAGTATTTGTTAGCCATTTCTTTACATTTATTGATGAAAATGTCTATTGCAATTAAACCAGATGTATGTTCAATCTCCAGTTTCAAAATCAGAGACAGTGTTCTCACACAATTTAAGTCCAGAGAATGGCCATATGATGAAGTCTCAATAACCACATTGCACCTCATGATTTCTACAGAAAAGCTTAAGTTCGAGTGTCCCACATTCATGAGAAATTTGGCTCTTATACTCTTGCTCCACCTAACTGTGTCTTGGAAATACCCTTTTTTATTGCAAAAACATCCTAATGTTGTCGACCTTGTCCCTTAACAGACCAAGGAAACAAATGAGGCTGAGAGGAATGGAAAGCACTAAAAAGTTGGAGAGAGTAAAAAATACTAGGATGATTTAAAGGATAAGCTTGAAGAATGTAACAATGCTGAAACAACTGAAAGTTATCCCAAACAAACAATTGATAATGTGAAACCTTCTTCTGTACCAGTCAAGCAAGACTACATTCATGTGAGAGCAAGAAGAGGCCAAGCGACTAATAGGCATAGTTTGGCAGAGAGGGTATGGTTCCCTCTTTTTAATGAAAGATTTGATCTAAATTTTGTCTATCGAAGATTAACCATTTTAACCTTGACAACAAGGGGGAATTAACCCAATCGTAGGTCCCAACTAGACATGCTCTTGTTTGGAATGGCTATTCCCAATGGGTTTTAAGGATTGTTATAAGGGTTAAGGGAATAATGAGTTAGTGGTTAAGGGATTAGGGGCTTAGGGCTTAAAGGAATAGGGGCTTAGGGGTTAGGGGTTAGGGGAATAATGAGTTAGTGGTTAAGGGGTTAGGGATTGGGGGCTTAGGGGTTAGTGGATCTAGGCGCATTTATGGGTTAGGGGAATAATGAGTTAGTGGTTAAGGGATTAGGGATCAGGGTTAGGGGAATAATGAGTTAGTGGTTAAGGGGTTAGATGGAGAGAGAGAGAGAGAGAGAGAGAGGGAGAGGAGTGGGAGAGGTAGAGAAGGGTAAGAGAGGGAGACATTGACACAAAGATGGAAGGGAGGAAGAAAGAAGGAGAGAGGGAGGGATATAGTGAGAGGATTGGAGGGTAGAGAGAGAGAGAGAGAGAGATTGGGGAAGAGAGAGGGAGGTAGGAGAGAAAGGGAGAGAGAACAAAGACGAGAGATAGGACTTAAGAGAGAGGGACCAATATCATAGAAGAAAGAATATGTGACCAATTTACTCTATAGGGAGATGGGAGATAGGGGCACCCTACCTACCTAACTAAATGTCTAAACCAAATGTGGTGTAATCATATGTAATGGTGGGCGATTATACGAGGAGAGGATTTTACGAGGAGGCATTGGATTTTTAATGTGATATGAAAAAAACAAGTACCAAACCTAACCATTTCACATTCACTAATGTTTTGTCTGGATGTTATAATTTGGTAAATTTGGAACATGGAAAAGGAGTCTTGTTTTGTGATCACCTCCCACAAGGATTCACCTATTGTGAGAACACAATGCTTGTGGTTGCATCTTCTAAATCATCATCACTTCCACCAACACCTCATCCAGTAACGCCAGTATAAAAAGTTTCAGGCTCTCGGCAACCAAAAGGAACATAATGCATGTGCCCTCAATCTCTTCTACATACTTGTAGCTCTCCTCCCAAACCAAAGCCACTAGTGTTGTGTGTTCACTTTTCCCCGAATATTGTGAAAACATCCCGAGGTAAGGAACTGTTACACCAAGGTATGGATCCACTATGTGTCATATCCACTGAAGGAGAACATGTTCCAAACAATAGGTAGATTCTCACAACTATCCCTTTGTGGGATGTTGAGAACTCCAAAATGCCACATGCTCATTAATGAAATCTATATATTGAGAACTTTTGTACAAGACTTGAAGTCATACTGAACTTGGACCAAAAGGCTCAGGATTTGGGTAGTGCAAAGGAACATCTGCAATATGATTTGTATTATTCTCATATAGATAATTTTGCATGGATATCTCCTGGAGTTGAAATTCATATTCCAGGTTCCATAGAACATCTCCCATGGATGGCTTGTCAAAGCCCATCTCTTCCAAGAACTTTTTGGTATTCTCCCTAAACATTTTCAGAGAACCAGAGTTGATGGTCCCAACAAGGTGAGGGTCAATGATTTTTTCAAGCTTTCCCTTTTTCCGCCAGTGCATTTTCCACTCTTATGTATTGAATTTTTCTCTGGGAAAAACAAGATTAAGAGTTTTCCTTGCACACAAGAAATCCAGTAACACTACTCCAAAAGAATACACATCATATTTCTCTCTCAATTGTTGCCTTCTGAAGTATTCAAGATCAAGGTACCCAAGGGCCAAAACTACCTTTGTATCCAGTCTTTGAATGTCCAAAGTCTGCCACCTTTTCCCATGATCCTGTTATCGTGGAGATCTTTGACATTTAGATAAGAACAGAGGATTCACAACAAGGGAATTAGATTGCATTGACCATATATTGGAGCTTCATTGGTATCTCGCCAGTCAAACAGTTTGCCAACAAGTCGAGGGAGTCTAAATTGGTGCAGTTGAAAATGAAAGGAAATATTTTTTTGTCGAGGCCAAATCCCATGACGTTACGCTTGAAAACCCTCTCATTATCACAAGTCACGCCTTCGAGCTCTGAGATGGTGATGTTGCAGGGGTTTTGATCTTGTATCCAATCCACGGTCACACCTTTGAGCTCTAAGATGGTGACATTGTAGGGGTTTGTATCTTGTCTCTGTTCCACTGCGTGAGCTTGGGTACATAAACCTGGCACCATGTCAATTTAAGGGACATTATGAGTATTCAACGAATAAATCTCGATAGAGAAATGGAATTATGGAGACATTGGCTATCATACATATTTGGTTTCCTTTGTCAATGTACCAAAGTCGCCAGTCCTCCAAAAGGAGTCTTCTTCCCATTCTTTCCTCCAAAACTAGGGTTCATTAGTGTTGCCATATATTCTAATAAACCCCCTTCACCATCTCCCCCATCAGGAAATCTGAGTTGTCAAACAAAAATGCAAGGTCAAGATCTCCATCATCGAGGGTTACATGGCATGTCTTGTAACTGTGCAAAGAATATTATTTTCAATACATTGCTAGATGGTGGTATGATGCAGATATCCCATTTAATATTTTTTCTTGCTCACCTTATTACCAAGCTATGTGGGACTCTATTATAGCTACAAGAAAGGGCTTCAAAGTCCCTACTATGCATGACTTGAGGGGAGCTCTTTTGAAAAAATAGATTTACTACTTTTATTATTAATCAAATATAATCAAAGTAAGCGGGGGGATAATAGAGGTGGGGATTTGAGGGTTCAAAATCAGAGTCATCGGGGTGGAGGAGGTCGTGGTGGCAAGCGGAATCATGGGTTTTATTTATTTGAGGTAAATGAGGGGCAGGTTATCCAACATTGCTGCCTAGAGAATTTCCGTGCACTTATCAACAACCTGATGGAAAGAGTGGACACAACTGAGAGATTATGTCGTGAGGAGCATGCAGAGCAGATGGCAACATTGGACCGAATGCACTATTTATAATGCCAAGTATAGGAGAGACTGGTAGTGGCTTAGCGAGGCCAAAATCAACTCACTGAGAAAGTAGAAAATATGGAGACTTGGTTGGCGCACTTTGAAGGGCATGGTCAGTGTGACTTTTGTCCTCCACCACATCTAGGAACAACCCCGGACAACCCGGAATCTATCACGTTGGATGAATAGTATGCTATTTTGTGTTCTTTATGTTTTATATGTGTTTTGGTGCCTTTGGCCCAACCATTTATGGACAATGTCCCTAGTCCCTCTTTTGTATTTTTTTGCATCTAGTGCAAATTTTTGTCAACAAACCCAGTCGAGGTGAGACCACATGTTTTGTAACTAGCTATATGCACTCCTTTTTTTCTACATGAATATAAAATTGACTTAAAAAATAACAAAGGTTCATACATCATTAAAAAATTAATTAAGTTTCATACTTAAATTAATAAATTTTCATACCTATTTACTAAATAGGTCTATAAATATATATTTTAGGTTTATCTATTTAGTATTTATCAAATGTAAATATGATGATTTGATACTAGATTTAAATGAACTCACATGTTTAACATAAGAAATGTTATATTTATCTATTTATTAAATGTAAATATGAAGATTTAACCTTAGATTTTAAAAAATTCACACTTTTAACATAAATCAATGAAGTTTACAAATTAAACTTTATGGCAAAATATTAAATATAAATATAATTATTAATTTGGTTTTCTAATTAATATTATAACCTTTACTAAATTTATAATGAAGCTGGCATTAGTGTAAATTTGATAGATGATACATGCAATTATGTTAATTGTAGATGAATCCATCTGCACTATTAAATTTTAGAGACAAAAGGGTATTCATAATTTTAACACTGTAAATTCAGAGACCACTTTGTTTCTAAATTTTAACACTGCAAATGGATTCAGAGACACCTATAGTGAAATGTAACACTTCGGTACCAAAATTGGAATTTTCCATATATGGAGTGTCACAATTAAAAATTACTGACATAAATGGCTAATTCATATACTTGTTGTACTTGTTATTTGGTCCTATTTTTATTCTTGTACAATAATAGTCATTTACATTAATCATTATTAATTTTGTCACTTATTATCTAGTTATATATTTTAATCCTAGACTAAATTAGTCATTTAAGTTAGTCTCTTTAACTTTAGTCACTTATTATCTAGTCATATATTTTATCCCTAGACTAAATTAGTCGTTTAAGGTAGTCACTTTTAGTTTAGTCACTTATTATTTAGTCGTATATTTTTTTCCAAGACTAAATTAGTCATTTTTAGTTCAGTCACATAAATTGCTCAAATTTAGTAGTAATTCACTTGAAATAATTGTAGTGACTAACATTTTTAGTCACCTAGTCATTAATTTCATCATTTTTTACCTCTTTGTATCAAGATCTCAAGTATCTTGGAACAAGAGTTGTTTTGTAAAACTATTGGAGAATATAAGTGTTAACATTGTTAACATTCGTTTAAAGCTTTGGGGTCGTGCTCTGTTATGAATCCATCTTTATTAAAGCTTTTGGAGGCACCGAGGATGACCACAGTGTGGAAAGCGATTGGGTGAAAAGAACCTTCACCAATACTCACCATGCCCCTCAGGGACTTTGGAATGACATTAACTACGCAGTCGGTTTTGTCTCAGCAAAAAGAGGTGTTAACTAGGGAAAATGCGAGCACAGAGGCCAAGAAGAGGGCCATGGAGGCCGCACAGAGACACAAAGAAGCAGTCGTGCGTCACGGATTTTTATTTTTATTTTTAAAGAACAATGTTTTTTCCATCTATGTTCAGGTAAGAAATATAAATTAAATTAAGGATCATCAGTTTACCGACCCCTCAATTAAATCTCTTTGACACAATATTTAATGCTGGAAGCAACCTGTTGCGTCAGCCAGGAACCCGAACCCAATGTTCAATCCTTATTTTTACTATGCTGAAACCCCGAACCCAATGTTCTATCCTAATTTTTACTGTGTTGAAAAAAATATCCCATGTATGACATAAACTAATACACTGAGTAGTGATATAATAATTGAATGAATTATACTTCACACTCTTATTGTAACTATTCAAACAATATAATTACTCTTTCTATAAAATTGACCTTGAATGAAATTAGTTCAGATAAATACTTGAACCATTTATTTAAGTTTCAATCATTTTCAAAATATATATGAATGATCTTGTTATTTGTTAAAAAGTGGAATTCTAAGATTTTTCTTAATTTTAGTTACTTTATTTTTCTGTAAAATTAATATAAAATTACTTTACTTATATGAATATTAAAATATTTTATTTATGGTTAAGAGTGATAGTGAAACAATCTTACATCTCTTTCACATCAAACATATTTATTCATTTTTTTATTGACTCTACACTATTTTCTTTATTTACATAAATGGAATGTACATCATTAGTAACCAGTATAGATCCAACTTATCCACCATTCTTTCAAGATCAAATCTTTTGAAGTGCAAACTTCTTTTAAAATAAAAAGCATAGAAAAATGTTTGAAACTATCTCGTGCCGCCATATGTGTGTGTGTGTGTGCGCGCGTGTGAATAGATGCATAAATAGATACAACACCCTGAAAATTTCCTTGGGCACCTGGATTTTGTAAACTACTAAGATTAAACTTGCAATTCAAACAAATCTTTACTATATTTCTTAAAAATTTGATAATAAAAAAAATAGGTAAAGTAAGACCAAAACGTAGAATAATGAAACTAATTAATATTTTTAAACATAAAATATTATATTTTCCAATTATTTCAAATAATATATATATATAGGCATTGAAATATTTTAATTATGGCATACATAGAATTTCTTTACCATTACTAATATTTTTAAAATGCTACATATTAATTTTATATTAAAAATTGAATGAATTATACATCTTATTCTTACTATAAATATTCAAACAATTTATTTACTCTCTCTATAAAATTGATTTTGAATTAAATTAGTTCTGTAGGTACTCAAACACTTTATATAAGTGCTTTGAAGAATTTTTAGAAGTATATGAATTATCTTCCTCACAATTAAAAGTGAAAATATAAGTTTTCTTTTACTTCTAATTACTTTACTTATCTCTAAAACCAATATAAAACTAGCTTACTTCACATGAATATCAAAATATTTTATTTATGGCTTGGAGTGAGACTGAAATATTTGTACCATTTCTGGTACACACCAAATAAATTAAACTCATTTGGCATGTAACTTGATTCCCATTGTTGTGGAACATTTATATTTGATACAACTTTCTTCTTAAATTTAACCCCTTGCTATATATTAAAGCTTTAAGACATTCCTCTTTGAAAACAACTCCTGCTTCTATTGCATTCCTCTTCAAAAACAGCACTGTTTGCCTATTGGATCAAACCCCTGTTCTGTATTTACCTGTCCTCTTTGAAAACAAGCCCCGAGCCAATGGATCAAATATTAGACGATTAGGAAATGTTTTGAGCTAAAATTAAAAGTCACTTTAAAACCAAATAATTTATATTACATGGATAAAAAACAATATAAAAAAAGGAAAATAGCTATTTATATATTTAAATATTACATTTTTGTGCTACTATGCTCTCCAATAAAGTATTATAGAAATTTTGTAATGTCATGTTTAACATTTTGACTCTATTAAATTAAAGATAAAAATAAAAGTAAATTAAATAAAAAGTTTGACATAATGTAATGAACATTTTAACTAGGTCAAAATACAATAAAAAAATAAAAATAATTAAATAAAATAATAATAAGCTATAAAAACAACCCATGCTATTGACCCATGGTATTCATGTGGAATATATTTTATTTAAAGGGAGAAATTAAGATGGCCTAGATCAATCTTAATTGTGACCATAGTTGTTGTATATAGGAGCATTTAATTCTCATAAGAAAATTGTGATATTGTGTTATAATTTTCTGTACAAATGTGTTGGAGTTGATTTTTCAATAAACTTGCTTTTACTACTATTAAGTGATGAAATCCATATTAATAGCATGTGATGTGAATGGACTGCTTATTTGTCCTCACTGTCATAAGATTTCAGGTTAATTTTTTTTTTTATAAGTCTATATGCAGGTTATACATATTATGTAGTAAGAAAATGCTCTCAATACACCCCTGTAGATAAACAACGCCTCATGATATTCTTCTCATTTGGTGACACATGGAAATTCCAATACCAAAACACTTTCACATTGTCCCTCACATTCTACGAAAGTCTATCTTAATAAGGTTTCCTACATATATTAGCCCAACATGCAAGTTCATCATTCTCATGTTATTGAATCCTAATTTTTTAATACCTCCATAAACTTTTCCTTAATGTTTTGTAGATTCTTATTTTAATTGAGATGAACCAATTTGATGTAGTTCATTTTCCAACAACACCTATCAATAATGTCTTACTAGCACTTATGCCATATTTCCATTGATATTTTGCAATTTTTCGAGGGGTTGATGTCATATTTCTTGATGCCAACTCATTTACCTTCACTTCTTTGGAATTTCTAATGCCTAATAATTGAACTATATTTCTTAGATATTTGTGATTTAAAAATATATTTAATAATTAATAATAGAATTTGTATGTTGTCATGAGGAGATGGAAGAAATATTTTCCTTTCATTCATTCATGATGGCTCCTTTTCTGCAACAACTTATTTTTTCTAGCCTACTCTTTCCTATGATATTGCCTTAGGACGTTTCTTTTGCAACATATAATGCAATTGTTAGTTTAACAAATATATAAACCCAAATATTGTAAATATATTTAACTTCTTTATTATCTTCTACATTCATTTTCTCTTTTTACAATTACTATATTTTAACAAATTTCTTCGTATATTCATTGATATAATTCACCAAAAGCATAATAGTACATATTATAAAAATTATAATAAATAAATAAAATAAGGTTATAATTTTTTTATTTTTTTTCTCATTAGAAAAACCTATCTTAAAATCTATAAATATATATATATTAAGAAAATTATTTATTATTATCAAGGAAGTAGCTAACGATTCGACGAAATAACGCCAATTTTGCGCCGGCGGCCGTGGGAATCCTACGGCGATGTGGCCCCACCCTCTCCCGAAGTCTCCATCTTAGGCGTCTCCGCATCTCTTGTCCCCACAAAGTGTAGGTCAGAAAGAGCCCGTTTAGGAGCCACGGGTCGT
>JAXQQM020070482.1:0-11454 GCA_034641835.2 Pinus albicaulis | reverse complement strand
GTTTTCTAGACATTTCCATTGTGAACATAAAAATCACCAAAAGACCAAAAACATCACAAATCATCACAAAAGACCAAAAACATCACAAAACACCACATACAACGCATTAGGAAACAAGCACCTAGGTACATATGGTACACTTCACTTCAGCAGTTTACAAATCCTGGTTGACAATTAAATGAGCTCAGTTTAGGAGACTAGATTGAGACCAAACAGTAAGCACTGCATCACAGAGATGCATAGAAAGAACATTCATTATGTGATTCCACTATGGGAATGTTTTCTCATAATGGTAATCTTTATGATATTAACAATATGTGTCCATGCCCAACTTGTCAAGATTCAACACGACATTTGAGTTATGCGCATATTTTTTTGGTTGGTTACTGTTGCTACCCGAATTCACAATCCTTCTGAGCAAGTTGAATTGTGGAGGATTTATTCTCACAGTGGTCTCACATGACCTTTCTTTGAGTTCTTCCATCTCGTTTGACATATTCTTAACCATACGGGTCAAGTTCTCAAGATCGAATGATTCTTTCTCTTTAGCCTTGCTTATAGAGGCCTGAGACCTTCTACCTATGTCTTTGGAGTCCTTTGTTGGTTTATTATCTGAGATGAATCCAATTTTTTGCAATTCCTTCTCAACCGTGATAGCCTCTTCATAATTTTACATTATTGTTGGTTTGACAGTTCTCTTCACGAACTACGCAAAGCTTGTTGGCAAGGCAGAAGTGTAGTAATCTATGGTGATGGTGTCATGAGGTTTCATATATTCTAGAAATATATTTAATATGTGGTTGAACCTATGATTTAATTATTTCACTTTCTATTTTTACTCCATCTTTATATTACCCAACTTTTTCAATAACATGGCAGGGGTCTTATCATCAAAAAAAATTTCTTAAACCCCCTCCAATTATAGATGGAGTTTGGAGGAAGGTTGTGATACCATACAGTTTCTTTACCATCCAAGGTACATGGTGAAAGTATACATGCAACATCCTCATGATGTTCCTAAAGTTTTTGTAGATGTAAGTAAAATTTTCCCAGATGGTATTCAACCTTCACTATTTTATCAGGGTCATACTTCTCTCAATTCTTAGGAATCTTGTGCAACACACCTGGAAAGTGAAAGTGGGCACTATTTCATCCAATCTAGATATTGTTCTGCCATGTATTCTTATTCACTTTCCTCCACCTCTTGTCATATTCTGTGTAATGTTCCTTTTTCAGGAATGTCAGCAATCAACAATCTATTCCAAAGATTGACTGAAGGGGAATTTACCGGATATGTCACCTTCTCAAGGAAGTGTGAAATCCAGAGGCTATCTGGCCCTTTTTAGACTCTGTCTATAGAGCTTCTTGAAGAATCCCACTCAAAAGTGAGCTACAGCAATATGCAAACAAATACATGAAGATAAAACTTGCTTCAATCTCAGAAAATGATAGAAGAACTCATAGCCATTGTATTAGCTCATAGCAGCAAAATAAGTGTACATTGTCTTGAGGGAAAGACCACTCAAGAGAGGGAAGGATCAACCTCAAATAACAAGTACATGAAAGCATGAAATACACTGCTGCATAAACTGCCCTAGCTGTGACTGCGCAATCTTATGGAGACACTGCAACATATAATATGTGAACTATAATGATATTAAAATAGAGCTCAAGAAATGAGGGGGAGAGTGCTCTCAACCCTTGAAAACAATGATACAATGATAATACAACAATCCTCAAGAGGATTGGCTACACTAGATGCATAGAATGGAAAAATACCAAAATGCCGGAGTTGTTGTGTAGCAGCAACAACTCATGATAAAAATGTAAGGAGATGGTAGAATTTTCTCTAAAATCTGCATAAATCTCCTCCAAAATATTTCCAGAGTGCAAGGATGATCCCGAAACTAGAAATCTCTCCCTCCAATGTGATGGTGCAAACCCCCATTGCAGACTAACACTGAAATAACACAGTCTATGGAAGGAACTGCGCTGATGAAGATGGGAGAAAGCTTAGCCTATTTCCAAAATCTGAAAATAAGCTCAACAACACTCCTCAATGATATATCCGCTAAATGGAGACTCCTTTCTCTGCAAATCAAGTCCCAGAGTGATGTGGTGGAAGCCTCCACTGCAACCCCAACAACACAATGTCTTCTTGCTGCAAGAATAACACTAGGATGGAAGAGAATGCTTTGGCCTTGAGCCAAGATGTGGAGAAAGCTGTAGATCAATTCCTCAAGAGGCCTCTCATGAGGAGGAAGGAATCCTAAGCAGGAATTCCCCCCAGCAACTCTGCTGAATAGTAGGAGTATGCTCCTTGTCTCTCAAGACAACGAAATCAATAATCCATTTCATGAGAAAAATGGTTGTCTTTCCCTCCTCTTATACAATAGTGAGCTCCCTCTCCATGGGCCCCACTTCATTAGGGTTTTCCTTCTCAAGGAATATTCCCTCCTTCTCTATTGTGTTGTATCACAATGTGCTTTCCACCTCATAGCCTGCGCAGTTTGACTTTGGTCAACTTGACCTAGCCACTTTGCAAAATAACCCCTTTTCACCCTTGGAGGTGTGAAACCAAACTAAAAAATGATCCCTTCTCATAATATGAGGGATTTTATTGTGCTTTTCATTATTAATGGGTCTCTTTACCCATTTATTCTCCTCCTATGTGAAATTAGCAAAAATTAATGTTCCAATTATCTGCATGAAATTTTTGGAACATTACAGTCCTCCCCTCCCAAATGTTGCTTGTCCCCAAGAAACTGCAAGGATAGAACTGGAAGGCCTTCTCTCAAGGCATGGATTCTATGATGTGTTTGAGGAACATCTCCCTCATGTGTATCCTCCATCCCCAAGCTATCAACCATGCAAGATGAGTCACCTTCCAACCAGGCAACTCTTGAAAATAATCCTCCACCTTGTTCTCATGTAGAATAGGTGGGCTGAAATTATGAACATGGTAAGCTTCATGGACTACCCCATGCTGTCCTCTTCTCCGCTCATGAGAAATGTGGAGTGTAAGCTGAATTCAAGCTGTAATAATGTTGCCTTCAAGAGGCAAGATGAAGTCTAGATCCCCAAGGATCTCTCCTCCAATGCTGCAAATCAAGCTGGCCCAAATCATCTCATATGTGATGAGTTGGAATTCATCATCATATGGCATCCAAACCATCATATAGTTCACCTCATGGAAAAACAATTGGCTGAACATGGTGACCATATCATCTTCCATACTCCCCTTGGAGCATGTGCTGCAAAAATAATGGAGGTTTTCTCTCCCAAAGGGTACGTCCACCCAATGAGTCTCTCACTCCTCATGATACATATGGGGATGTTGTTGATATATGGCTGAAACATAGTGGTCTTCAAGAGAGACCCAAGCCACCCCATCAAACATGTAAACCATGAAATGCCTCCTCCAAAAATTCAGACTCTCTAAATAGCTCCTCCCACATGAAGGAAAGAGGTGAAGCTTGGAAATCATGGGCTGCCCATTATTTCCCCTGGAACATACATAATGTAAAATAGGGAGAATCATACTCCCAATGGAAATCTCCAAATTATATCCCACTTTCCAAACAAATCTCCCCATGTAAAAATAAAACTTAGCAACGCATGGAAGCAAGAACAAATAGGAACAAGTTGTCATATGACAACCGAAAAGTGGATCATAGTTCCACTCATGGAACCTACGAAGTGCACTCACTACCTGCATCAAAACAGAAAATAACAAGTGCTTTCCCAGCCACTTGTTTGCTGCCACAATCATCTCATAATATGGAAACATGAACATAAAATATGCTGTCAATAGTGCCCACCAAGAATCATGTGGCTTCCCCCACAGTCCACCCATGAAATAGCCAATCTCAATGCTGCAAATGTCTCCAAGTACATCATCATATAAAACATTAGAAAGGATGATCCTCCTCAATACCACATGATGATCATATAAAGTAAAGGAAGGAAAATAATAACACGGATGTATACCTCCTCTATCGGGTACTCTGGTCATTGAGCTAAAATGGCTCAACTGAAAGTGCCCCCTTACTCCCAATGAGTAGGAAGGTGGCTGTGACATCCTCATCATCATCATCCAGGCTATCCATCTCTCCATATGCTAATATATATCTTACTGGATTCCCTCCCAAATGAACTCCTCTTCCAAGGAAATATATGCATCAAGATGCATGGAAAAGAAGTCCCCCTGAGCTACAAGTAGCATCTTCTCCTTGAGACTAGAGGCTCTAGTCAAAAAGACTCTGCCATTTGAGTAGATGACCATATCCTCTACCATATATCTATCATCGCTCTCTGGGTCATCAAGCATACTACAAGCACCAAGGTCCATGGAATACCCCACTTAGAGTGAAGATATCCAGTAAGGATCAATCCTCCTAAGAGACAGTGTTGGTGATCTGGCATGTGTAGCTCTCCTCCTATTTTTGCCTACTACTTTGACATCCCTCATGCCAAATTTTCCCTCCAAACTCTTCACCTCTCCAAAATCCAAGAGCAGTGAATCCAACAACATGATGCCTCTCATCAATGATAGATCTGGTGGTCTCCCTGGTGGGATGCCCCTATGCAGTGAGACATCAATGACAAGAGTGGACTATACATATGGTTGGGCAACCTTGCCCTTGCTCTCACTGCACAGTACAACCTTTCTCCTCTTTTCCTTAACTTTCTGGAATTGAGAAGGATGTGTGCCTCTCATCACATGATGCTACTCTTTTTCTCCTCCTCCTTTTTCCAGCTGCAAAATGGCACAATCATGCTGCTCAATGATTGTGCTTGAACCTCCATGTATTATATCCTGGGGACCTTCCTGCAAGGATGCAATAATACCTTTTATTGGAGCATGTGCTCCTCCTTCCTCTGCATGAGGTACTAGATCAGCTCTATGATTGACAACGTTGTTGCCCTTCTCCTCATCAACATATGTGGGAAACTCCTCCAAAATGAAATCCTCTCTTGAAAGAGAGACCTCCATGACTCCTTGTGCCAAAATGCAAGATGAAGGTCTTGCCTCCAATAAAGCACCATGCAAGATATCAGCCTCCTCTAAGGGTTTCTGAAGTGATCTTGAGCCCATGAATTCCTCCATCACATGCAAGGGTTTTTTTTTTCTAGGAATGTTTGTTTCCTCCACATGTGTTTCAGATTTCTTCCCACCAATTTTTTCCATCAAAGCCCTAATGAAAATTGCATAGGAAGAAGTATTTGCATTTTTCAAAGCAAAAGACTCAAATAACCACCATCCATGAACCTTACCTCCAAAGTGTAGCGCTGCTACTCTGATAGCTTCCTCTTTGGAAATCTGATGCTGCTGCAGAAAGGTGTCTAGCCCTTTTACCCATGCTTTGGCTGAAAGTGTAGGGGACCCATCAAAGATAGATAGAAGAAATCTATCCACATTATGCTACTTGCTCCTCCATACCATGACCTTGCAAAACTCTGGCAAAGAGATGTGATCTCTAAAATTCTGAGTTTGAGACTCATACTCATGTAAGAAACCACTAAGAGTTCCCTTCTCCGGTATGCCTTCTTCTTCTTTTATTCTTATGGAAAATCTGGCCATGTGACTGCGCTATACCCATGGTGTGTAGCTACATGCTCACACTCCTCATGGGAAAATCTAGAGTTGGCCCTTGGTTCAGCGCTTTTATTTTCTTCTCCAAAAGATGGAGTCTCTTTCCTCCTTATTTCTTGGTCTCCTTAATGAGAATAGAAAGTGCAGGGTTGTTCCTCTTCTTCTTGCTTCTCCTCCTTGGAGAGGTTCTTCTTTGCTCTAAAAATGGATGAGATCAATCTCATCTTCTTCATCTTTCTTTATTCTTCTTTCTTGGGCTTGAAGGCCACAGGCTGAGCCAAGAAAGGTGCTCTGATACCACTATAATGTTCCTTTTTCAAGAATGTCAGCAATAAGCAATCTATTCCAGAGATTTACTGAAGGGGCATAGACCGGATATGTCACCTTCT
This sequence comes from Pinus albicaulis, assembly GCA_034641835.2. Taxonomy (NCBI): domain Eukaryota; kingdom Viridiplantae; phylum Streptophyta; class Pinopsida; order Pinales; family Pinaceae; genus Pinus; species Pinus albicaulis. Next base: position 5,469 of record JAXQQM020070482.1, on the reverse strand, counting down.
CAAGGAAGTGTGAGATCCAGAGGCTATCTGGCCCTTTTCAGACTCTGTCTATAGAGCTTCTTGAAGAATCCCACTCAAAAGTGAGCTATAGCAATATGCAAACAAATACATGAAGAGAAAACTTGCTTCAATCGTATAAGATGATAGAAGAAATCATAGCCATTGTATTAGCTCATAGCAGAAAAATAAGTGTACAACATCTTGAGGGAAAGAGCACTCAAGAGATGGAATGATCAACCTCAAAGAACAAGTACATGAAAGCATTAAATGCACTACTACATAAACTGCCCTAGCTATGACTGCGCAGTCTTATGGAGACACTGCAACATATAATATTTGAAATATAATGATATTACAATAGAGCTCAATAAATGAGGGGGAATGTGCTCTCAACCCCTGAAAACAATGATACAATGATAATACAACAATCCTTGGGAGGATTGGCTACACTAGATGCATAGAATGGAAAAATACCAAAATGCCAGAGTTGCTGGGTAGCTGCAGCAACTCATGATCAAAATGTAAGGAGATGGTATAATCTGCTCTAAAATCTGCATCAATCTCCTCCAAAGTATTTCTAGAGTGCAAGGATGATCTTGACACTGGAAATCTCTCCCTCCAATGTGATGGTGCAAACCCCCATTGTAGACTAACACTGAAATAATGCAGTCTATGGAAGGAACTGCGTTGATGAAGATGGGAGAAAGCTTGGCCTATTGCCAAAATCTACAAATAATCTCAATAACACTCCTCAATGATATCTCCACTAAATGGAGACTCCTTTCTCTGCAAATCAAGTCCCAGAGTGATGTGGTGGAAGCCTCCACTGCAACCCCAGCAACACAATGTCTTCTTGCTGCAAGAATAACGTTGTGATGGAAGAGAATGCTTTGGCCTTGAGCCAAGATGTGGAGAAATCTGAAGATAAATTCCTCAAGAGGCCTCTCATGAGGAGGAAGGAATCCTAAGTACGAATTCCCCCAGCAACTCTGCTGAACAGTAGGAGTATGCTCCTTGTCTCTCAAGACAACGAAATCAATAATCCATTTCATGAGAAAAATGGTTGTCTTGCCCTCCTCTTATACAATAGTGAGCTCGCTCTCCATGTTCCCCACTTCATTATGGTTTTCATTCTCAAGGAATATTCCCTCCTTCTCTATTGCATTGTACCACAGTGTGATTTCCACTTCATAGCCTGCGCAGTTTGACTTTGGTCAACTTGACCTAGCCACTTTGCAAAATAACCCCTTTTCACCCATGGAGGTGTGAAAAAAAACTCAAAAATGATCCCTTCTCATAATATGAGGGATTTTATTGTGCTTTTCATTATTAATGGGTCTCTTTACCCATTTATTCTCCTCCTATGTGAAATTAGCAAAAAATCATGTTCCAATTATCTGCATGAAATTTTTGGAACATTACATCAACGATGCAAATTATGCAATGTAATCTATGAAAAATTATATTTTTTGAAAACTATACAATTGTAATCTATTCACAATTTCCTTTTTCTTGTGAAATAATAAGAATTGACTCAATGCATTTTTTGATGAAATGAGAATCTACTTAATGCATGCTTTTAATGAAAGAGAATGCAATCAATGCAATTTTTAGCTTTTAATCATTAAACAATGTGATCTAATTTCAATGATAAATCTCAAAAAATACTTTTCAATGTAATGTGATATAATGCATTTTAACTAAAAGAAAATTTTGAGAAAAAAACTAAATGAATGCAAATTTCCTTAATGGAAGGATGAATGCAAAAGGGATGCAAAAAAACACTAAGAATGGAATCATTGTTTTAAACACTTTGTAACGAAATTCCTCAAAAGGCTACAAGACATATGAGGTCAAGCACAAAGAGGACTTCCAAAGCATGGGCTCAAAACAGGGCATTCATTCCCTTTTACATCAAGAAACCATAGAAAGAAAACTTTTCAGTTGAACAATGAGCAATGTAATCTATGCTCACAAGTGAAAAAGTAAAGGAGAGAATGTGTAAATCATACAGAGAAAAAGATCGGAAGGGAAAGACACACTGGTGAAGGATTAATGGAAAAAACCTCAATTTTTCATACACCCTGAAATTGGCATGAATTTTGTGGGTGAAACTAGCGCCAACTGGCGCGACTTGCTCACTAACAACTAGCGTCAATGGCCAATTGGCGCAGGTTGCTAACTGACAACTAGCACCAATCGGCACTACTGTCAGAAAAATAAAAGTGCCAATGCCTAAACAAGAAAAAACAAAAAATTTCTCCCAACCAAGACCAGACTCACCATTTCAAGCAAAAACTAAAAGATTGTAATTCATGAAAAACATAGGAACAAATAGGGAAATGTTCATTCGACTAAATCTGTCGAATGACTAAGACCTCAAAGAGTGACAAACTCAAAGGAAATTCCCCATCAAAGTTGCCAATTTGTTTTCCAGGTAAATCCCCTCTGCGGACAGAGGTGATCCCTCTAGCCCTAGGGTGGGTCTAGCAACTATGAGAACATACTAACATCTACCTTCCTAGATTGTAAATGAAATTCAGAGCAAGGAATATGACCTACCTCGTTCTGATGCTATGTTTTCATATTTCGTCGAAGCTTCTTGATTCGTTGCTCTTCCTAAGCTCAATGCACGCTGCTACCAACGTTTGATTACCTGTACAAACAGTCAAGACACCACGACAAGCGTAAAACCACGAAAAACATAAAATAATTACAATCTATCTAACTAATCAAGGAATGCTAGAAATATCATTATATATGTAAACAAGAGTGGAAGATAAACATTAGATGCATTTTATTATGATAAAGACAAGGGGATTTTACAACCAAGCCTTGATGTTGAGGCTCTCCTTCGGCAGGTCTGTATCCAAGCAAGTTTGCAACACTCACACACACAAAGGTCCAAGATCTCACTATGTTCTCAACACATAAAAACAATCACACTCTGCACTATTCTCCAGAAGCTATAATTGCTTCTCTTCTCTATACTAAATTTTCAGCAATCTGTTCAACTATCACATCAATGGAATATGGCTATATTTATAGAGGAGAGGAGGAGGTTGGAATCCCTACAAAGGTGGGAGAGAGTCCTATCCTTTAGGAGAGTTCCAAGGGAGGTGGAAACTACTAACTAAAGGATGGAGTCCGTGGTTGTTTTAGTTCAACCACTCCCAATGATTCATCCTTGCGGTGGTTGGAATAGAACATCCGCCTCTATTTTTAAAAAACATTCCATAAACAGCTCGGTGCAGGTGCTTAACTGAGACAGAGTGCCAACTGGCACGGGCTCAGTGTTAATTTTCCAGCTCGGAGCAAGAGTGTAACTGGCTACTCGCGCCAAGGCAAAAACATGTGTTTTTAGTGGTCTACTCAAGAAATGGTCAACAGAAGGAATGTTTTACTCATGGCAAGGGATGTAATGATGGTATTTGCAAGGAATGACACTGCTTGTTGATCACAAAAATGACCCTCCAATGGGCGAGATGGGGATTGTAGGGACAGTGAAAAAATGTTGTGCAACACTCTTCGCCTCTGAAATCAGAAAGTTTGTAGGCTCGCTTCGAAGGGTATTTCCTCCCATAACTGATATGCTCTTTTCCTCTGGTTATTTTTCTTCTTGGCTCTATTGTTTCAAGTGGGTGTTGTCTGCACCCAGAAGAGAGACTGCAGCTCTGCGTAAATAATATTCATGCCTTAATTCTAGTGTTTATCGATGCGTCTGAAGATATTTGTGCAGGGATTTCACATGCTTGCAGAATTAAGGCCAATTACACCCCCTCTCTTGAAGAAAGGGCACCCACGCCCTAAGTACAAGAGAGATTTGGCCAATTATGAATGCGAACATGGGAATGTTAGAATTTGGTAAATCTGTCTGTGAAGGATCGATGGTTGAGTAATTAATACCTATGTAGCAAAATGTTAGATTTAGAAGTTTTCATAATTGTATCTTGTGCGGAAGTGACTAGAAAGCGAGAGAAAATAGTATTGCCATTACTGCGATATCATGTCTTTGCACGACTGAAAATTTATGATGAAAGAAATATTGATTCAAGTAATGATTGGCATTGTCATTCCAAAGTTCAAAATATGTAAACAAATCTATGTTATTTATTCTTATGGTAAGTCATGATTGTCACTAATTCGAGTAATAGCTTTGTGGTAAAAAAAAATGGAAGACAAGGTGTATATAATAGAAATTGGTTATTAAAGGACAATTCTTTCATACCACAAGCAGAGCCACTAATGCTAGCAGGTGTTCTATTTTTACCACAGGGTTTCTATTTAACCTGAAAAATGAGCCATGATCCCTATGTAAGAATAGTTATTTTTCCAATTTGATGAAGAGATCACCATGCTAGTATGGTACCCAGGTAACCATGGTGCCACTCACTAGAGTTGTAGCAAGGTGATCAGGTCGGCTTGTGATGAGACCTCCTGTCCTTCAAGTTATTAAGAAGGTCATTACCCTAGTGTGGTAGCCATAATGGGCATGTTAATTGCTACACTCTTATGAACATGGTAGGCTAGCTCGTAATGAGACCCCCTATCCTCTCTTAATATTTGCATGTAAATGTAGTACTTCCTTTAGATTGTAACATTTTGATCTATAAGGAGGTCACTGTGCTGGTGTGGTAGCTAGATAGTCAAAATTACATTCACTATAATTGCAACAGAGTGATCAGGTCAGCTCGTTATGAGACCTTCTGTCCTTCTAATAGATGAGAAGGTCATTACCCTGGTGTGGTAGCCATAATGGGCATGTCACTTGTTCAATCCTTATGATCATGGTAGGCTGGTTCGTAATGAGATCCCCTATCCTCTTAAGGATTTGTATGACACACAATGATTGTTAAGGGAGGCTCATTAACTCCTTAAGAGTGAGGGATGGTGAAAGAAACAGAAAAAATAATACCATTAATACCCCTTGTTCCATTTCTTCATGTTGTAGGGACATATTACTCGAATAGTGAAAAAAGACATACTATCATAAGGTCCTGAATTTATTGATATCATATTTGAACTGTGGGTGACTTAGCCTTTTATCTCGTGTGTGCATAATGTCAGCTTCCTGTTTACGAATTATCTAAGTGCCAAAGGGCATCATATTTGTAATTTTACCATTTTTCCTCTCTCTTTTAACTGCCATTCCCTACTCAAAGTTACTCAATTATAAAAAGAATGGTTATTAAGAAATTGAGCAATAGTTGTTTAAATATTGTTCGGCATTTAAAACGCTAAAAAATGGTTTTTTAATTCGAATGAACAACGGCCATTCAAACATGGAACATAAGTTGTTCCCGAATTGAACAACAAAAATAAAGACAACGGCAACAGATATTCACTGTCTAACAACAACTATCCAAGAATGAACAAGAGGTCGCTTCGTGAATTGAAGTCCATTTTAATAATGAGCGAAAACATCAATTGTGGTTGAACCGAAGCCGTTAGCAAACTAAACAACGTCGC
>JAXQQM020060063.1:0-43628 GCA_034641835.2 Pinus albicaulis | reverse complement strand
AAGTCACGGAATGGGTCCTCCATTGTGCGGGATGGGGAATGGTAAGGACGGTGACAAATTACTGTGTAACAGCTTTCCATCAAAGGAAAAACATTATTCATAATGCTAACAATATCCCCCACTGGACTTGATGGAAACCACTTTGGTGTTTTGATACCATCACCTGTAAACATATATGTTCTTCTCTCCAAGAATTTTTCTTCAAACACCAAGTTATTTCCCCCCTTTAACATCAAGGCAAAAGGGATGACCAACGTTAACTGAAGGCTTCTTCCTCCGTTTGTAGAGATGAGTAATTTAGATATGATCTGTTGAATAGGAATTTTTTATACTAACCATGTGTCGAGGCATAAAAAGGTATCTTTTGAACACCTAATTATCTCACATTAATTATCAATTCGGGATCTTCTTTTTATTCCAAGAGTGTACTCTGTATGAGGCTTGCAATTGTCTAAGAGTAATGCTATCAAGATGTAGTATAAAATAACAAAACCAATGCTTGAAAAGAGACCTAATTATAGTGACATGAATGGAAAACTAAAACTACTTTAATCTTTGCAGAACATCGATCAGGGATGCAGTAGCAGTAACTCTTTCCCTTAGAAATCGATGCAAGATGACCAATATGGGAATTTGGAAGCTAGAGCCTCTATCCTCTAAAGTTGGAGATCTTATAACCATCAAACTGAAAGAAGATTCAATAAAAGCAACTTAAACAAAACGCAATTTAAAACGGAACAACAGCGTATAATTATAACAAACAAAAATGGAACAACAATGGAAATTGAATAGCAATTACAATTCTAACACACTCAAAGTACTAAATTCCTATGCTTCAATTTTGTCGACAGCTTCTGACCACACAACCATGATTACGACAGATTACAAACTAAAGGAACAGCAGTTCGAATTAGATACAAGTCAGTGCAGCGAAATAATAGAACAGCGAATTATGCTTATGTAAAGAAATAGAACATCAATGACTCTGTATTTAATCCGATCAATAATAAATAAATTCAAACATGAAACGCACTCCACACAACAGTAAATAAAGAATAGAATACAAAGAGAGAAGTAATTCCACTAGAGCCGGGCCCTTAGCGCCAGTGAAATACCACTGGCCTAATTCAAAATTATGGAAAGTAAATGAGACACGTGCTTTGTATTAAACAAACATAGAGTCTTACAGAAAGGTTTTCTCTCAAACTGAGAGTTAATATAACAGAGAAAATGTAAAGTCTTTCGAATGATTCCCAATAACAACAAATATTCATCCCCTGTCACTAAAGGACGTGGTTCTATGTATCAATATTTTGACGGACCAATCAAGAAATAAGATAAGTTTAAACAACGATCCCTCAGGATTGAAAGATCCTGATGGATTCATTCCTCTATGTTTTAGTCATCGTTCTGTTTATGCTGATTGTGGCCGAGCTACCACCTACCCTTTCTAGGCTATTCATTCAGATCTCCTTGCCTTTGGCTGGATATGATTCGATGCTGATGGAGCAGCAGTTAGATTTTTCTCAGCCACTCCTTTGGTACAGTTGTTCACCTCTCTGAATTCCTATTTGTCAATCAAAAATAGCTTTAGTCACCTTTTTGTATTAAATGCAAACCTTTCCAATTCTATTATAATTCCTATGTTGAATTACCTTTCAAAGGGCAAACAGGAGTATAGTTATGGTAAAGAATGAGCAAATGTACAATAATTTCATACCTCTTTCAATGCCCAACATACCCCCCTGCTTAATCATTTTCATGCCCTCATGAAAACTATAGTTCACATGGAGAGCAATCAAAGAATAAGCCGGATAAGGTTTATCATCCACATGCCCTAAACCATGGACTGCAGCTAATTCCTCAAAAGTATGTTATGTCTGTCCTTCAGGAAGTTCATAAATAGCCTTGTAGTCCGAAGCAGGGTACCATACAATAGGGCTGCGAAATCTACATCCTAACCAATATGGTCCTTCTTTTAAAACAAGATGGCTATAGGAAATGAGACGGTCTGCAGCTAGCCCAAAGTTTCTATAATTAAATGGTTCCTTATTTTGTACATTCTGATTCGAGGTTTTCCACTGGACTTTGGCTGCTATGTAGGCTTGGTTCCTAATGGATGAAAAATAATCTGTTCCATTCAAAATGACTGATTTATGGATAGGCCCCAGAATTCGGGTAACACTTTCCCTTGTCATCAAGTCTTTCTGTCTAGCCCAAAAATGACGTGGGTTCTAAGGTTCACTTCTGACCGATAGATCTAATCCATTTTCCTGTCTTTGAAATGCACTATAGGCTTTAAGCCATTTTAATTGGTTTACAACAAAAGAAATGAATGCCTGAAACTGAACATCTCCAATAAAAGGGCTAGGGTTTGATTCATAGTCATTTTCAAGTATGAGGTTATGCAAATAAAATTCACATAATAAGCGCTGTACTTTGATCCCATAAAGTTTGCAGCATGATATCAAATCATCTACTGTATTTAGCTCTATGGATTTCCCTGCCCTAACTGACTTGATCTTTAATTGTAAATATCTTTCTAGTAAAAACAAAGCATAGTTTTTGGCTAGGAATCTACAGGCTAAGACATTAGTATACAAGGAGCAGAGAGTGTCCATTCGAGTGTAGGCTAATTTAAGTTTTTTCATTACCTTATCATCCTTTACCTCTTCTTCCCGTCTTTTTTCATCAGCTTCAGCTTCTGCTTCATGAATAATTTTCATTCGTTGCTGCAATTCCTGATATCTTGTTCTTGGAATAGTATCCTTCTCCAATCTTTGCCTTTCTAATCGGGCCTGTGTTAATTCTTCCTGAAGTCTGAGCAATGTTGGCTCACGGAAAGTGTGCTGACTGCTAGATTTCCTATTTTCACTCAAAAACGGTTCCTCTGGAATAGCTTGTGTTGGAACAACTATTTGTCGCTCCACATCCTCATAATTAGGCTCAGGTATGGTTTCTTCTGTAGCTTGAGGGTTCCTACCAGCAATTACTCCTCTATTTTTCAAGCTTCGTTTGCTAGAAATGCTCCTTCTCTTAGGGGTTTGCTTGGGCATGTATTTCATTTTCAGAACCCTAATATTCTGCCTGAGTTGTTCAACTAATTTATGAAGCTTTATTTGCTCCTTTCGGAGCTTCTAAATCTCAGTTGTTTCTTTCTTCTTTCTCAATGGAACAACCATTCCCCTATCTGCACTCATTTTTTCAATAGAATTTTGGCCCATATCAGCCATGTGTTCAGTAAAATCCTCTTGTTGTTCTTCCTCTTGGGGCTCCTCTTCTACATTCATATGCCCTTGGCTCAATTCCCCTGTAATCACATTCTCAATTTATTCTGCATTTTCCTGGGGGCTTCCAGGTTGGGATATTGGTTCAATGTACTCTTCTTCCTATTCACACCTCTCAAGAGAAGCAACCCTAGCTTCGCTAGGGTTTCTTGTTTCATCCAGCTTTTCTGTTGTTGTTTCTTTGTCAGTAGCAGAGTATTCTAGAAGTTGGTTAATATCTATATTGAGATCCAAGGGGCTATGCTGTCGTACATAATTACTCATATTGGCCAAAATATGAGCTAATTAATCTTCCTACAAAGGACTCATGGTAACATTTTCGGGCAGCTCTGTTTCATCTTTATTGCTGCTATGATTGTCCTCATCCTTTGCACTGGTGTGGTAACTTCCTTCCTCTTCATCTGAATACCGAATTTCTCCCTCAACTTCTTCTTCTTCAAAATTTCCTTCGATTGCTTTTTCCTCTACACTGGGTTGTTTTTCACTACTGGATTGGCAGCTTATTTCTTCTTCGTCCGAGTAGCGATTTTCTCCTTCCAATTGTTCATCCTCATCAGTCTGAGGGCTTAATTCCTCTAATTTCTCTTCCTCATCAGTGAAAGGGATTACTCCCTCCAATTATGGAGGTTGTTCCTTCTCTGAACTCCGCAATTCCAGGGGATGGCTACTACCCGGAAGTTCTTCCACCATCCTTCTAATTCGTTTTAACCGTCGGAACTGTCTATGAGTAGAAGGCTCAGCAATTGATCCGACCATCCTTTTCTGTCTTAAAACGAGTAGAGCCAACCCTCCATCCATATAGAATATTAATTCTTTCCAGCTGGTTTGTTGCTGGGTGAGACTATGACTCACAATTAAATGAATTAAAAAATGGTGGCTGACCACCATATCTGCATGTCGGGCTTTTCTTATACTACGAGCAATATCATGCAACAAAGAATTTAAAAATCCAGGAAAATTAATGGTGCATTTCTGTTTTAATACGCTTAGCAGCTTAAGGTGGCGAGGTCTTACCACATCCTTCCTTCCATCGCACGTTATGTAAGCCTACACAATTTTGGCTAACTCTGCCCATAGCTCTCCTAGTGATGCTGGCTGGGCTCCTCTACCTTTGATAACTAACGTTTGTCTATCATCTTGAAATATTTGTATGGCTTCCTGAATCCTAATCTTCTTCTGAGTCCAGATAGTTCCTTGCACGGGAATGCCAGACACTTCTGCAATTATTTCATTGGATACAACTATCTGCCTCCCTCTAACCATGGAGGATCCCTCCTGTAGGTTTAGTAAGAATTCAGTGGCCACTGCTTCATGGGGTTGTTGCATTCTCATGAAATATTTAGTCCATCCCAGTCTTTCTAAAATTGCTCGTGCAGCATCAGAGATGATCAGCACTTGAGGTTCACTGCGAATTGGTTGTCCTCCCATCTTTGTGCTTTGTTATTTTCTCAAAACTCAGTAATCACAATGGAACAACACAACATAGTTCATCGAAATTTTTTTTTTTTTTTTTGAAAATACAGGGGTTTGGTTCGAGGAAATCTTGGAGTTTGATTTGCATGTAGATATCCATGCCCCCCGAATGAATGAAAGGTCGTCCTCGACCGTCAATTGAGAATAACATGTGTGGCACAGCAACAGTACAACAGTAAAAAGCAGCCGAAATTATTATACGTTCAATCAAATTGCAGCAAATACTGAAATCAATGCATGTAATAAATCGTTAATAAATAGAAAATCGTTTTGTAATGATTCAAATACAAGAAAAAGGGATAGCATATGATAACCATAAGTATAATCACGTTCTTTACCATTTTGGATTAATATGATTGACTTATAATGATTTTCATGTGTAATAGGTTCGGAGGTAAAGGTAAGGGTTTCATATTTTCTTTTGACATTAAATAAGGATATAGGAAAAAGGGTTAAATGTAACTATTCATGTGTATAGGTGTGAATCCAATACCATCAGCAGAGCTCTGCTGCCCACAGGTGTCCATAACCTTGACAGAGTTGCTTTGTTACCCACGGAACCATTGTCCTTTATGTATGCTGAGGAAGTGCCCCCTTTTTTATTTTTTATTGAATATCATGACGGAGGCCATTGTGCTGGCTTGGTGACTAGATAAGCCACAATGCTATTCACTGGGAAGAAGTGAAAGGTGGGCAGGTCGGCTCGTGATGAGACCTCATGTTCCAAGGATTTCTTGATTTTTCAATTTGTCTATTGGACCATCTCCCTAGTTTGGTGGCCATAATGGGAATGCCACTTCATTGTCTTTCCTATGATCACGGTAGGCTGGCTCTTGATGAGACCCCCTATCCTCCATCTGCAAAATCATTATTAATGAAAAATATTTTTTCTTTCGTTTAGAAAACAACATCTTTCCTCAGTTAAACATAAGGGATGGCTCAACACTCCTTAAGAGTAGGGATGGTGGAAGAAGTCTGAACATCTAAATAGAAAGGAATATATCCTTATTCTTATTCCATAGATAAACATCAAAGAAAATTATAATATATGGGAAGAACCAATCATGATAAAGATAGTCGATCGGATTAATTCGATGGTAATAAGATAGCGAAGTTATGTTATTGATCATGCCCCTTTTTATTTCTTTCTTATCATTACTAAACAATTTTTGTGAAAAGATGACGATTTCTTTTGATTTGTTGATTATAGTAAGCTTTAATTTGTATGATTGTATGATATATTTACCTTTAGAAAAATAATCAAAAATCCAATCATGCTGGTTTAAAACAAAAAAACAATCCACACAAAAAGTGTTGTTCCTTTTAAAAGGAACAACAAAAACAATCTGCGAAACTGTTGTTCCTTTTAAAAGGAACATCAAGAAAATACTCTGCGGAGCTGCTGTTCGTTTCGAAAGGAATAGCAGAGTGTTGTTCCTTTGGGAAGGAACAACAAAAACAAATCTGCGGAAGTGTTGTTCCTTTGGAAAGGAACAGCAAGAACAATCTGTGGAACTATTGTTCTTTTCAAAAGGAACAATAGAGTGTTGTTCCATTGGAAAGGAACAGCAGAGCAACGAAATAAGCATAATTTTTTCTTTTTCTCTTTCAAAGAAATCAGATTTCATGATACAAATGATAAAAAGTAAAGAAGTAATATAAACCAGATGTCTGAAAACAAAGTCCATAAAACAACAAGCAAAAAAAACGAAAAATGCTTTATGTATAAAAATTTAAAAAGAAATGATTTATCAAACTGGTGCCGAGGAGGATTGCTCCCCTTCAGCAAGAAGTTCCATTGTAGAATCTTCCCAAAACTGTTGGTAAAAGGATTCCCAGGTAAGTGGTTTATGATATAATCATACTCGATGCCCATTTACCTTGAAGGAGTGTCCAGATCCATCGATGGTAACTAATGTAACAGTGCCATTACCATGTACTTTCTATATTTCATAAGGTCCGAGCCATCATATCTAGAGTTTTCCTGGGAAATCCTGGAACCTGGAATCATATAGGAGTGCCCAATCTCCTTCGTGGAAGATATTTTCTTTGACATGGGTGTCATGCCATTTGGCTCTCTGTTGCAGGATTAATGCTGTGTGCTGAAGAGCAGAGAGCCTAATTTCATCCAGCTCATTAATTTTATGCAATCTTTTAGCTTGGGTTTCATTCAAATCCAGACCCACCTTTTGAGCTATTCTTAATGTTTGAATCTCTAATTCAATAGGAAAGATGGGTTCCTTTCCAAATACCAATTGGTATGGTGAATATCTTGTGGTAGGTATCCACATTGTTCGATATGCCCACAATTCTTCTATCAATCTGTAGGCCAATCTTGTCTATGAGAGGCAACTGTTTTTTTTAATATAGATTCGATTACTTTGTTTGTACTCTCTACTTGACCATTGGCCTATGGGTGATATGGAGTTGTAATTTTGTGCTGAATATGGTAATTTTGCAATGTTTCAGCTAATTTGTTACCTACAAGCTGTGGCCCTCCGTCTGTGATTATGTCTCTTGGGAGGCCATAGCACACAAAAATTTGGAAAAGAAACTGAATTACAAAATCCTCTGTAGCTTTTGAAATGGGTTCTGCCTCAACCCATTTGGTAACGTATTCAGTTGCAACCAGGATATATGTTTTTTGGTTTGATGGGGGGTGAATTGGACCAATGAAATCAAGGGCCCATCGTTCAAATGGTTCAATCACAAGTTGGGGATTCAGAGGAATTTCATCAGACTTCCCAGGTCGACCTGCCCTCTGGTAGCTATCACAAGCCTATACGAATTTTTTAGCATCTTTAAAGATAATAGGCCAATAGTAGCCTGCTTGTAAAACTTTGTGGGCAGTTCTATGATCTGCAAAATGTCTGCCACACTTTCCATCATGACATGCTCTCAAGATGTTAAATACCTCATCCTCCCTAATGCATCTCCTTATTTGCATATCTGCACCTGTATTAAATAGGTAACCTCCAATCCAGGAGAAGCAGGTACTGTGATGTATTATTTGCTTACGTTCATTAAGGGACAGATGTTTTGGTAATTTACCTATTGCCAGATAGTTCGCTATATCAGCATACCACGATGTTCTGATAGTAACAGCGAAGAGGTGTTGATCTGGAAAATGGTCTTCAACTGCTTCTACATCTGTGGGCTTTTACATTCTTGACAGAAAATCAGCTATAGGATTCTCCTTCCCAGGTCGATCTCTAATTGTGATGTCGAATTCCTGCAGTAAAATTAACCATCTTGTCACTCTTCCATTTGTAACAGGTTTATTTGCTAAAAATTTAATTGCAGAGTGATCAGTATATAGTACTACAGGATACCCAGTTATGTAATGTCTAAATTTGTTTATAGCATGAAATACAGCTAAAAATTATTTCTCAGTCACAATATAATTTAATTCAGTAGGGGATATATTTTTGCTAATGTAGTAAATTACATATGGCTTCTTGTATTCCTCCTACCCAAGTACTGCTCCAATTGCTGTGTCTGAGGCATCAGATGAAATTTGAAACGACAAATTCCAATTTGGGCACCTCAGCACCAGGGCTATTGAAACGAGCTTCTTCAGATCATTAAAGGCATTGTCACATTTATCTGTCCAAGTGAAATCAACATTTCAAGTCAGCGCATATAAAGGTGTAGCTATTTGAGAATAATGTTCTATAAATCTTCTATAATAACCAGAAAATCCAAGAAAGCTATGTACCTCTGTTTGTGTAGTAGGCGTAGGAATTAACAAGAGTATTTGAATTTTAGTCGGGTCTACTTGAATTCCAGCTGTTGAAATATAATGCCCTAAGATAACTCCTTCGGTCATCATCATAAGACATTTTTCGTTGCTTAAACAGAGCCTTGTGTCAAAACATCTTTGCAGTACTTTTTCTAGGTTTTCTAATGCAGGCTCAAAGTCATCCCCATAAGGTGTGAAATCATCCATATATGCTTCGAGGCCTTCATTTATTAGGTCTGCAAAAATGCTGAGAATTTCCCTTTGGAATGTAGCAGGGGCATTGCATAGGCCAAAAGGTAGGACTCGGTAGGCAAATGTCCCCCATGGACAGGTAAAAGTAGTTTTGTCTTGATCTTCAGGGGCAATCTGGATTTGGTTATACCCACTGAAGCCATCAAGGAAAGAAAAGAATTTATTTTCTGCCAATTTGTCTCATACCTGGTCAATGAAAGGAAGGGGAAAGTGGTCTTTCTGTGTTGCTTTATTAAGTTCATGGTAATCTACACATATCCTCCACTTCCCATTCTTTTTTGGTACTACCACTAATGGACAGACCCACTTGCTATCAGATATTGGGTAGATGAAATTAACATCCAATATTTTTTGTAATTCATCTTTGAAAATGTCTTTAGGGTGAGGATTTAGTCTCCTTTGAGGTTGGCGAATGGGTCTTGCATCTTTTTCAATGTAAATATGGTGAGTACACAATTGAGGATCAATTCCTTTCATGTCGGGGTAATCCCATGCAAAGGTTTCTTTGTATTTTCGTAATAGTTGGAATAATTTCTGTTCTTCTTCAGCAGTGAGATTCTTATTAATATTTAGAGTTTTTCATGGTTCGATTTCTACAACCTTATTGTTACTCATGGAAGTAGTAGGTATTGTTTGATCAGGAATGTCTTTAAAAGGATCTTCTGCTTCTTTATTATCGAATCCTGCCTCGATCATGTGACATTTCGAATGAGATCTGGTTTGGGACTTATTAATAAAATTATTAATTATATAATCCTCTATTTGATCTTTAAAATCAAGAGAATTTTCTATGGTTAGAGGTGATCTCATATTTTCGATAAGGTATGATGCAGGTGGTTTTCTTGTTGTGATTATTGATAGGCTTGGTTGGGATGGGGGATATAGGGCTAAATTCTTAACATAATTTCCCCTTGTAATTGTCATGTTGCCTTGTCGACATCCAATATAGGCATTCGCAGTTGCCAACCAAGGTCTACCTAGAATTAATGGATGTCCATCTAGTCGATTCTTTGGATTGATAACCAGGAAGTCAACAGGGTGTTCCCAGGAATCTACAGATACCATTACATCTTGTAGTATACCTTCTGGTTTTACTACCGATCGGTCAGCCGATTCCAACAAGGTTGTTGTTGGTTCCAATGATGTAATGCCAAGTTTTTGACAGGTGGTGGTGGTTAAAATATTGATTGCTGCCCCCAAGTCAACTAAGGCATTTGGAAATGATTGACCATTGATCTGTACTATCACTATAGGATTTCCTGGGTCTTCATATTTGATGGGTGTTTCTATTCCTGATAATAAGTCAGATAAGGTACCGACTATGTGGACAGTAGGATTGGCTGTTGTTCTCCTCTTGGGCTTATTTATGCATAATTCCTTAATGGTTTTTGCATATATATGAATATCTTGAATAGCTTGGAGGAGAGGGATTTTTATACATAAATTTTTTAATTCTCCCAGAAGATCAAAATTAGGTTGTTCTAACATTCTAGGTATAATTAATCATTCTGGGAATGGTGGAGAGGAAGTTGTTACTTGTTGTTGTTGATTTTGTTGTTTTTGTTGTTGCACTTCCTTCTCATTTTGTTCTGTTTGTTCTACAGGTAACGAATCTTCAATATGATCATCATTGTTTCTCTCTGTTTCGATTATACGCCTACACCTTAATTGAAGATCATTACACTCCCTTAGTTCAGTTTCTACTTCTGGGGGTTCCATGATTTGAAAAGACTGAACTGGCCTATTGTTTGGGTTTGGGTTGGGCTGGGCTGGGAGTTGTGGTCTTAAATTGGTCTGGGGGTTTGGGTAAGGAGCTGGCAGTGTAGGTTGAGAGAGAGGAATTTATCTGGCTAGCTGATTCGAAGGTTTTTTCTAGTTTGACTGCCAAGGCTGACAAGTATAAGGGGCCCATTGTGTAGGCCAGAATGATGGATAAAAAAGAAAAATTAGGCCAGTTATTTTGATTTGTTTGATTGGGCCAAGATGTGGGGGGAAATGGCTGTTGTGACCAATTAGGGAAAGATGGTTGATTCTGCCACATCCCACTGTATTGTTGGGCATTATATTGAGGAGTTTGAAAAGAAAATGGGTCATTTTGCATACCTGATGGTCGTGGCTGCCATTGTCGACGCTGGTTAAGCAGACATACACTTTCAATTCTTCTTTTGCCTCCTTATAAACTGCTTTTAGACCAGGTAGCGAAGGACATCCTTCTGTAGGGTGATCTTTTGTGCAAATGGCACAGACTTTAATCACATCGAATGAGCATTCTTTGTGGCTGTGCTTTTTTCTACATCTGGGATAGAATATTGCCAGGTTCTACTCTTCTTCTACCTGTTTCTGTTTGGCTTGCATAATATCAAACTGTGTTGTTAGAGTCCCAAGTATGTTTGTCTTAAATTCTTCTAGCATATTTCGAATCTATGCACGAGTCACACCTTCATTAGAAGTTTTATTTTCTCTTGTAATTGTATCACGGTCTGCTAATTTCAATCTTGTATTTCCCCTTGAACACCTGATACACAAATCAACAATGCCAGGATAACTTTCCTGGTATATATCACCTTTTCCCATAAGGTTCAATGTTTCAACCCACTGATCTTTCATTCCCCTAATTAATGCAGTTTTCAAAAAATTGTCAGGTAAGGGTGCGGATGCATAAGGGGATCTTTGAAGATTGTATTGGAATCGTTCCACATACTCTTCCAAGGTCTCACTTGGTTTTGCTATCATTTGAAATATTTCATCTTTTAATTCCCGAGTCCTGCAATAATCTTGATATTTCTTAAAAAATGCAGTTTTCATATGATCCCAATCAGTTATGACACCTCCACCTAATCCCATAAACCATCGTAGGGCTGCCCCTTTTAATGTAGAAGGGAATAGTTTTATTTTTTGGGAATCGGTGGTATAGTCGTAGCCTCTACACAACACATCAAACTCAAATAAAAACGCATCTAGGTCCTCTGATGTTAAGCTGTGAAATGTAGGAATATGTTGAAGAGTGATAGCTTTCATGGGTGCGTTAACTGCAGTATCTATTATGGGATATTGCAATGTAGAGTTCTGCTGCTGATTCTGGTTTTGGTTCTAGGCCATTTGATCGAAGATATGCCAATATCCCTCTGGGATTTCCGGGGAATTTCTAGGTTGACGAGTAGGGGCAGGAATAGTTTTGACAACACTCCCTTTATCTGGAATAATAATTTTTTCCTATCGGCTTACTGTTTGAGGTGATTCGGGACCTTGGTTCTGAATAAGTTGAACAACACTTCCCTTATCTGGATTGCTGATTGTCTGGGCAGTTTCAATAGGAGATTTCAAGTCTGTGATTTCTCCCATTTCCCCTTCTCCTTCTCGGAGATTGTTGGAGTTCCCTTCTTGAAGGAAACTTATGCAAGGATTCTCAATTTCTTGGGAATCTTGGTCAATTTCCTCTGTTTGACTGTGTATCTCAGCAAAGGCTTCAGATGGTGATTCTGTAGCCTGAAGGGAACTAGTAGGCTGTCTAGAAGTAGTTCTTTTAAATCCTACTGATGACTGAGATTCAGTTCTTTTAAGGATTTCGTCAATAAAGGTCGTGCGCCCAAGGGTCACCAGTCACTTAAGTTTCTCAGTTTTAGGAGGAATTTTGTTTCGCTTAGTTGATTTATTCATTAAAAGAAAAAAAACCTTCATTCCTACCAAAAGAAAGAAGCTTACTTACTTCTGCTGTAAAGCGGGCTGCGAGCAAGTGTGTTTCTTGCCCAGTGCACAGGTTCTTACCTTCCATATTTAATAACTAATTCCTTGCAAGCAGAAGAAACTTAGTTGTGCATTACTCCTTTGAAATGGAATACACTCTCCCCAGCAACGGCTCCAAAATGTCGAGGCATAAAAAGGTATCTTTTGAACACCTAATTATCTCACATTAATTATCAATCCGGGAGCATTTGTTTATTCGAAGAGTATACTCTGTCTGAGGCTTGCAATTATCTAAAAGTAATGCTATGAAGATGTAGTATAAAATAACAAAACCAATGCTTGAAAAGAGACCTAATTACAGTGACATGAATGGAAAAATAAAACTACTTTAATCTTTGCAGAACATCGATCAGGGATGCAGTAGCAGTAACTCTTTCCCTTAGAAATCAATGCAAGATGACCAAGCTGGGAATTTGGAAGCTAGAGCGTCTATCCTCTACAGTTGGAGATCTTATAACCATCAAACTCAAAGCAGATTCAATAAAATCAACTTAAACAAAACACAATTTAAAAAGGAACAACAGTGTATAATTATAACAAACAGAAATGGAACAACAATGGAAATTGAACAGCAATTACAATTCTAACACACTCAAAGTACTAAATTCCTATGCTTCAATTTTTTCGATAGCTTCTCACCACACAACCATGATTACAACAGATTACAAACTAAAGGAACACTAGTTCGAATCAGATACAAGTCAGTGTAGCCAAATAATAGAACAACGAATTATGCTGATGTAAAGAAACGGAACATCAGTGACTGTATTTAATCTGATCAATAATAAATCAATTCAAACATGAAATGCACTCCACACAATAGTAAATAAAGAATATAATACAAAGAGTGAAGTAATTCCACTAGAGCTGGGCCCTTAGCGCCAGTGAAATACCGCTGGGATAATTCAGAATTACGGAAATTAAATGAGACGTGTGCTTTGTATTAAACCAACATAGAGTCTTACAGAAAGGTTTTCTCTCAAACATAGAGTTAATATAACAGAGAAAATGTAAATTCTTTCGAATGATTCTCAATAACAACAATGATCCATCCCCCTGTCACTAAAGGACGTGGTTCTATGTATCAATCTTTTGACGGACCAATCAAGAAATAAGATAAGTTTAAACTACGATCCCTCAGGATCGAAAGATCCTGAGGGATTCGAACCTCTATGTTTTAGTCATTGTTCTATTTATGCTGATTGTGGCCAAGCTGCTTCCTACCTTTTATGGGCTATTCATTCAGATCTCCTTGCCTTTGGCTGGATATGATTCGATGTTGATGGAGCAACAGTTAGATTGTTCTCAGCCACGCCTTTGTTACAGCTGTTCACCTCTCCAAATTCCTGTTTGTTAATCAAAAATAGCTTTTAGTCACCTTTTTTTATTAAACGTAAACCTTTCTAATTCTAATATAATTCCCACAATGAATTACCTTTCAAAGGGCAAACAGGAGTATATTTATGGTAAAGAATGAGCAAATGTACAATAATTTCATACCTATTTCAATGCTCAACACCATGCTCCCCCTAAGCATATGCTAAATCGTCTAGAAGATATTCAAGGAAGTACATAACTCTACGACTTAGCCAAATATGTCTTTTCCTATCACCAAGGACTCATGCTTACACCAATCACTCAACATAGTGGGGTTACATATTTGACTCTTCTTTACATCAGATGCCAAAAATAATGGGATTACATTCATAAGTGACTTCACCTCAATATTCCAAACATGAATGAATGTTACAATGATTACATCATCAGTATTTACATGACCTTTCAATCAAGATACAGATATGATTTTTATAACCAAATCCAAAGATCTCAATACTCGGACCATGAAAACCATCATACACCATATAATAATTTGCACCATGAGCATATGCTGACAAAAACATGCACATAATACAAAAGCTATATAGTTCCAATATCATCAACCTATAATAAAATATGCAATTCTTTCAAGAATCACCAAACATTTCTAGTAGAAAAACATGTCTTTTCATCATATATGAAGAGTTATAATTCTCAAGTAGCAATATCATCTTCTTAGACCACAATCCCATTATAACATCTATCAAATATAGGAAAAACCTTCAAAATAAATCAAGTGCATCACACCATGGGAGAATTCACCAATACACAACTAAAGAAATCATCCATAAGTTCCACATATGCAATTTATTGATATCCCATGACATTGAGATATCAATATGTATAAATTCATCATCATCAACCAATCATAGCATGGGATTGTACAATCAAGCTCTATTATTGGCCCATCTCCTTTATCTCATATAATTAATATAAACATGCTTTATATACAAAGAACCACAATTTTCAAGCAACATACCATGTGTAGCTTGTACATGCATCGTCACTAGGTGTGCAACAAAAGATAATCACAAATATGATAAACAATGTCATAACAATTATGAATCTCAAGCAACATGTGGGTATCATCCATAACTTCACAATATTCACCTTGTGCATGACATAAAACATAATTACAGTAGCATATAAATGTCAACAATTAGTGTGTGACTCACTAACCATAGCATTCACTTCTTCTTCATCAAGTGTATTATGTAGGATCAACTTCACTAAGTGCAACTCAAGAAATATATCGAAGCATTAGCAATATATGTGTTTTTGGTAGCATCACCAATGATATATATGTTTCATAAATACCATTATGAAACAAGGAATTCTCAAGAAATCATATTCCAACAATGCACTATTAGAATCATAGAAAATGTTGCCTCTGAACCTATGCGAACTATTCATTTTCATGTCTGAGCATTTCCAACTTCATGAATCAGTAAAGCCATCAAAAGAGCCCAAGCAACAATTTCATACTGAAGCAAGTCATAAGCCATCATAAGATAATCATAAATTTTAAGTAACATCGAAGCATTATCAACAGGATGTAACCAATCAATGTCAAAAATAGAATGTTAGTTAATAATTCACTGAAGCATATCCAAACCTCTCCTTCATTTTGTCCCACTATTTCTTCATCTCAGAGAAACATACACGACTTTATTAATCAATACTTACGTATATACATGACTTCCCTTCATAATATTCGCATACATAAAGTAAAATGTTGAACTTTAAGAACCAAAACTCCCCCTAATTCTGTATTGTATGTATATGTTCATTGTTACTACGTTATATGCATTATTATTAATATAAGCAATGTGAATATAAAAAAATATATGGGGATCATCATCAAGATATATGTATAGCTCCCCCTAAAATCATACTTCACTGATCCTCTGGACCTGACAATCAACATGAGAACATTACTTGTGAATTTATTTTTAGAAGTATTATTTTATGAACATTGTACTACAGTAAAGGCCATATTGTTTTACTCTGAGTCTTAAGAAGAGGAACTATCTTACTCATTTATGTGAGAATACTTTTATTTAAACACATATAATTTGTATGGATTTCTATATCCTCTTTCTATGATTTTTCCATTTTGTTCATATATAAGCTTGCCTTTGGTTGATTTAAAACAAATACATTTCCTTTATCTGCCTTTTGACCTACACTTAAAATATTTTTCTTAAGCCCTTGAACAAATAATGTATCAACTGCTCTTCTATAT
The DNA here is from genome assembly GCA_034641835.2 of Pinus albicaulis. Taxonomy (NCBI): domain Eukaryota; kingdom Viridiplantae; phylum Streptophyta; class Pinopsida; order Pinales; family Pinaceae; genus Pinus; species Pinus albicaulis. The sequence goes on along the minus strand of JAXQQM020060063.1, from coordinate 27,508 downwards.
TTATTAATTTTGCCTCTACCTTTTCCCAGAAGTTTCGTTGGAGTAGTATTTCCAAGAATAAACTTACAATATTTGTTTTAATTGAGAGACTCAAACATGCTCTCATCTCTAATCATGTGATGGGAGCATCTGTTTTGTATGTACCATTCATCTTCATCTTTAAACAAGTAGAGAGCAAGACCACACCTTATCTGTTTTTATTTATTTCTTCCTATTATGAGCGATATTGGTGGATCCATATTCTTTATGTCTTTTGACATCAATATTCTTATTTGATTTCTTTCCATGTTGTCTATTCAAATCCATTGATTTGTTCCTACATTATTTTCCTATATGCCCAAACTAGTTACAAGAATAACATCTTAAATGGCTATAAAAGGGGGCATAGCAAAACAATATCCTCTAAAGAAACTTAAGTACCTCGGATTTGATGTTCATATTGTGAGATGACTACTTTCTTGATATTGAAACAATCTATTTATGCAATTGGATGCAATATGTCCATAATTATGACATATGAAGAATTCAACATTATTGTCAGAGGAGAGAATCAATTAATATTTCTATTATTTGGAGCACATTATTTCTTTCGAATATTCATCTTTGTTGGATATAGATCTAGTTGACTTCTTATCTCTTTAACAGGGGTTTCATATTTTGTATCCTTCGAGATCCTTGCATAAGCTTGTGAACTAGATTCTCCTTTTTCAGTTTCATTAAAACCAAGACCATAATTAATGGAAGGAAAGATATGGATACTAAGAATTTTATCCAAAATATTAGTACTATCTTGAAATTTCAAGTGTTTATCCTTTTCCTATAACTTATGTTTTAGAATGTTTACCTCAACCTCCATTATTTGGTATTGAGTTTCCTTTTCAAGATATTTCTTTCTCATTCCTTCTTCAATATTTCTTCTTTCTACCATTTTCTACGTTAATTTGATAATCAATCCCTTTAGTCCATTCTCTTGTTATTCAAATTCTTGAAGTAGCTCTTCGTTTCACTTGTTTGAATTTTCAAGATCTACTTTTAGAGAGACAATCTCTCCTTCAAGACCTTCACAATATTGTTTAGATTCTACTACATTATTCACCTATTTATTATTATCCTTTTTCATCATATTCCCACAACTCATCGTTAATATTAATAATAATTTTCAAAGAAAGATAAAGTATTCTTCTAAGATTAAAATTTTATTCCAACCTATCTTATTTTGAATTAGTAACTCCATATGAAATAACATAGGTTGTTTTATCATCATGCTCACTTTTGAAACATTGTTAGAGATAAGATTACCTAATTTCTCTCCTGATGGGAGATATTCCTTTCTTTTTTATGGATTGATTGCCTTTAGCTTATCCCATACTTCCTTTACAATTGCATAATGCATAACCCTCTTTAATTTTGAATTAGGTTGCTATTAATGATGTCACTTAATGCCTTTCCATTCTTTTTCACTTCTCCGCCTGATGGGGAAATATTGGTGAAGCCATTGCATACTAAATACTAAACATCAGATCCAAGATTCATTTGATCAAAATTCATATTCTCTTTTGATTCTTGATAATTTTTTCTTACTTGCCTTATTATTCTGCTTCTAGGACCATCATTTTTTAATCAATTTTATCTTTTGAATGCTTACTTTCAATTTTACCCATGAGTGTAAGTTCAGTTGATTCAATGTCATCTTCACTATAATAATTATTACATAGAGAAGGAAATGTACCACAATTAAAAAAAAAACCCATACCTGATAATTATTTGTTACTATATTCTTCAATATTGATCAATAGAAAGTGGGGTGCTCCCAAAACTGAATATTTATTGATGTCTGTAACTATCACTACATTTGATATATCATTATCACCGCCCGAGCTTTCTGAATCCTTCCTTAGATATATCTTCTTCTTTCCTATCATCCTTGATCCACTCCAAGTGTTTAAGCTTCAATATAAGTGACCTTCTCTAAGACCAATTGTTGGGAAAAATGCTGAGGGCAAGGGAGGGGGGGATGCGGGGTGAAGTAGTATTTTAAAGTCATTTCAACTTTACATTTCTTATTTAGACTTTTTAAATCTACTATTGATAAGTAAGAAATCATATGTATGTTATTGTGAAGAAGAGAAATAATGTATTTTGAATTAGTTGAATTTTCATTTATTTCATCTTTTGTTTAATTTGAAACAACGCAAAATTACTTCATTATAAATTAATTAAACAGTAACCATGAGAAATAAGATAAGAATAAACTATCACACCTGAGAAATACAACAACACATGAGGACACCATAATTTTTAGGTGGAAACCCAATGTGGGCGAAAACCACCATTGTGATCATATTTGTCTTCATCTTTTATTGTAAGGAAAACATATTACAATCTTGTACTTGTGCAGACTCATAACAGTATGCAAACACCCACCTAGAGAGGGCTTCAACCTTCTCTCATTCTCTAGAACCCACTGGAAGGGAGCTCCAACCCCCTAATCACGTTTACAAACACCCACCGGTGGGGATCTCTAACCTCGATAATAGATTTAACATGTATCAGTAGAAGGAAGCTTCATATTCCTCGCTAAAGGCTCCAGCCCCCGACACCTTTGTCGACCAAGTTTCATAATATTTCATACTGGATCCACCTGTCTCAAACCATAAAAACCTTTAGTCCAATTTTCATCATATTTTCATACTGGACATACTTCCATCATTTAAGCTCAATACCAAATAGGATTCTGAAACAAATCACTAGATCAAATCACCCAATTACTGAACCAAATAAATCAAAAAATTAATCATAAATCATAACCAATAAATGGAAATAGATCAAACTAAACCAATATAGGTCATTTCAATTCTCAACCACTCATTAGTATATCAATCCAAACATTTTTTATACCCATGACAAAAACCAAATGTGCTACCACAAACCCCAATAAAGCATACATCATATTGTATATGCTAGTGTTATGAGTCATACCCACTTATGTATGTGCTTTCCTTGAAGAATAACTACGTACATATGTTAAAACACTAATAATTGGATCTTATTATCATACCACTCAATCATATAGTGAAACAATCATAGATCGTTGAGCCAAATAAAAATCACCATATACAATCAGTTCAACCCAACCAGTACTGTCAAACGCAAATTACCATAAAGGATACATCATCAACATAGAGCAGTAATTATAACATAACTGATCAGACATCATTAGCATTTCACACTTCATAATCTTAGAAGATGTACGAGACTCTTATAAAACACATCCGCGTATGTACACACTTTTCATACTTGACAATTGTGTACAGATTATGAACTTTCGTATAAATTTATATACACTAATACCCTAAAGGAACTATGTGTATCTATATGACCTCTAAGTGAAAAACCCACATATAGATATGTAATCACTGAATCTTTCCTTTGTTGCACAACGCAATATATGTCAAACCCAAATCTCAGCATACATACTCTTATAAACACATGTCAGAATACCATCATGACAGATTTATTAAACCATAAATAGATTATCGAATATATTTTCATTTGATATCTACAAGATATTATCCTTATTCATGCTCTATGGTGCACACCTATTTCATATCAAGTCATTCATATATAATCCATCACATGCACACCTAACATTTTTATCTCCATCTCCTTATATATCATTATGATTAGGCAAAACCTTAGATAAATTCCTTAGTAAACCTGATGGTATTCTTTGATAGGGTCAAATACTTGTTGTCACACTCATTACTATGAGCAAATACCATGCTGAATACCTCTGGTATTCATAATTCCATCATGCAAAAATTGTATGCAACTTTTATTCTCCATACCTTTGTATGCTTTCTTACACTTTATCTATATCATCCTTTTGTCTCTGATCTTGTTATTCCTTTGTCCATCATTACTTGTAGCATCTATGTAACTATCATATCTGCAAGGACAACACATTATTCCTAATGCCAACAACTTTTTCCCTTTCATTTCACCCTATACTAACCACTGTTTGATGCAAAAAAAATCATTTTTTCTGATTTTTCTCTCTGATTAAATTTTTTCTAGTTGGTACTCCTTGTGTCCCTAAGGGTCTCTTGGTATCTAAGAATCCCTGATTTGGTTTATTTTTTGCTTTGAGTGCCTTTGATAAGGATTTGTTCATATTTCCCTTATTCTTATCATTAGGCCATTAACGAACTGGTTTGATTGATCATTGAGTGTTTGAATGAATTGATCTTCCATTCATCATTCTGAAAAGTTTTCTTTTATCACTGATTACAAATGCATATTATTTTTTGTCATATTTTAAAATTAAGTGAAATTGAAAAGAAAAATATCTTTGCATTTGCGTATAGGGTTTTGTGCATGAATCAACATTGGGACAGTTGCAATAAAAGGTAATTTCACTTAGTATATTGTTTGCTTCATTTTGTATGTTTCATATTATTTTTTGGATCCCTCCTATAGATCGATTTTAATTGAAAGTGAAAATTTTCATTTTTTCATGTTAGCTTGCATTTTAGGGAATTCAGGTGAAACTCACGGTGAGATCTAAAACTAAAACTTAATTGAAGATAAAAATTAAAATTTACTGAATCAACCTAAGGATCATGTGTGAAATTAACACAATCATTTAGAGGTATAGGCAAGAGACATGTGCTAATGTCTTTAAACATAGGATTTATTGTTGTTTTCAAAAGTTGTATCCTAGGGGTGATATCTCATACCACGTACGTGAGTGTATAAAATCATTCTCTGTGTACCTTCAAATTTTTGGATGGAACTCCACATATGATAATAATATGGGAATTATCTCATCAAATGGTTACGTATTAGAAAAAAATACTATAGACTGCGCTTCCACGTACTGTCAAGTATATTTTAGAATTTCACCATATGTTTCTATCCTCGCCATAGGTAACTGATTCGGTTGCCTTGTACACTATGATATTTAAAACATAACATTCAAGAAGATTTCTTGCCCATATGTAAATCCTTCATTTTAAAAGCTAGTATATTGCAGTTCAAAGTTACTTGGTAAAACTTTATGCCTAGATTACCCTCTTTGATTGATTTCTTTTGTTAATATCTAAAATGAATTAATTGACCGCGGAATAAAATCCTCCCCATCAAGAAAATCATTAGTGGATATTAAGTTGAGAGTAATGGAAATAATTCCTGAGTACACTAGTCAAGGAAACCCCTTTGGTGAGAATATTGGTCCTTCTCCTTCTTTGGAAATATTGGGGCTCCTTATATGGAAAATTTTTCCCTTCTTAGATTTACCATTGGTTTTATAGTTTGGTTTTTTTCATCTCCTATGGTTTTTAATCTAAAAACTATTTCTCAATATGAAAGTGTTTATTCTAGTAACTAGGAAGTTAAGAGGAAGAAGAAAAGGACAAAGAATTATAAGGAAAATAGCCAAGGGGGAAACCAAGAAATCATTGCTACCCATGCAACTAGTATGGAAAAATATCCCAATAAACCCCAAAAAGATAAATTCCTTTTCAATTTATGTAAGGGTGACCACCTTCTTCGAGATTGTCCTATTATGCCAAATATATTAAAAGTGTGGTCTAGAGGCTCACATCAGCCTTACTCATTAGCCTCTAGAGATCATGCTATTGATAAACCATCACCTAGTGATAGTAAGTTTCAGGGGAAAAAGGGTAAAGTCAGATTTCCTTGTAGTTATGTGAAGGGAATTATCTTCTTCACCTTTTCCCTTATATGGATGAAGCCTCAAACGTGTTGGAAAACATTACATATTCTTAGAAATGACTTCTAGATTGATACCAAAGGCTTTCTCCCACTCCTCCACTAGTTGATGAAGTGATTGATAAAAATACGAATCCAATTAATCCCACTGTCTATGAACATGAATCCCATGAGTTTTTTCCCAACCAACCATTTGTTGAGAAAATAGTTGACTCGTTTTCACCTTCATTCGATCATAATTTAACCATTTAGAGTGAGGATCATAGCTATTAGGTTCATCGTGTTTATTTTGATTCTAAAGGACAAGGGGAGATTTATATCATTCCTACGAAACCCCCTCCAAGAAAACAATTGATTTTCATTGATTAGGGTCGATTGACAAAACCTCGTCTCCCTTCTTACATGCCTTTCAAGATCATAGTAAAGGCTTATGATAGAAATATCCATCACGACATTATCAATGAGGGAGATTATTTTATTATTCTATCCTCCACTACTAGTAAATCTTTGGGTTTTCCACAACTTGTGTTCACCGCTCTAAATCTATTAGCTTTTAATAGAATAACTAGTCAACACTTAGGGATCCTTCCTTAGTTTCGTGTTACCTTGGGAGGAAAAAATATATGTATTGATGTTATGGTTTTCATGGCACCTTTGGAATTAAATTATATCCTAGTGATAGACTATATTTATAATATGAATTTTTTTGTGTCCAAATTCTTTCAAGTGATGTGCTTCCCGTATGATGGAAGGGTTGTGAATATTGATCAACTTTCATTTGTTGGTCCTAATTTTACCACAAACCATCCTACTTCCCTAAGCATTCCAAATGTCAAAGTAGTATATTCCCCACCTCAGGTTAATTATGTGGCAACATATTCCATTCACATAACTACTAAAGAGGATGATCCTTTCGTTGCCTTCTCAACTTCTTTTGACCTAGATATTTCCATTGGATCCTTTGATATGTATCCATTCTAGAGAATTTTTATTCCATATGATGATAGCCTCTGGTATTCATGGTCTCTTAGAGGCCATGACCTTATTTTGGAGCATATTTCCTTCCCTTATGTCAAGGTCATAAAAAAATTAAACATATCCCCTTCCGATTAGAGTCTTTGATTAGATATCGTAAATTTCCAGTCGATTCTTTCACCTAATATTGTAAATGAACCTTCATTCCATTCACTTGTAAGTAACAATAGTATAATTAGGTGAATGTAATGAATCTTTGGGGACATGTAACTCAAATTGATTCATTATGTTGGGGGTGTGGAAAATTATTTCAAGCATTTTTTTTCTCTGTTTCAAACTTGTGTAAAATTCAAACCATTCCAACTTTAGCCCTCGTGATTGGAATTTTTATCAACCTTTTTTTTCGAGATGAGCCTTGGTTTTCTCATTCCATCGTCACCATCTCTTTTTTTTATCATACTCTTTCACTTGTTTGTCTTACCCTTTCCTTGGGAACCACTGCAATGAGTGGTCTTATTATCCAGCCTATTGACCTTTTTCTATTTTGAGCAGTTCCATTATGGCTTGAAATAGTTGCTACCATTTTTACTACTCGTTCCTCTAGGAGGAGTCTTCTTTCAACTCTTTTTAGACTCCCAAAATATAAAAATATTGTCACACACTTGTCTTTTAGAACATGTTAAAGTAAATGAAAAGATGTATACTAAGTATTAGTTTAAACTTTTTTGGACTGAGATAAAATATTTTCGAAAAAGGAATACCTTAGTCAATCATGCCCAAGAGGTTCTCCTAGGTATTGGTCTCTACCATTTTAGACTCAAGGTACTATCTATGAAAATGAACATTTGGAGTTTTATTTTTCGGCTTTTTTTCAAACTCTCTAAACATGAAAAATATATCTAGTTTTACCCTCGTTGGACTCATAAAACATCAAAAAATGATGGACTCATCGATCATGAGGAGACCAAACCATTCCTTCTCACAGTTCTTTAAACATACTTAGAGGGATTTCTCTAAAGGATGACCTTACAACTCAAGAATATGTTATCCTCCTCAACATTGTTAAAAAATAAAGAGGTACTCACTAGTATGGTTGGGGAAATAGGGAAAATAGGGCACTCCATTTTTTAATTGCATCAAGTCACTCTTGAACATGATATTCTTCCACTTCATCTCCATGGCTATTGGGTTGGGAAATATTATTGTCTTTTGGTTCATAATACCATTTTAAATCCTCCATTTTTTATTTTGGCTCAATGTTTCCAACTCCATTTCAGTGTCATTGGTATGTTCAAGAGAAGTGATTCAGTAAATATTACTACAATACTATTAAGCCTTCATTCCATGAATGTTGTTCCTGGTCAAGTTTTGTATCCATATTATTCTGTCTCAAATCATGATACATGTTTCATGTGGCATATGGGAAATACATCAAGGCCCTCCTATGATGGGTTACTTCTAGTTGACATCATCTCACTATATAGGAAGTTTACTTAGAAACATCCCTCTAGTACCTTGGTGATTTCATACATCAATGGAAAGCTTCCTCCCTCTCGACAACATGTTTACATCAATGGAATTTAAACGAAATATTATGTGTGATGTTTGAATTCAATTCATCTATTCACACCATATAGATTGTATTTCAGTACCTGGAAAGACATTAACATCATCGATGATTTCTCTTGCGTCTGTTAGTGATTTGCATAATTGGATGGTAATCCGATGGTTTCTACCATGTTCCACTCCATCTCATTGATTCACATGGTTAGACTTGTACATTTAATGGTCATGTGAACCAGATAAAATTTCTCAAATCTAGTTTCATCAATCTAGGCTCTGATTCCATGGTTAATAAAATATTAGAATGCATGATGGTTATGATCACACAGACAATCATCCAGTCATGGCCCACCATTTTCCATCAGTGGAAGTGTCTTTTGATCATTTTACATGCAATGTCAGCTTATGTGTTGAGTATGTTAATTACTTCCTCAGCAAATATTTCATGATGTAAATTCATTGTAATATAAGATGATCTCGTTGATTCTTCTTGATCCTAACTTCTCACAAGTTAAAGTACTTCAGATTTTTTTTTTTTTCATTTTTAAAATTGCACTTTAAGGGAAATCTGTTGTAGGAAATTTTAACACATCTAGCCAATAGGCCTTCAAAATGATCATTCACATCCTTGAACAATTTTAAACTATCCCTACACAAATCTCTAAGTGTGAATCTCTCAAAACCCTAAATTTTTTCCTTTAATTGCTTCGTTTTAGTGATTTTTAGGCCCAACCCACCCTAGCCCTTCAAAGAATAGTGTTAATCAGCAGTTTGACCCTCTTTGGACCTATGTTGATCACCAATAGAATTCCCCTTGCTCGGGGTGCACTAATTCTAGAAATTTGGAAAAAGAAAAGGAATCCTGAAGCTTCCTCTTTCAGAAGCTTCCAAGAGTTGTTATAACTATTTACCCTGGATGAATGTCTCAGATCCTATCCTAGCCTACCTTGTAGATTTCACCCCTTATCCCTGGAGATCATCCTCCCATAAAGAGTGGATATTGATCTTAGATTGGTAAATGGCTAAGAACTCTTAACCTACCATCCTGTTCTATATATTTGTGGCCATCCAATAGCTAGGTATTGGCATTTAGGGATATATTTTGTTAGGGTCCTACAATAATAGGATTTATAATTTTTTAATTGAATTTGATTAGTCTTGTAATATGTACATACTTTTCTTTCTATAAATTGTTTTCCCATATTAGAAAAATAAAAAAAATAAGAAAATGTAAAAAGGGTAAAAGTCCTAAAAGAAAAATCAAAGGACTTAAAAGAAAAAAATAAAAAAGAATAGAAAAATGGACCCCAAACAAAAAAGAGATAAAAAATAAAACATGAAAGTGATGCAAATCCAAATGCCACTACTATTTACTTTTTCTCAAAAATAAAGATTATGTTCATTTTGTTACAATTCCATAATCCATGAATGTTAAATAGCTTAATATTAACCTCTCATGTTTTAAATTTCATGCTATTAGATAGAGAATATAGATCTAGCCAAACAATTTAATCTTGGTAGATGAGTAGTTAGGTAGAGAATAAATGAGGAGCTAAATAGCCTAATCTGATCCCTTGGAAGAAATAGGGATAGAATTAGTTAGTTTTCTATATTAAAAGAAAAATGAACAAGGTTTTGCAAGCTGAAATGCACCAGGGAAATGAAGAAAAAATGTTAGGGTAGCAAGTGGGTAGACAAAAGCAGTTTTTACGATCATCGATAAGTAGAAATTGGTCAATTTAGTCACTAACTTCCTTCAAAAAATCATCCTCTTGTAAAAATACTTCATCCCCAATATTTCCATTCTTTCCCCTTCATTTTTCCTTTTCCCATCATCATTCAGCTTCACTTGCAAAAAATCCCCTTTTCCTAAGTGTAAAATTCATTATACTTAAGGAAAGTAAAAAACCCTTTAACTAATTCCCCTTTTGCCCAAAAATACTCAAAAAAATACTTATCTTAAGTGGAAATAAACAATTATTATGTTGGGACCCACAAAGAATGAAATTCATCCCTCTATAATGTTTTACACTAAGGCATAATGTATTTTTATCTCCCTCATCTCATTCATAATTAACATATTAATTTATATATTAAATCATATATTTCACCTTTTAGCCCGTATTATATTAAATTCCTTTTAATATTATTCCCACCCAAATTTTTATTTTGGCCTATGTATTATTTCCCCACGTGATACATTATTCTCACTCTTCCCATAAGTTAAAACTATCCCCACTATATAATAACCCCACCAATGATAAAAACACACTTATAAGCATTACATTAGTTATTAAAACAATACATCTGCCTATCATATTTCATTTATAAACTATGTATTAAACATATCTTTTAATACATTTTACACATCTCGCAACATACATATCCTGGGACCCACGCCATTCCACCTGGCAACTTCATCGCACGATCCTAACCATTCACTTGTCATCCCCCAGATCTAACAGTGGAGATCCCACATCACATATTTCTTAGCGTGATTGATAAACAAATCCAAATGTTGCGATAAAATTAGTTTTAAGTTTTTCTCTCACCTCCACGTGCCTTAATTCTATTGGATCGCATCGATTGATCCAATTCTTCTTACCACTTTTCAACTATGTGAAAACTGCTTGGTAGTTATTCCTTCCCTTGTGCCCAAACCACTCATATTTGAATTGACTTGCATTAAATGCATTCACTGTTCAACTAATTTTTATATAAAATCACCTGAATGCACATTTGAACCCTTCTATTACCATTTTCTGTGCAGAAGAGCATTCCAGACCAGGAAGACCATTGCTGCCTCTGTTTTTTGCCCAAAAATAAACAGAAATCACCTAATTTGAGTACTACAATCACTGCAAAAGCCATAAGAGCGCATATAAAGACTAGAAAAAGATTTTGAAAGCTTTCGAACACCATAAACCCTTCTTCACAGAAAAAATCCAAATTTTACTGGTATTCTTTAGAGAAAAAAATACTTATTCATCAATCTGAAAGAGTTATACTGTTAAAAGAATCATTTAGGAGCCTGTGTACCTCAAGAATACACTGTTGGTTCTTAAATCCTTCAATTATACAAACCCTGAGAATTACTTACCGATTCTGAAGCCTTGACCTGCTTTAAGCACAAATTTTGATTTAGTTTAGCCATATGCAGACCTGAAAAAGCCCTCATAGATCTTCAAAACCTTTCCTGTAGTACTCAGGAACCCTTCTGCATAAAATTTGATGTTCTAAGATTGTTTTATCACATAAATGTCCACTATAAACACTTGATATCTTTTTTTAAAGCTATAAGGTCATGAATTTTCCCTTTTGATAAAGAAATAATACATTGAGTTAAAATTGATCAGAAGTATCCTTTTTCAGGCCAAAAATAGAAACCCTATCATATCTAAAAAATTTATGTAAACTGTTTAAACTTACAAAAGTGTTTTAAGAGGCCTAAAGAATTGTTTTAAAGTTTAAAAGTATTAAAAATTGATAAATCAAACAAATCAATGGCTGCGAAAATCAATCTTGTGATAAACTCTCTACAACCCCTTGTTGTAGATGTAGATCATATTCCCCTTCCAGATGTATACCTCAAAATCAGTGATACTGTTACTGAAGTCAACCTTCTTGAGATCCATTGCTAGAGCCAAGAGAAATCCTTAGATGAACCAGATGAAGTATTCATTTGGGAATCAAACTTGCCTAAATATGTTGTTCCCCATACTCACCAATGCCCATAAGCTATCAGAATTTCCCAATCATGCTATTCTTGTTATCAAAGAGCCATTGTGAACCTTGAAAAATAAGTGTTGTTTACCATTAAAGTTGATTTCATTAATCAAATTCTTCAGTTATAGCTTGGGCCAAATGAAGTTCCTTTATGTATTGAAGCACTCATATAGTTCTACTTAGATTTGGATTTTCCCAAGAGTTTACAATTTCTTAAAACCTTCATGCCATTCTATGTGGAACTTCCCAAGCTTAATCCCCTATACTCCTCTCCAAAATTCTCAGAAATAACTAGACATATTATTTCCATGTTATCTTTTATCCTTGGATATTTCACAGATGAACATGCTGATGTAGTAGTACTTGGTTTCTTATCCATTTTTGTGCCTGGTCAGCCTCCTATAGTTATCTTTAATTTTTCCCAACATATTACTGATAAAATCCATGAGCAGCTAGTCAAACTAGCTATTGAAGGTGTTTTTAGGTATTCTTCATTCCTATTCCATATGTTCTTATATTTCCAGTCTGAAGAGTTTCCTATAAGACTTTAGAAGCTTTATGTGTAAGTAAATCCACAATCTGTCATATTCTGGAGTTCCTTAATAAGGAACGAGTCAAATGAGTTTACCTATTCAGAGTTCACAGATTTTTTCATCCATCCCCTGGTCAATTTGTTAAACAATAGTGTGCAACCCATGATTAGCAATGAAATCAAGAAATTTTTACAATTTCCTGAGCAAAGTAGGACAGGTGATTGGTACATGTACCAAAATCACACTGAAATCAGAGTTTATGGGTAAAGACTTATTCCTTAGAAATTTCAAAATACCTCCGTATAGGTTATTTTCTCTAAAGTATATAAGAGAAATTTTGAATTTAGATGTTGTAAATTTCTTGATTGCAAAGAAGAAAACACAATTCAGACTAAAGAACCAGGTTGGTCCATTCATATGTAATAATAGAGAAGCAAGTCTAGAGGTAGAAAAATAGTTGTACGAATACAAATTCAGTCATTTTTATTTTGTTATTATGATCCCCTTGTTATTATCAGTAAAATGAGAGTGAACTGCAAATTAACTCCATATATTCATGAAAAGAAGCTTGATATTGAAAAATTCTCAAACCAATTTGAATGGTTGGAAAACACAATGGTAGAGGATGAGAAGCAAAGTCATACTAGTCAAACTTTGCAGACTCTAGCCCGGGAAGACAAAAGTATAAAAAGAAATAGGGAGGAAGGGTCTTATACAAATGAGACCACTACATAGACCTAATTTAAACTCAGATACATCAAAAAGCCGAAGATTAATCCTACTAGCAAAGAAAAGGAGACAATAGAGGTCGTAAACACAGAGGTTGTAGAAAAAGACATTGTACCACCTGGATTAATTGAAGAGGAACATCATCCAACCACTTCTAATACAAAATTAATTCAAAAACAGGATAGTATATAATTTTCTTCATCAAAGAAAACAGAAGAAAAAGATATGGACGTCAAGGAAAGATACAAGGAAATTAAGGCTAAAAATGAAATATACTCTCAATGCCTAAAGCAAACTCCCACCATACAGAATAGGCTGCTTTCAACCTTTGATTACAAGAACAAAAAGATGATGATGACAGTGCTTCAGCCCACAGTACCAACTCCTAAATCATCCTCTAATTATAAAAAGGTTGATTTTGAAGTTCTAGTCCATGAAATTCATCCTCTGGACCAAAGCCATTTTCATAAACAGGAAGGAGAGATGCTTTATTCCACAATAAATATTAAGGCTATGAGTGCACAAAAGCTTCAAAACACTTTGATAAATGTAAGAGATCAAGTCAAACTAGAGAAAGCATATTCATATGCAAAGGATATCATAATCAAATCCTTGGAGGAACTAGTGATTGAGGTAGGATATGATCCTCGGAATATAAAAGCTGAAGAGGAATTAATTAAAAAGAATAATGTTTATATTGCTGCACTTAGGAAAAAATTGAAGCTACCCCCTACTGATCATCCACAAGCTAAGGAGGTTTTGCAGGATTCTAATAAAAAATATGAGATGATGAGTCTCATTTTGCAGCTTACAGCTTAGATTAAAGAAATGGAATTGGAAATGGACAAATTGGTCCAAGAAAAAGAATCCAACAAATCATAGGAAGTCCTTGTCACTGTAATTCCCATGGTTACAACAACTGTACCATATACTCTGGCAGAAACACTAGCTCCTAATCTTCCAATGGCCACAAGAGCTCCAGTAACTTCATCAACAAATTCTTCCACTCAGTCTTCAACAACAATAGTCCAACAATGATATGAGGCAAGTAAATTGGTAAAGGCAATGCAAGACATGTCTATCCAGAAAAATTAGACAAAAAGGTTAAAAGAACAAATTAAAAATCTTGAATATGCTAAGAAACTTGCACAAATTAATGCCAAGAATGAAAAACAAAAGGCAAATAGGTTTAATGAACAACTCAAGAAGTTGGAAAAATAATCAACTTTGAAAGAAGCTATGGCACATGTTAAGCAGCAATTTTGGTCCAATATCATTGAAGAAGTCAATGATACTTGGCCATCCATACAAGTAATCTATGAGCAGAAATATTAATTGAAGTCGGCAAAAGAAGCAATACATAAGGTAAAAGAGAAGTTAGGTAAAAAACATGAAGAGGCCTTATAAATTATTAAATTTCTCAATTCCAAAAGTAAACAAGAATAGGATGAAATTGGAATTATAGATAGAACAGAGAACATCCTTGAAGTGAGGAAGGTAATATCCAAAAAGAACCTGATGACACAATTAGAGGAAAAGTGCCAAAACATGGAAATGGAAATCATAGGATTTATGATCAATATTTATATTTTAAGGAAAAATGGCATTCCAAATCATCTAGTAATCAATGAAAGATTAATGAAGCCGGAGGATTATGAAAAAAAGATGAGAAAATTTGCTAAAGAACAGGTAAATAAATCAGCTTTACAGGGAATCCCAATAGGGAAAGTATTATATAATAATTTTGAAAATTTGTTTTAATTGCAACATGAAGTAAAACACCTATTTGTGAATAAAGAAACATTTTCAAAATACACCGAAGTTGATGAAAACTTCAGACATCTTATGAAGATAAAATTTCTAGAATTTGCATTCTGGGAGAAGTTGATTAATCTACTGTAAGATCAGATTATAGTGAGCACAGAATAGTAAAGGTAAAAAATAGAGTTTTTTTTTTTTTTTTACATCAATAGTAACAGTTTTTGCAGTAAAAGTGTATCAGATTAAAGTGTTCAGATAGTTAAAGACAAAATTAGAGTAAATGTTAAACTGTCGGCGTGAAGGACACCTCAATTGTCCAGATACAACCTTCATCAAACAACGAAGAGAGAAATAAGTGATAAAATCAAAATAGGATGCTATTTTATTTCAATGAAAAGGATAGTTAGCATTAGTTAGGGAGTTGGCACTACCTTCTTGCATGAAGATATTTCTTTTTTATAAAAAAATTCCTAAGTTTATTCTAGGATATTTTGTACAGGTTTTTGTTTAAATACTTCATCATTTGAAGTATTGAGGGTGATGAATTGCTAAACATTTATGTAGTTATACTATTCTGAACCTAAGGGATTTTGTATCAATTTCAAGTCAGCAAATTGGATCAAAGGAATAAAGCATCATATTACAAGATTCATGTGTTGGGCCACTGCAGCGAAGTATTTCATTTGTTATCTTGTAAATTTTCTTACGTTTTCCATCTATTCATGAATGTGTTCTTAATATTAATGATAAATCAGGAATTTTTATTTCAAAATGTGTTAAAAGAACTTTTTTTTGACCGATTATCATTTATATGTTTTCAACTGATATCAAGACTAGGGAACCCTTAAATTGCTCCCTAGTTTTGATTGAACCCTTCCTTTTCCCTCAAAATCCGGATTTGAGAACCCTTAATTTCTCTTTTATCCTGATCAAAACCATTTCACCATGAGCCTTGAAGATTTGAAGTAACTCAACAATCTTGCCCTGTAAACATTTACCTTTATACCTTGATCCTGATATGACTGCTTGACACATTGACTCCATTTTGTCAATGGGATACAGATCTATAGTTATCCACCTAATTAAGTGATTTCGCCACCAAATCAAATCAAAACCCCAAAACCAATTTGCCCCATACAACTAGCCTAAAATCAAATATAATCAACAAAGTTAAATCTTATAGAGAGATCCCTCTCTGAGTGTTAGGAAGGCTAGATCCTAAGGCTTAAAAATAGGTTTGTGGTTACCTCTGATATTCTTCAAACTAAAAATCTCATGCTACTACTATGCAAGTCATTACTCCATGCATTAGGGTGACATAGATGTACAATTTATGGTAAGCAAGGAAAATTAAACTTGGAGGAGCTTTTCTATAAGATCAAAAACTATATTTGGTTGTAACTCTCTACATTTCTATTAATAAAATTACTTCTTTTTTTTCCTATATATGATTTTATGATTTCAAGTATTTCAATGCCATTTTTATTCTTTGAATAAATTAATTAGATGATGCTACATGTATGTCATAGATCATTGGCTTTTGTTGTTTGACTGTGCACGTTCTAATTACAGTGATTGGAGCTAGGATTGGAATGTACAAGAAAATATAGGAGTGAAGCATACAAAATATTCTAGGTAGGGTTCATCCGATTTTCTACTTACTTTAAGGAAAAATTATATTATTTTATTTATGTTTTTCTAGACTATTCCATCAAGTCTAGGGGATATACTTCTCTCTGCACTCGTAGATTCAACATTACATGGGTGGCAATATTATTCTCATAATCACCCTCCATCGTGGTAGGGGTGAGAGGGTGATCTTAAGAATAACCCTCAACCATGCTAGGGGAAAAAAGGTAATTCCAAAAATCACCCTTCACCATAAAGGGGCCAGAGGGTGATTCCTAGAATCACCCTCCATCATGTCAGGGCTATAAGGTGATTCCAAGAAACACCCTCTAGCATGTTGGTTGCGAGAGGGCACCGTTGGTGATTCCTGAAATCACCCTCAACCATGCTGGGGGATAAAGGTTGCTTCTGCGAATCACCATATCTTGTTTCAAGGATAGCGGGTCATTATGGGAATCACCATATACCGTGTTAGGGATAGAGGGTTATTTCCATAATCGCCCATGACCATGTTGGGGTGAGAGGGTGTTCCAAGAATCACCCTACGCCATACTTGGGGTAGAGTTGGATTCCAACAACAATCCCTCATCGTGTCAGGGCCATAGGGTCATTCTAGGAATTTCTCTATATTGTGTGGTTGGCGAGAGGATTATGTGGTTGATTCCCATAATCATCCTCCATCGTGTTGCGACTAGAGGGTGATTTTGGAAATCACCCTTTTCCATTTCGTGGTGAGAGAGCGATTCACGTAATCGGCCGCGACCATGCCCGGGATGAGATGGTATCAAGGGTGATTCCTAGAATCACTCTCCATCATGTTAGGGGTTAGAGGAAAATTCTGGGAACCATGCCCAACCTGCCTCATGACACCTTGCCTGCTAGGCAGGAATGGAAGGCCAACTTTATTTATTATCTTATAAAGTGTTATATAATATATATATAGTTTTTCTATTTTTTTCTTCTATTTTTTTATAATTTGGTTTGTTTCTTTTTTGGTATTTTTTAATATTTTTAGTTTTAATCTTATTTTTTATGTTGAATTTCATCGTTTTATGGGTTATTTTTGGTTATTTTAATATATATATATATATATATATATATATTGTTTTTTTATACATATTTTATTATATTTGACTTATTTTTTTTAATTTAAATGGTCAAGTAACAAATATTTTTTTAAATAAAAATTTCACACTTGAAACACAAAAAAATTTTGAAGCGTAAAAAATATGCCTCGAAAAAGAAAGGTTGATTCTTTTCAAAATTTGCATGAAAATCAACATTATTTAAAATATATATCCATACTTAATATATCATAAAATTGAAACTGTCAAAAATAGGCCCAAAAAAAAGGGATTGATGTTGCATCAACAGATTCCAAAATTTGTGTGAAATTTATTAACATTTAAAATAAATGTGCAAATAAAATTTAAAATATCAAAAATATGCTCCCAAAAAAAAAGATGTATTATGAATGAAAACTTTTCAAAATCGGATGATTTTTTGTGACTTCTAAAAAAGTGAGAACTCAGTTTAGTTCCTTTTTGATTGGTTATTTTGTTGTTACCGCTCATGTCAAGGACTAGTGGTAAACTTACTATAAGTAGAGGGATGAGGAGGAACCCTCATTATTTTTAGTCGTACCCCATTACAATTATTTCACATATGTCATCAAGGAACAATATTACCCTATCGAAAGCTATGAATATAAGTATATAAAGTGGACCACACTATGGCATGAAAGGGACCAAGATGTGTCAAACTTCATAAACATTTTCCATACCTTGCGCACGAAGTTGGGTATCAAGGATTTTGAGAATCATCTAACAATCAATTGCCATGGTTTTTTGCACAAATACATATAGGATTAAAATAAGTTCCTAGAAATATCCTCACTTGGAATAACATATTTGTATGTCGTGAGGATCATGAAGAAATTTAAACATGAGAAGCAATACTATGGATCTATAAATAATATGTAGTGAAAAGGCACCTCCAAAATGTAGAAAAATTGACAAAGTTGAGGTCAATCGACCTAGGAAAACCCATTAAATCCATAGGAAAAGAATAACACCATGAATATGAAGAAGGATATCGGAAAGTGATGTGAGTTACACAAGGTCCCCACCAACAAAAAAAAAATGAGTGTCACACTCAGTAGTAAATAGTGGCCAAGCTAAAAGTTTCAAAGTCAGATGCACGTTCTGAAAATGAGCCAGAAATCAATAAGTGGAATTGTAAGGGAAATTATAGTATGCATGGAGAACCTAGTGCCACCATTTCCACTACAAGGGTTGAAAATATTGAGCCCAAGTATGTAGAGAATGGGGAGAATCTCTGACATTCGCAGATGTGGGTGAAATGTTCTCCACTATAGATCATTGTCAATAGTGGGAGATAGAATAACTTCATCTCAGCAGAGGTACTTAAGTATTTTTTTATCTCTACCACACCACACCTGCAACCATACACCATTGGGTGGCTTCATCAAGGACGAGATTTCCATGTCATTCAATAGTGCCACCTTCCGTATAGAATCGAGCCCTTCACAAATGAGGTATTTTTTGATGGTGATCCTCTTCAAGTTTATGATATTTTACTAGGCCAAACATACCTTTGGAAGTGCCATGTTGTGTATGAGGTCATACCTCACATTTTTATTATTACTTTGTGAATAAAACTTTATAGGATACCATATCTAGCCGCACCTACCGCCATTTGTTTGTAATATTCTAATAAATGTAATAAAATTATCTCCGAGACTGGGAAATTTGATTTATTTCTTATTCACTCTCAAAGTAAGGGGAATATCAGGACCATTTTCATGCCCCCCGGAAAGGGTTACCCTAAATAGTAGAGGCAAGTTGAAAAATTAGTGGAGGAGTACAAGGGTATCTTCTCCTCCCCCACATGGGTACCCTTGCATTGTCAGGTCAATAATGAGATCGATCTGACTCTCGGGGCACCTCTACTCTATGGTCTAGTATACCATTTTTCCCTTCCAGAAAATGATGAAATAAAGTGTAAGATCCATGAGTTTCTGTAAAAAGGGCTCATCTGACCAAGTTCCTCACCTTTTTGGAGGCTAATTGCACTCTTATAGAATAAGGATGGATCCTAGATAATGTTCATTTATTATCAAACACTAAATAATTTTATTTTCAGGAATAGATACTCAATCCCATAGATTTATGACCTTTTGGTCTATATCAAGGGGATGAAGTATTTTAGTAACATTTATCTGATGTGTGGCTATCACCAAGTTCCTATCAAAACCACAGATGTATGGGAGACTTCCTTCAAATTGAATGAGGTCTTATTTGAGTGGTTGGTCATGCCTTTCGGGTTCACAAATTCCCCTACAAATTTTTTGAGGTTGATGGATGACATTTTGTGGCCTTTCAAAAACTGTATTGTGGTTGTATATCTAGACGACATCCTCATCTTCAACAAGATTTGGAAAAATCACTTACACCATATTCAAAAATTCATTTAGACCCTATGACATAAAAACTATATGAAAATTTTGAGAAATTATCCTTTGGCATGAACCTATTCCAATATATACACTACACAATTGATGAGAAAGACATGCAAGTGTATTTCCCTAAGATGGAAGTCATTCGGGATTGGCCAACCCTGAAAATTCTCATAGATTTTCGTATCTTTATGGGTCTTGTTAATTTATATCAAAGGTTTGTGTTGGGATTATCTCATATAACTTGAAATTTGAGAAAAGTTACCAATGGAGAAGTTAAAGAAAATATTTTTTGTTTTGAAGGAGAACAAAATGAATTTTTTGAGATGAAACATCACTTGTTATTTGCACCAGTAGTCACATTTCCAGACCTACAATAACCACTTGAAATTAAGATAAATGCCTTTTACTATGCCATTTTTATATTTCTCACCCAACAAGGGGATCTAGTGGCGTATCATATTAAGACACTCTCTGATACTATTGAGAAATACCCCAGCTATGATAAGGAGATGTACTCCATCGTGAAGGCATGCTGACAGTGGAAATATTAAATTTTGGGACTGGATATGATAATCCACACATATCATGTACCTCTTTAGTTTATACAGACACAATGGAAGTTGTATAATAATCTTCACTAGAAAAATTCACATACCTGCAAAAATTCCATTTCAGCATTAAATACAAGAAAGGTGGCACCAATAACATTGCAGGTTTCTTTAGTCGACCCCCACTTGTGGCACTAATCAAAGTTCTCAACTCTGGTGGTCATGAGACTTCTAGAGCTTTCCACCACCTACCAAATTTTGATTGATGGTAACCAAGTACTGGTCTTCCACCTCCAGGATGCATTTTTATAGCACCTAGGGCACATTTGTGTTCCTTTAAGTGATTGTGCAAAGATAATTTGGGAGGCAATGTTAGGTCCCTATATTACTAGTGTAGTCCCTTATTATTGTTATTCTAGCCCCATTATTTTTATTTTTGTACCCCTGTAACCCCCATATTGTTATTTATGTTACCTTACATTATTATTGTTAGGTCAACTAGGACTATTTTTTCACCCCATGGACTCCTATATATAGAAAGGAGGTTTTGTCATTTGTATCATCCAAGAATTTTTCAATTACATGATGTAAAGTAGGTTACCCCCTCAAAGTAGCTTATTTCTAAGGCATTTATCCCTCTTTTCTTCTATTTTTGGAGCTGGTTTCATAACATTTTGTGTTAGATCTTTTGATTCTAGGGTTTCGCTGCTCCAAACAAGTCATTGTGGCATGTTCATTAGATAATTTTTTCTACGAACTTTCAGAAGTTGAAATTATTACCACTAGAAGAAAAAATCCTGAGCAACTTCATGTAACAATTTCAGATCTTGTTTCACAACAGTTTCGGAGATATGATCTGTGGAAGTTATGTTTTTTCAGGCTCCCAAGTTTCATCTCAAGGAAGTGACTATAGGAAAATACTCATAACTTTCTATATGAGCATCGGATTCATATTTTGTAAAAAGTGGCTGAAATCACATAGGATTTAGTTTCACGTGTATCAATTTCGGAGCCTAAGAATTAAATAGTAACATGTGTCATGCCGTACACTTTCGCTCTACTAAACCATGCCATAATTAGAACACTGTGGGATATTGGGCATAAATATTCACTGAAGAATCCAAATCAAGTCAGACCTATGAAATTAGAAAGAAGATTCAGAGGGCTACTACAAGACCAAATTTCATATATTTAAGATCCAAAAGCACAAATATAATTTAGTTTCAATATCTAGCTCCTCAAAAGAAAGAAAAATGTGTGTATTTTTTTTTCAAATTGCATAAGTCTTGTTTGAAAATCAATTTGAAGTGATTCCAAGGGCAGATTGAAGAATAGATATCAGTATTGGGTTCTAAAATTCCCCCTAAAAAGAGTTCAACAACCATTAAGCCGTCAGAAGGCTCTGATATGACTCATGAAGAGGAATAAGTGAAACAGGATATATCAAAATTACAAGAGCAAGTGAATAAAATCTCAATCTCACAAAGAGGAAAATAAAATAAAATGGAAGTTTTGAATAAAGGCATGGAAGCTAAGATGGATGGTTTGAAGAAATGCATGGAAGCTAATATGGATAGGTTGAGGAAGGGTGTGGAAGCTAATATGGATGGTTTGAAGAAATGCATGGAAGCTAAGATGTATGGTTTGAAGAATAACATGGAATCTTATATGGATGGAATGGAAGCTATCATGGAAGACTTGAATAGTTATTTAAAAGAAGACATAGAAGGTTTGAAAAAGTTTGTACAAGAAATGATTCACCATCGCGAAAAGGTAGTACATGAAACTTATGATGAGAAAAAAATAAATGTTAATCTTGATTTCATAAACTCTAATGTTGGTTGGAAGAACAACCACATTCTAAATATGGATATGAAGAATTTTGATGGCAAGGATCCCGTAACATTGATACTACATATGGAGCAACATTTTGATCTCAATGATGTGAAAAACACACAAAAGTTACGCATTGCAACTTTACATTTAGAATAGAATACATTTGTATGGTATCGATGGATTTCCTCCCATAAAAAAATTGTCACTTGGTCAATTTTTATGGAGGAAATTATAGAACATTACGAGGATACAAAAAGAAACACCTTCTTTAGATAATTGATAAATCTTAAACAAAATGGTTCAGTGGTGGAGCACATTGAGGACTTCCAAAAATTGAATATAAGGATAACTAATATTCCATAGAAACATAGGATTTATGTATTCATAGGGATTTTAAAGGATAACATCCAACATGAGGTTCACCTTTGGGAACCTGATTCACTGGAGAAGGAATTTAGGGTGGGAAGAAAAATTTAATGTAAAATTGTGGCGAAAAGAAAGCCTACCACTCGCATCTATAAATATCAGAGTGTTGCTACTCCTGGACTTCCACAACCTACAAGGTTGACACCTCAAAAATTGGAAGAAAAAAGAGAAAATATGCTCTGCTATAGTTGTGATAGAAAAAGACACTAAAGGTCATAAGCGTGCTGAGAAGAAATTATTTTAAATATATTGTGAAGAGGATGAAGAAAATGAACAAGAAAATTAAAAAGAACAAGATATACACGAGGAACCAACCCTAGAGAAAGAAGAAATGAGTCCGACCATATCGTGTAATGCACTGGCAGGAATTACAACTCCTCAAACTCTCAAGATAAAAGGAAATATCAAGAAGAAAAAGGTTATAGTGTTCATTGATTCAGGTAGTACCCATAGTTTTATTCTTTGTAAGGTAGCTAAGGAATCGAATTACTTCCTATACCTAACACCATAATGTCAAGGGATGGTTTCAAATGGAGGAACTATAAATTTCTCTGGAAAATACCATAATTTCAAGCTAACCAACTACAAATTTCTCTGGAAAATGCCATAATATGAAGCCAACTATCTAGTAATATGTATTGAATAGTCGAATGCTTTCCATTCCAATGGGAGGTGATGTTGTTGTACTAGGAGTACAATGGTTATAATGTTTGGGGACGGTAGCTTTTAATTTTCAAGATATTTTCTTGAATTTTTTTCGAAAGGAAAGGAACTTGAATTACAGGGTATCAAAAGGAAGACGGGAAAGATAATAGTCTCTAATTTCATGAAAAAACTTCTGAAGAAATAGAAACGAGGCGTAATTGCACATTTATGCTCACTAGAAGTTCCAACATCAAAATCATCTATTTCTCTTGATCTCCAAAAAGCCTTGGACAATCATTCCAAGGTGTTTGAAACTCGCAAAGGACTCAAACCTATTCATGATCATGATCATGCTATTCATTTGACTCCAAGGAGTGTTCCTCCAAACATCAGGCCTTAGAGATATCCTTATGTCCAAAAGTGTGAAATTGATTGTATGATTGCAGAAATGTTCGAGGCTGGTATAATTCAACCTAGTCAAATTTCCTTCTCTACTATAGTAGTATTGGTGTACAAGAAGGATGCATCATGGCACATGTGTCTGGATTAAAGGGAGCTCAATAAGATTACTAATAAAGATAAATTTCCCATTCCTGTGACTGATGAATTATTGGATGAATTACATGGAGAAATTCATTTTACCAAGTTGGATCTTCATTCAGGATATCATCAAATTAGAATGAAGACTGAAGATATTCTTAAAACAACATTTCTAACTGATGAGGGTCATTATGAATTTTTGGTCATGCCTTTTGGCCTTACTAATTCCCCTTCTACATTTCAAGGGTTAATGAATTCCATTTTCAAACTCTTCCTTAGAAATTGTGTGATAATATTTTTTGATGATATACTAATCTACAATAGGTCTTGGAAGGATCATGTTCAACATGTTGACAAGGTGCTCAAACTATTGGAGGAGAAACATTTATATGAAAAAACCTCCAAATGTTTCTTTGGACTGCAAGAGGTGGAATATCTGGGTCATATTGTGTTCCAAAAAGGTGTTAAGGTAGACCCTAAAAAAATTAAAGCCATTAAGGAATGGAAAGTCCCAACAACCATATAGCAGTTGCGAGGATTTCTCAAGTTAGCATGGTATTATCTCAAGTTAATTAATAATTATGGGAGAATAGCAACACCTCTAACAACATTATTGAAGAAATATGCATTCTCATGGACATATTAAAGGCCTTTGAACATATTAAAGAGGCAATGTTCTTAGCACTGGTCTTAGTTATGCCAAACTTCACAAAAACCTTTATTGTGCAATATGATGCCTCGGGAAATGGAATTTTTGTTGTTTTAATGCAAGAAGGAAGACCCATATCTTTTGAAAGTCATCGAATCAAAGGAAATTATTTCAATAAAGCTATTTATGAGAAGGAGATGTTGGAAATACTACATGCACTAAATAAATGGTGACCTTACCTAATGGGAAGACACTTGAAGGTAAAAAATGATCATGATAGTCTTAAATAATTTTTGGAATAAAGACTATATTCATAAGAGATGTACAAATTGGTCACAAATATGTTGGGTTATGACTTTCAAATCATCTACAAAAAAGCAAAGCTAAATGTTATTGTAGATGCACTATCAAGAAAGGATGAAGAGGTGAAAGCATTGCTTTATGCCATTTCTATTATCCAACTGGATTCGATAACTAATGAAAGGGATGAATGGAAGAAGGGTGAAGAAGTGTGGAGACTCATTCAAAAGTTACAGCAAGATCCTAATACATCTGATACATTTATGTGGAAAAACGATTCCTTATGGTACAAAGATTTGTTATATCGTTGAAAGAATTGCCAACTAAAACAAAAGATTATTTTGGAATTGCACACTTCTCCGTTAGGAGGACACTCAATATTTTTAAAAACTTACCACAGGGTGAAGAAAGAAATTTTTTTGGGATGGCCTTAAATCTGATATTCAAAATTTTTGTGGCAGAATGTTTGGTTTTCGAACAAAATAATGTGGATACGATTAAGAACCCGAGTCTTATACATCCTTTATCCATTCCAAGTCAACGTTGGGAGGATATTTGAATGGATGTTATCACACATTTACCTAAGTCTAAAGGAAAGAGTGTCATCATGGTGGTAGTTGATAGACTTACCAAGTATGCACACTTTTGTGCATCATCTCATCCAATTAAGGAAAGTACAATTGCTACTACATTTATGGAAACAATTCACAAGCCACATGGAAACCCAAAGATTATTGTAAGCGATAGAGACTCCATTTTTACTGGAAATTTTTGGATGAAATTATTTTCTTATTTTGGTACTCAACTAGGTCATAGCTCATCTTATCATCCTCAATCTGATGGGAAAACTGAGATAGTGAAAAAAATGTTTGGAAGGATATCTTAATTGTTTTTTATCTAATAAACAAACACACTGAGACAAGTTGTCACCTCTAGCTCAATGGTGGTATAACACTTTATTCCATACTACAACAAAAATGACCCCATTTATGGCACTTTATGCATATCATCCACCATCAATCACATCATCTTTAAGAGAAAATTGAGTTTCAAGTAGTGGAAGATCACATCAAGCATAAAAAAAAATCTCTCCAACTCTTAAAGGATAACCTAAATTTGGCACAAAATCGAATAAAACAATAGGAAGATAAACATCGTAGCGAGAGGAGTGCTGACGTAGGAGACTGGGTATTTTTTCGAGCAAAACCATAAAAACAAATGTCCCTCAAGAAAGCTAAGAAGGATAATATATTTTTTCCAAAGTATTATGGTCCTTACAAGGTGTTGCAAAATATTGGTACTATGGCATATAAATTGGAGCTTCCTGCTTCTTCTCGAGTGCATCTACTTTTCCATGTTTCATGATTAAAGAAGGTTATAGCTGAAAAAATTCTAGTTCAAACAATATTAAAATAACTTGATGAGGAAGGAAAAATCATGTTCGAACCTGAATCATTCATGGAAACAAGAACTCAGCAACTACAAAATTGATCAATTTCAGAGTATCTCATCAAGTGGAAGAACTTACCCACTAAAGATTCTACATGGGAGGATGAGAATTTTATATGGAAGCATCCAAAGCTACTCAAGCATTGAGCACCACACTTTTTTGATGGAGAGGGGCATGTTAGGTCCTTATATTACTAGTGTAGTCCCTTACTATTGTTAGTGTATCCCCCTTATTGTTATTGTTCTACCCCTGTAACCCCCATATTTTTATTATTGTTCCCTTACATTAGTATTGTTAGTTCGGCTAGGATTATATTTTGACCCCATGGACTCCTATATATAGAAAGGAGGTTTTTTCATTTATATGATCCAATAATTTCTCATTTATGTAATGTAAATGATGTTTCTCCCTCGAAGTGGCTTATTTCTAGGGCATTGATGTCTCATTTATTCTATTTTTGGAGTTGGTTTCATAACAGGCACACTATAGTAGGGTTGCAAGACGGTTTGGTTTGTAGAAAACCATGATGGTAGTTAGAAAGTATTTTTATTGGACAAAACTCTGATAATATGTGGGAAACTATATTATATCCCGCACTACCAATTTCATCTTCAAGCTGACAATTAAGAATAAATGCATGTAAATTCCTCTTCCTACTGCTTGGCAACCTTGGGAATCCATCTCCATGGACTATATCGATGGCCTTCCTTCTACAAACCATGGTAAATATTTTTTACTTTTTTCCATTGGTATATTTTCTAAGATGATTATATTAATGGCTTGCAAGAAGAGCATCATAGTAGAAGACACTACCAAACTCTTATTCAAAAAAGTGAGGATACATTTTTGGATTACACATACCATTATATGATATTGGGATAGTAGGTTACTGAACGCATTATGGTCAATATTCTCATCACTGTTGGTCACAAATCTCACCAATTCAACTACATTTCGTCCTTAGACTAATGGTTATATGGATTT
>JAXQQM020073971.1:0-12334 GCA_034641835.2 Pinus albicaulis | reverse complement strand
AGGCATTGGAGCGATAAAAAGGGTCTTTTTAACTCCTAATTACCTTCACATTAATTATCAACCCAGGGACGACTTTTTGTTTCAAGAGTGTACTCAGTCTGAGGCGGCTATTTACTCAAGAGTAATGTTTTGCAGTATAGTGCTTAAAATCCACTAGTAAATGAAAGCTGGAAATAAAATCTACTTACAACAAAGCACTTTAAGACTTAAATCATGCATTCGGAAAAATAAGCAATATATCAGTCAAGGGTCCAGTAACAATAACTCATCCCTTTGGAAACTGATGTAACCAAAAGTAATCAAGGAACAGATCATTAATCTGGGGACTAGACAGCAAATGCCAATGCCCACTACAGTTTCAGATCGTTCTGCACACCAAGGCAAAGATAATGCGAATAACAGGAAATGGAACAACAGATAAGGAATGGAACAGTGACTAGGAAATTATAATAGCAGCTGAATTTAATAAGAAACAACCCTTTAGTCTACAAGAATAAATGCAATAATTATGTCCTACAAAAATCGGATAGCAATCCCCTATCTTTAAAGATGAATCGAACAACACGCAGAAATAGAACACCATTAACTAATAATGAATATGAAACAACGATGGAAAGTCAAATACAAATGCATAATAACTTAACACACGACACACCTCAATAGCAATCTGATCTTGGTAATCCACTTGTCAGTCTTAGTTATAAATAATACGACTGTCTTTTAGAATGGAGCAGCAACGTTCATAAATTCAACAATCGCAAGGAAATATAATTTCTAAGATGAATTCAATAATACCAATGGTCAAATGTTACAACACAAACATTCCATAATTGAATAGCAACGGTATCCTGTAAAAACCATTTATATCAGCACTTAAAGAAACAGCAATGCGTTGCAAAATCGATATGATATTTCTGTCTCAGAAAATGAGATTACGTGACAGAGCTGTGATGTAAAATAATAGAACATACCAGATTACCAAATAAAACTGATAAGCAAACCACGCATAAAAAAAAAGAATATAATATACAGTAGCAGCAGCGTACTCCACCAGAGGCCGGGCCCTTAGCCGCCAGCGGATGCTGCTGGGCTACTTCAGAATGAAAAGAATGAACAACAACTCCCGAATCAGGTATTAATCATTAAAGTGTGAAATCATTACAACAGCAAATGCTTGAGAATTACATCATGCAACAATCCCTATCCTGTCATGAATAATCCACCATCATTCTTCATCATTTTTCCATCTGAAATCATCCCCAAAATCCCTCCCATCTCTGATCTCTGTTTTCATTTAAATAGAGAGAGATCAGAGAGAAGTCACAATAAAGATAAGTACATCATAATTTCTATTACAAAATTAGATTGTTTCCAACCAATTGATCAACAAGAACAAGGCGAATTTGACTTTGCAGCTGAGATTTGGAGGACGGCTGCAACAACAAATCTGAGAAAATCATGCTCAAAGAACCCTGCGTTTCTCTCATTACAAGCCGAATTTGAGCAAACCGATCTTTGATAAAGTTAATTGGGTCCGTTCTGGACAAAACCCATGTTCCGGATTTTCCAGATTCTGCTTCATTTGCTCGAAATCTCAACCGCAAAATCGTCACTTCTTATTCCAGCGAATTTCTGAGTTGGCACTTTTAATGATCAAATCTTCAATCTGGAAATTATCTTGGAGGCTAAAAATGGTGAATAATGTTATAACCAATTTATTAAACTTTCATTGATAAAATCATGCATAATCATCAATTTATTAGAAATAAAGGAGAATAAATAATATTCATTCATAAGAGCATAAATCATTATAAAATGGATTTAAATAATAAATTATAATAAATGGCGTGATGAAGAATGGTAGAAATGGGTGGAATAAGCGTTCACAAGTGATAATAATAATGGCATATTAACGGCCCAACATACCCCCACACTCAATATGTTGCATGTCCTCATGTAACGAAAACCTGAATATATTGCATGTCTTCATGCAACCCCAAGACAAAACCCATGTGTTAACCAAGCAATAAAAATTTGAGAACAAATGAATGCTTCCTTAATTAATTAATATTCAATTTTAGCAATCTTGATGAAGGCATAACAATTTTTACATTGACATTCAACTATTTGTATGAAGTTGCAGCAAAATATGATATAGATAACAGCAAACTTCATTAACCATTTTCTCAAAAACTACAAACCAGATTTTGTTGAAATGTTGCAAGTAAATTTATAATATATGAATGTCTCTATGATCCAAAAATCAGATCGTTTTGATGCACGGATCATGAGATATAAACAAAATGGTTGTAGGTGAGAGTGCATGATTTCCGAAATTTTATGAACCAATTTATCTTGAAATTATCTGGGTATGTGTATTTTAATAGTATGTCTGTGTTTCCCCGAGATCACAAGAATTGAGTTCATAGTTTTAAAAATATTATGGAAATCAATTTCTGCACTATATAAAAATGAAATTGTATGCCTTAAATGAGAAAGAAAATAGAAAACATCCATCATGCATAGCAATTCCTCCCCCTCTCTGAAGAATTAGCATGCCCTCATGCAATGCTAGAAAACAAATAGAGGTGGTTGCTACCATCTGTTGAATTCTATGCTTGGTGTAAAACAACATGGAATAATGGAGGTGTTGAGAATGAGTAAGAATAACGATGGATGATAAAGAATATGGATGACATGGTCATAAGAAAGAAATGAATGAAAGGAACACTCCCCCATACTCGAAAATGATATGCCGCTGAAAAATAGGGAGTGGTATAGATCTGGACTGAAGGATGATAAATGATGCTCAAAATGGATTTTTATGAAATTCTCCTAAATTCGTAATAAATCAGAAAATTATGCTATTTTACCTCAAGTTTTACCTCCAAAAATGTGGAATGGCATATATGCACTGGCAGTTGTTGAAGCTGATGTAGGCAGAGTTGGTGCTGAAAGTGATGCAAAAGGTGGAATCCAGGTAAGCACATCATGTCTGAAGAATTGTTCACGTTCGCGAGTTGCTCGAGCCTCTTCTGTAAGTTGCAATAGTGTGGTCATGCTATGAATAGAATTCTGCCCATACTTGTTGTTTTCCTGCAAACAAAGCACTATTTGGCATATAATGTTCTTGAATCCATAGTGTAAGCAATAGATAAGATGCATGCAAAAATTTCAATGAGAAAAACTTATGTATACATGCAATACTAATATTTTGGCAAATCAACAAGTGATGGCAGAGTGCAGTAATCATATCGCATGCAATCCCATAATGCATACATTCCCCCCTCCAATTGGAAAAGGAATTCCATGACCATAAAGCATATGAGAGGTGTTATGCTGACGGCAAGGCACAGGAATGAACAATACAACAACAAATGAAGCAGAGTACACATATCAATGATAGGACAGCGAGAGTTATGGTTATAATGAGAGCAGAGTGTATAAAGATAGTTATGAATAAAAGATAGGACGCTTTGGATTGATGATAAGTTATGAAAAAGAAAAAGAACGACAATATGTCAAAAAGATGCTTTACTGACGGTATTCTAGTTGAAAAATGATGTGATTGATCATAAAACAATTTCTCATGCATAAAGGTTCAAAACAGGGAAAAAAAATTAAGGAAATAACTTCTCTGATAAAAAGAAAAAATAAGAAAAGGGTATTATAGTAATAATTGACGATAAGATATAACTTCAATACCATAAGCAGAGCCTCTGCTGCCAGCAGGCGTCCATAGCCTCGGCAGGGTTTCTTTTTAACCCATATGAGCCAGGATCCTCAATTTATAACTAGAGAGTTACATTATTGTTCTACAGAAAAGATCAATGTGCTGGCGTGGTAACCAGATAACCACACTGCCATTCACTGGGATGTAGCAAAAGTGATCAGGCCGGCTCGTGATGAGACCTCCTGTTCCAAGGATAATTGTGCTATCCAATGGATCATAACCCTGGTGTGGTGGCCATAATGGGAATGTCACTTTGTTACAGCCTTATGAACATGGTAGGCTGGCTCGTAATGAGACCCCCTATCCTCCATCTGCGAACAAAATTTTGTTATTATTACACATTTTTATGATAAAAATAGGGAGACTCAGTACTCCTTAAAAGCAGGGATGGTGGAAGAAGTTGAACGTGTCAATAGAAAAATATACCCATAATCTCATTTATTACAGACAGAGAAGATTATAATCTAGAAGGGTGGAACCAGCATGGTATTAAGATGATCAATCAACATCATGTTCAATAGAAAACAATGCAGTAAAGTAGTATATAAATAATTGTGTCCCTTTTGAAAATAATCTATCATCAAGGAGCTGTCCTGTTAAAGATCATAACGTGAATGATATTAACTCGCTTCAATAGAATCCATAATTATTGTCCTTATAAAAATAGTGTACTTCATGCCATGAAGGGGAATCAGCAAAATGTGGTTGAGATGAACTAGGAATAGTCCCACAAGAGGAAGAAAAGGGTTGCTCTCGAAAATAATCCCAAAGTGTTGCTCTTTTGAATGAACAGCAAAAACACTCAAAAAGTGGTGTTCCTTAAAGGAAATGCACACAAAAAAAAAGCAAAAATACACACAAAAAAAGTGTGAAAATGCAAATGTCGTTTCTTTGGAAAAATGAACAGCAAAAACTAAAAGTGTCATTCCTTTGGAAAAGGAACAGCAAAAACGCAAGTGTCGTTCCTTTGGAAAAGGAACAGCAAAAATGAAAAGTGTCGTTCATTTGGAAAAGGAATAGTAGAACGAAATTGCTGTCCCTTTGAAAAAGGAACAGCAGAAACGACAAAAGTGCACACAAACGTTGTCCCTTCAGAAAAAGAACAGCAAAAATGCACAAGCATGAAATGCAAGCACGCAAAGAATAAATTAGCTGTTCACTGTATGATGCTGAGGATGGATCACAGTTTGAATGAAGCAACACCTGAAACACAAAATATAAGAGAAATTAGAAAAGAAACAACATTTTATTTAAAAAACAATATGTAAATTAAGTTACAACAGCTATGATATTATGTAAAAAAAATGATCTTTTTGAAGAATGTTTTGGCAGCAGTGACAAGACATGAATCTTCAAATCGAAATCAATTCTTCATTTCTTCTATTATGAATTCGTTGGGTAATGACTTAGATGAAATTCCTTTGTTTCGTTAAATTTTTTTTTCAAGAATCACTCGTCCATAAATTGACCTTCTTTATTTTCCCAGGACCTGCAAAAAAGCGAGTGTCTACTTGCAATAAAACATTAAATCATGGAGAAAGAGAGGTGATCGGGCTCCCCTAATCCAAGAATGATGCAAAAAAAACAAGTAGTTACTCTATATAACAAATCCATTGAGAAAATAACAAAGTAAAATTTATTTGTCACCTGCGGGAGAGCAGTGGTCGACCATACTATCCAACAGTTTTTTAATCACAACTTCTTTGTTTTTCATCGAAATTGAGTGATTCCAAAGCCAAATGAGAGATAATTAAAATTTTTATCTCCAGTAGCAACAGGTTTTAGAAATTCAATGATATGATATGTCAATTTTAGTTAGAACAACCTGCATAACATAGTCATTTTCAATTACCCAGCTCAGATCAACAGTTAATGTTTTAAGCGTAACTTTTTCGTTTGATGTCGGATTCGAATGATTCAAATTGGAAATGAAATTATATTCATTTATTTATTTCCAATAGAAATAGGTTTTGAAGACAAGAAGAATTGATAGGTCAAATACTGTAAGGAACAGCCGGAAAGACATAGTTTTAAGGGTGCTGATTTACGATAGACAGTCAGTATTTTGATCATAAATTCCCCATACGATATCGAAAATGAGTGATTCCAATTTCATTGTAAACTAGATTTATAGAGGAATCTACCATAGAAACAGGTTTTAAAAATTCATTCATTTAGGCCTCCAAAAACTGACTGTCCCAACTCTGTTCCTGAGCTGCCCATTAGACATCCGGTCAATGTTTTGGTTCTAACTTTTTCGTTTCAAATCCAAATTGACTGATTCAAATTGGGTTAGAAAGTAGACATCAAGGGCTACCTAGGGTAGAAACAGGTTTTAAAAATATTCACTTTTGGTCCCTCAAAACATGACTGTCCCGACTGTTTTTTTCAGAAAGTTCATCAAGCCTGCAAGCCAAAAAAATGATATTCAAACATTTTTTCAAATTGGTGATAAAAATGAAAAATGAGTGTTTGTAGAACTTATTATTTCTATTATGATTCATCTACATACACAAATAAATTGAAATATTTATCACCGATGTTGATTTCGATAGCGTGTTGCAACAAAAAAAACAACTATTTTTACAAAAAAACAAAATGCATTTATTTATGTCCTTATTTTATTTTATTTTATTTTCTCCACTATCCTACTCTTCTTTGAGAATCAAATATGTTTATGTATAAGAGTATTTCCAGTGGAACCATTCTAGAAATAAGGCCTCTAGTATGCACATACCCAAATTTGAAAAATACATGTTGATAAAAATTAGGGTATGAGAAGCCAACTTCCCTTGAAAAGATGGAGTCAAAAATTGTTGAAGTGTGGAGCAATGTTGCAAACAAGTGATGGAGTGAAACCAATATTCAATATATCCTTTATTTTCTTGATTTCCCATCATATCATGAGGTTCTTGAGCTTTTAAAATGGTTTGTTGATGCAAACTAGAAGTAAGCTCATTTTCTTCCATAACTTCTACAATTTTTGAATTTGAAACATTTTGAATCTCATTGTAAGTTTTCTCTAATGGCGCATGTGAGATAGAATGGGTGGGAAGGGTGGGTAAATTTGGCAGTTCAACACTGTAAGTATGTTGTACTGGTTTATTGCGGTGAGGGTGTGGAATTAGTTGAGCAGGAAATTCAAAAGTAAAAATGTTGGAAAGTTTCTTACCATAACAGAAGATGTCCTTCATGTGTTCCTTCAAAGCTCCTTCTTCCAATGTTCCTGTCAATTAGTTAGTGAAATGGGTGGTGCTTACATCACCACTTGAATGAGATCATGTGATTTGTTTTTCAAAATTTCTATTTTTTTTTTTTAAGTCATTCACACAAAAATTCAAACATCTATTTCTACCCTAGCTGCCCTAACGATCCTGTTTGGAAACCTTACGGGGGAAAACGAAGTTTACATGCTCGTCTGTGGGTTCTTCTGTCCCGTTTTTAATACCCAATTCTCTCTATGAGGGCACTCATCAGATGTACCACCCTCTTTAAAAATGGCTGTCTCTCCTGACATGGCCTTGAAATGGAACGATAAAATATCTTTTGCTCTAAATTACCCAAACTTCGTCCATTATCAACTTAGGACAACTTTTTATTTCAAGTGTACTCAATGCGGCGGCTATTTACTCCAAGAGTAATGTTTTGCAGTATAGTGCTTAAAATGCAAAAGTAAATGAAATTTGGAAACAAAATCTAATTGGAACAGCAAGAAACTGAAATGTTCTAAACTAAATCATTCATTCGGAAAAATAAGCAATGTATCAGTCATCGAGGGTCGATGTGATAACCAGACACAGTTCCCTTATACCTCTACCAAAGTAATCAAGGAACAGATCATCAATCTGGGGACTAGACAGCAAATGCCAATGCCCACTACAGTTTCAGATCGTTCTGCACACCTAAGCAAAGATAATGCGAATAACAGGAAATGGAACAGCAGATAAGGAATGGAACAGTGACTAGGAAATTATAATAGCAGCTGAATTTAATAAGAAACAACCCTTTAGTCTACAAGAATAAATGCAATAATTATGTCCTACAGAAATTGGATAGCAATCCCCTATCTTTAAAGATGAATCGAACAACACGCAGAAATAGAACACCATTAACTAATAATGAATATGAAACAACGATGGAAAGTCAAATACAAATGCATAATAACTTAACACACGGCACACCTCAATAGCAATCTGATCTTGGTAATCCACTTGTCATTCTTAGTTATAAATAATACGACTGTCTTTTAGAATGGAGCAGCAACGTTCATAAATTCAACAATCGCAAGGAAATATAATTTCTAAGATGAATTCAATAATACCAATGGTCGAATGTTACAACACAGACATTCCATAATTGAATAGCAACGGTATCCTGTAAAAACCATTTATATCAGCACTTAAAGAAACAGCAATGCGTTGCAAAATCGATATGATATTTCTGTCTCAGAAAATGAGATTACGTGACAGAGCTGTGATGTAAAATAATAGAACATACTAGATTACCAAATAAAACTGATAAGCAAACCACGCATAAAACAAAAGAATATAATATATAGTAGTAGCAGCGTACTCCACCAGAGGCCGGGCCCTTAGCCGCCAGCGGATCCTGCTGGGCTACTTCAGAATGAAAAGAATGAACAACAACTCCCGAATCAGGTATTAATCATTAAAGTGTGAAATCATTACAACAGCAAATGCTTGAGAATTACATCATGCAACAATCCCTATCCTATCATGAATAATCCACCATCATTCTTCATCATTTTTCCATCTGAAATCATCCCCAAAATCCTCCTTCCTCTCTGATCTCTGTTCTGATTTAAATACAAAGAGAGCAGAGAGTGGTTACAATAGAGATAATTACAACATGATTCTATTACAAAATTGGATTGTTTCCAACCAATTGATCAACAAGAATATATATTTCAATCCATCTCTCAACA
Organism: Pinus albicaulis; assembly: GCA_034641835.2. Lineage (NCBI taxonomy): Eukaryota > Viridiplantae > Streptophyta > Pinopsida > Pinales > Pinaceae > Pinus > Pinus albicaulis. Next base: position 3,656 of record JAXQQM020073971.1, on the reverse strand, counting down.
AGAGCAAGACGAATTTGGCTTTGCAGCTGAGATTTCGAGGACGGCCGCAACAACAAATCTGAGAAAATCGTGCTCAAAGAACCCTGCGTTTCTCTCAGTACAAGCCGAATTTGGGTAAACCGTTCTTCTATAAAGTTAATTGGGTCCGTTCTGAACAAAACCCATGTTCCGGATTTTCCAGATTCGTCTTCATTTGCTCAGAATCTCAACCGCAAAACTGTCACTCCTTATTCCAGCGCATTTCTGAGTTGACACTTTTAATGATCAAATCTTCAATCTGGAAATTACCTTGGAGGCTAAAAATGGTGAATAATGTTATAACCAATTTATTAAAACTATCATTGATAAAATCATGCATAATCATCAATTTATTAGAAATAAAGGAGAATAAATAATATTCATTCATAAGAGCATAAATCATTATAAAATGGATTTAAATAATAAATTATAATAAATGATGTGATGAAGAATGGTAGAAATGGGTGGAATAAGCGTTCACAAGTGATAATAATAATGGCATATTAACGGCCCAACACTAGTTTTCGGCTTGATTTTGAGGAGGAGTTGTCATTTGATTTCTTCTTCTTGTTTTAAGTGTTTTTGGTGTCTTATATTAAGAGTTCTTGTTTTCAAGAATTAGCTTTCTGGACAACAAAAGATGAGTTAAAACTGAAGGAGCTTTTTGCGAAATTTCACTCTGTTTTAAGAGATTTTTTGCATCTTAGGATTTACATGCTTGTAGTGATTTGCATTAGGTGCATTTCAGCATTTAGTTAGCTTCTTAGTTTTTGTGAGTGTGAGTTTGCAATTCGAAAAGAAAAATACAATTTTTAGTCTCGTAGAACCTGTATAGAGATTACTTTTCATCGAAAGACAAAGAACTGCATGTGCATGTAGTTAAGTTTTTATTAATTTCTTTTGCGTCAAAACACCATTGGTTTCATCTCCATATCCTTGTGACTTAATATAACAACCCTTAAAATAAGCGATTTAATCTAAAATCAACTAGCAAGTTTTTTCTAAGTGTCAATCACCAACTAGCTAGGTTGTAGGGCCTTGGAATAGGTGAGTGGAGAGTTAACTCTCCAAGGCCGCTCAAACAAACATAGAAGTTGATTAATTGAGTGAAATCCAACTCCGTGAGGTGGACTGGGAAAGCTCTCATCCGAGAGTCAAGTGCGAGGGGAAGTGAAGGTTGAGAAGAGGGATACCCCCCCTCCGATTAGCTGAATCTGACCTCAAGACCGTTCCGCCCAGCTTCTGATACGGATTGGTGTCCATAGTTGCCACTCCTAGGGTCCACACAGGTGACTGCGGGGGGGAATACCCGTGGTACCTGAGGCAGACGTCGCATCACTTTCAGCAGTACTTCTGGGGGGTGCCCTTGCGAAGCTTGGGTGCTTGATTTAGTGCATCATTGTTAGGAGGCCTGCCAGAATCGTTTCGATACCTTCTAGTTTTTCGAGTCTAATCGTCCTGCACTGCTTGCTGGTTCCACTTCGCTTTCCTGTATTTTGGTGTCCGGTCCTCATCACCCAGAGCGGAAATACTTGGAGGTTGTTTGCTTGCTGTTTCTTAGGGATTTTTATTTTAGAGAGTGCTCTTTGCTCCTAGCTTGCCTAGCTTTTCACTTTTTTGAGTCTAATTTAATAAATCTATAAAAGTGGCTGATCAAGCGCCTCGACGTTCGAGGAGAATCCGGGGGTTATCTCCCGAGAGTGCAGAGCCTTCTTCGAGAAGGCGTAGGAGCGATTTAGCAGGTGGTTACCACCCTGTGGAGTCTGACGCTATGGAGAGAGATCCTCCACCAAGGTCTGAAGGTTTCGTAGCTGATTCCGGTGTCGGTTCCGAGAGGAGCGTTCCTCTCACCTCGCGAGTGTTGTTTCCTTAGGAAGAAGATTTTCAGATAGAAGATATACCTGAGCCTCCTGCTACAGGTCCATCTCCTCTTCCTCCTGATTATCCGTTTGTTGTTCAATACATCGGACCGGAGTCTGAGAGACCGCCGGATCTTCCGTATCATTCTTATCTTTCGATGGCCACGACTGGGAACGCGGCTTCTACCGTGAGTGCTGCAGGCATTCAGACCCCTGCTTCTGTCGAGGAAGGGGGCACTATTGCTTCATCTTCGATTGCTTCTAGCACTGCTATGTTTGGCTCTGGGTTCACCCAAGCATATGCTTCTCATTCTGGTCCCTTCTGTTCAGGGATGTCCATTAGTGGAAATCCCTCTTTTTCCTTTTCCGCCGGTGCAGTTGGATCTACACCCATGTCTAACATGGCTAGTGGATCAGCTTCTTTTCAGGGTTTCCCCTTTGGGACTGGGCATATTCCTAGTTCCAATCCTTCTTTAGGGTCATTTCCGTTTACGTCCCAGACCCAGAGTTTCCAGAACCCTTGGTCCGAGGGGCAGTTCGACTCACTTTTACGGATGGAATCGTGTTTACAACTCTCCGTCGGGTAGGAATCAGCTCTTCTTGAGTCATCATGTAATGCTTCTTTTCCCCTTCATATCGAGTGCTTATCATTTTTCTCCTCTCGTTTTAATGCGGGAACTTCCTTACTGTGGGCTTTTCCTCAAACTGGCTACTTCGCCGGGGAACTGTCCGGGTTTTGGTAACTCGGCGTGGGGAGGAGGTTCTTCTCCGTTTTCACGAGTCCTTTCTCGAAGCCCTGGTGCCTCATCAAATCCGTGCTATTCTTTTACTAACTATCCCATCAAGGATGGAATCCCCTCTCCCCATATGGCCACCGTTTCTTGCAACGTAGTCGAAACTTCTTCAGATTTGTTTGGTTAATCAATGACCCTATTTGTTATAGTCCGGGGTGGCCTCCGGTCCCGACCAAACTTCCTTCAGACATTCCTAAGTTTGAAGGTAAGAATGGAGAATATCCGGCGGACCACATCACCACTTTCCACTTATGGTGCTCATCGAACTCCCTGATCGATGATTCGATTAGGTTGAGATTATTTCAACGCACCCTAACTGGAAATGCTGCCAAATGGTATATAGAGCTCACTGGGGGCAGTTTTTCCACATTTGGAGAACTGGCTGTCACATTTCTAAACCATTTTCAGTTGCCTGTCAGATATGAGGCTGGGACCGAACTCCTGGCTAATTTTAAGCAAGATGAGGCAACTCACATTTCTGATCACATTCAGGAATGGAGGAGAAGGAAGAGGCTTATCAAAGCCCATATTCCAAGTGAATTCCTTCTCGAGTGGTTTTTGAAATCTCTGCAGTCAGATATTTCAAAAGATGTATCCCTATCTGGGGTATTTTCTGAGGAGCAGGCCATTTTTAGGGCCCAGCAGTTAGAACTGATCTATTCTCAGTCTGGGATGCTTTATAAGTATTTTCCTAATGCTCCTCGCTCCAAATTGGATTTATCAAAAACTAAACCTGGGCCGCATGGTGACGGGCTTGTCGGATCGGTCAGTAGTAGTGCAGCCAGCCTGCTTTCTCAACTGCAGCAGTTGTCTTTACAATCTGCTCCTTCTGGTCAGGCTGTGCCTGCTGATTCATCACCTTCCCAGTCTTTGTCCATAAATGTTGTCCAAGCTTCTGATCCCAAAGGAAATCAACAATCCGATGGGAAGAAGAAAGGACAAAATAACAAGAAGAAGGGCAAGAACGGGAAGGGCAATGCAAATA
>JAXQQM020087033.1:0-31102 GCA_034641835.2 Pinus albicaulis | reverse complement strand
AGTGCGGTATAGTACGCAGGGCGCATTGATAAAGAAAAATCCATTTTTTCAAAAATTCACGCAATGGCCGAATGGATTGGGATCTGACTATGCAAGTTGTCCTGTGGGTTGGACGTCAATCTAAAAGGAAAAACCCTAATTTTTAAATCACAGAAACAGGGAGAAGAAAGGGAAAAAACAAAAAAATGAAGGGTTTAGGGTAAAAATAGATAAACTGCAGAAAAAAGTAAAAAAAAATAATCAAATTTAATCACGAGATGGTTTGAAATTCTATGATACAGGGTTTGAATCACCAGAGGTTTGGTTTCTGATTGGCTGAATACTTCTGTTCGAACGTATTTCGCTGCTCCATAGTGTCCTCCTATTCTCTTGCTCCAGGTTGTCTCCTGCAAATATATGGCTGAAAATTTTAGCAAAAATAGTGAAATAATGAAAAGTGTTTAGTATTTAAAGAATTATTTTATGAAATTAGATTTTTGAAAATATTTTTCCGCCCATTTTTCAAATTGCTGCTCTTTTTTTTCATTTAAAGAAAACAGAGTTGTGTTTTTTTTTATTTGCATTTATTCGTTACCAGTGCAGAAGAGTTGTGACGCACCGGTGTGTCTTATTGATACGACGCATTGGTGCGTGTTATGATAATAAGCGCACCGGACTGTATAAAGTTATTTTTTTTTGTATGTAAGATCATAATAAAATAATGATAATTATAAAGTACATGAATTTATTTTCATTATTTTCTAAACTTTTTTTTTTTTTTTGGTGAATTCGGTGGGACCTTGCCATTTCTATTTATATTTAAAGACAGGTTACAAAAAATATAAAGTCATTCTTTGGCCTCAACCTGCCTGAGAGGGAAACCAGGTTTGTTGGCCATCTGAAAACATGATTTGCATCCCAATACTGAAATTGTCTCTTACGTCTATAATTTTCTTGCACTACCCGTTTCACTACTTTAATATGTAAAAACATAACAGTCTTTAGAAGTTCAAAACTAACAAAAAAACCATCAAATATAACAAGACAATCTTCTAGCCCTCAGATGAGGAGACTGGGGCAGGGTCTTTGACATTAGACCCTGGCATTTCTGCTTGATTGAGTTGCTGAAGAATCTTCTGGAAGATTTTCTCCATGCGCCCCACTTTGTCATCTAGTCTGCTAACTCTATCTGCAGTCTGGTATTTTGTGATCTTTATATGCTGCTGGTTGTCTTGAATCTCCAAGAGTTGAGCCTGGGTACGAAGGTCTGGCTGCATTGCTTCAGTCTTTGCTTGAACTGGATGATTACTCTGTATTTCTTTTGCTATCAAACATTTTACAATCCAATAAGTATGGACTGTCTGATTAAACAATGTAAGCCTGCCTCGTGTATGACCTGGATCAGTAATGAAATCGAGGATCTCTGCCTCTGTCTCATTATCTTCTGGTTCCTGCTGAATTTCTTTTTCCCATCCACGAATATCATTTCTAACTACAGAGGGATTGCCAATGACATAATTAACTGCCAGCGTTTCCATATGTTACAAATACGTTTTCCGACCTCTTTTCTTAACAGCTGGTTCAGATTGAGCTTGCTGCTTTCCTTTGTCGGTGACTGCCCTGTTATGTCACTTCCCCATTGCTGGGTGGGGTTTTTGAACAAACACTGGCATACAAAAGTGAACAGAGTAAGAAAGAGTATTAAAACAAGGCATGCACCTTGCGGTGCCCTTGAGAATATGATTGTCTAATCTGCGTAAACGCCTCTTTCTCTTATCATTATTATACCACTGAAACAGGAGATGAGGTCGAGATTCGGCCAGCTTTTTATTCTTACGCTTTCTGTGATAACTGGGAGAGTTCCTATCACAGGATTTGGTTTGACTCTGCACATTTACCAAAGGATAAAACAAGTTTTGGCTGCCCGACACTTTAGACAAGCACAAACACTGCTAAGGAAGGCTACCTACTGACCATAACCTCTCTATCTTCCCCTTCGTATTATAAACATTAAAACCCTTGCAATTTGGATTTGCTAAGCCTAGACAAAGAAATAACATTGTGTGACAGGGTCTCCCTACAGGTAAATAGATGAGGCAATGACTCTGGCTGAGGAATTCTAGCCTACTGTTAATGGTATGACTCCTCATATTACCATAGATACTACCAGAATTAGAAACAGGGGGATCGCTGTTTAGGAAATGACTCCCTATAATAACCTGGCTGTCGTGTTGATAACACATATAATTGAGGGTTTTACTCCCATGCATTCGAACAGAGCCTGTATCATGTGCAGAAGAGAAACAAGGGTCTCGGAAACAAGGAGGGACTGGGTTCAATTCTGGTTCCAGGCACTTTACAAACGGCATAAAATCTAAACTACCATCATAACTATAGACCATATCTTCTGCATTTAACATCATTAGAGCTGAGATTATCGTAAAAACATACCTGGACAGAGTCAAGCTATATCCTGGGCGAAGAGCTTTAGTTCGCCTTCGTTGCCACCTCCAGTCTCTCGCATGCAATGGATTATGCTTGCAAGATTGAAGGGGTGGGGTTAAATGACTTACCAAATTCACGACTGCTTTTCCGCTGGCCTGCCAAACACCCTGTCCATCATGCACCATCATTCCTTTTCCGGCGCTCACACACTCCGCTCTGCTGGTCTGACAGATCATATTAAGTGGTCTTAATTATCATTTATGGGAGCGCTTGCCAAGTTGTCGCCTCCCAAATTCATGATGGCATGTGTACACCCCGATCGGGGGGTTGGAGGTCTTTTGCCACTATTAACTGGAGCGATTGTAGTTCCACATTCCATATGAGGTCAGTAGGGCATCCCTCTATGTGGCTCTCAGCATTCTCACATCCCCAGTTTTCCAAGTAGTCTGCTGCTGCATTTCCTTTCCTTCTAACATGGTGAGGGATCAGGTATTGTATACGTTTCACCAATTGACTCAATTCCTCTATAAGAGCTGTTGTTCGCCAACTTTAGGAGATTTTCTCCCATTGAGTTCCCTGTTGGAGTTTTTGGAGCACCCCTGTGACCATAGCTGAGTCCCCTTCAACAATGATCCGCTGATACTGTTCTCGGATTGCTATATGCAGGCCTTGCTTGACCGCCGTTAATTCTGCTTCATTATTTGTTGCATGGCCTAGATCTAGAGCATAGAATCTGAAGACATTCCCTTGTGAGTTTCTGAAGATCCCACCTGATCCTTCTTGGCCAGGATTCCCTTTGGAAGCCCCATCATAGTTAAGTTTCAAAAAGCTAGGTTGGGGGGGGTGCCATTGCTCTTCTATTGAGTGACAAGGAGGTCGGAATTTCCAAAGCCCTTGGCTGAGCATCTGCGGTTTTAGATTCAGCTTTTCCAATATGAGGACTTCAATCCCAACTGCTTTCCAATCTTCATCCGTCCATTTTTCCATTAAGATGGTTTCCCAGATGTTTTCTATGGAGCGCTGGCATATATTAATCATTGGTTGTTCTACATTTTGAAAGACCCTCTGGTTTCTTTCCTTCCAAATATTCCACAGTAGGAATCCTAATGCAAGGGTCCACACTCTATTGATTACTTGATAGTTAAATCTTCCTTTTCCCCATTTTTCTATGATTTCTGTCACATTTTCATTGTTATTTATCAGCTGCCTAAATAGAAATGTTAGATTCTCCCACAGAGGCTGAACTTTGGTGCAGTAGCTGAGCAAATGATCTATCGTTTCTTCTTCTTTTCGACAAAAGGGGCAGCATGATGGCCCAATCATACCTCGTTTTTGTAGGTTTTCCCAAGTTAATATTCTACGGTGGCTTACTAACCAAATAAAATATGTGACCTTTGGCCAATGTCTCATTTCCCAGATCCTTTTCCAGATTGGTCTCGCATTTTCAATAGCTTGGTGAGTGTGGATATAATATCCCTCCTTTATAGTGAACAGACCTCTTGTTTGATGTCCCCATCTCAGGATGTCAGGTCCTGAGGTAATTCTGAGTTTACGAGTAGTTAGCTCTTTAGCCAAATTATTCCACTGTTCTGTTTCTGGAGCTACCGGCCATCCTTTTTTGTCTTTACACTTCCTCCACATACCATTTTGATTATTACTCCAATATTGCTGCACTAGCCTGTTATTCGGTGTATTGGTAAATAAGAAAATTTCTCCTAGTTCAAGTATACTAAATAATTTTTCCCGTTGTTGCCAAGAGTCTTCCCAGAAGAGCGCTGTATTTCCTTCCCTAAATTCCCAGAAACTATGTGTCCAGATTAAAAATCTGTTCATCGCTGCTAGATTCCATATAGATGACCCTTTTGGTACTCTATCAACTTTCATTCGACCTGCAACAGTTTCTGGCATATCGTACTTAGTTCGCCATATTCTCTTCCAGAAATCCTGCCCTCCTATGAGCCAATGCCACCAGAGTTTCGCTCCCAGTACATTATTTAAGCTGAAAGGATCGCGCAGTCCCAATCCTCCTGCCGCCTTTGACTTAATCAATTTGTCCCAAGATAGTAGCGCCCACTTCCTATTTGATTGGCCCCTCTGGCACAAAATTTTTTTGAAAATGTTTACCAACTGTTCACATATTCCTTTTGGGCAAGCTCTTCCCGAGAGCTGGGAAATAGGTAAGGCTTGCAGCACTGATTTTAACAGAATAAGATGCCCTAGTGCATTCAGCGTTCTAAACGCCCAATTTTGAATTCTTTTCTCCACTCTGACTACAATATCTTTCCAATCTGCTATCCGCGTAGGGACAGGGTTTAAGAACATGCCAAGGTACTTACGCGGAAAGGATCCTTGCTGAAAGCCTAATGCCTTGGTGAGATGATTATGCATCAAAACTGGGCAATTGAAGAAATAAACATTAGACTTATCTTTATTAATTTCTGTGCCCGAGGCTTGCATAAACATCTCCAACATTTTTAGTATACACTTGCACTCTTTCAGTGAGGCCATGCAAAATAGTAAAATATCATCTACGAATTGTTGGTGTGTCAAAGACAGTTGAGGCCCCCATAATTTCAAACCTTCTAGCTTGCCTTCTGCTACATGAGCTTTGATTAAGCGACCCAGACCCTTTGCTACTATGATGAAGAGGAATGGAGATAGGGGATCTCCTTGTCTAAGCCCACGCGAACTATTGAACGGTATTGAAGGACTTCCATTCAAGAGTATTGAGAAAGTTGGGGAGGATATAAATGAACGCAACCAATGAATCCATCGTTCATCAAACCCAAAGGCTCTCATCACCTCTGTCAAATATTGCTAGCTTATGCGGTCATACGCTTTGGAAAGATCCAATTTGATTAGTAAGCCTCGCTGTTTGTCTTTCTTGAGTGTATGTATTGCTTCCTGTGCCACCACTATTCCGTCTAGGATTTGTCGTCCTTTAACAAATCCTGTTTGTTCTAGGGAAATAATCATTGGCAGCAATGGTTTTAAGTGGTTAACCAAAATATAGAGAGCATTTTATAAATGACGTTACAGAGGGCTATCGGTCGGAAGCCTACACGGGTATTAGCATTCTGTTGTTTGGGAATAAGAGTCAAGAAAGTAGCATTCAACACTGGAGACATCTTTTTCTGTCTTCGGGATTCTTCAACCACCTCCAAAATATCTTGTCCAATGAATGACCATGCTGCTTTGAAGAATTCACTGGTAAATCCATCAGGGCCCAGGGCTTTATTTATGGGTAGTTGCAAGACCACCTCTTCTACCTCTTTTAGCATTACTGCTCTTAATAAAGCCATGTTTTGTTCTCTGGTGATCACTTGGGGGATATGATCAGTGATCTTCTGGATGGCTTCTTGGCGATTAGGACTAGGTTTCGTGAGAAGATTCTAAAAATGATTGATCATTTCCCGTTCGATATCTTCGTGTTTAATTAACCGCTCTCCATTTGTTGCTTTGATAGAGAAAATGTTGTTTAGTTGACGCCTCTGTATCATTGCTCTATGAAAGAATTTTGTATTTTGGTCCCCTTCTTTGAGCCATTGGACTCGAGATTTCTGTTTCCACAAGATCTCCTCCTATTTTCTTCGTTCCTCCTGTTGACTAAGAGTTCGACCTTCTTCCACTACCAGCTCTTCTGTGCGACCATGTAGGATTATTTTCTGCTGGATTTCCTTCATTTTTTATTTCAATCTGATTTGATCCTGATGAATATTTCTGAATTCTAATCGATTCCAGCGTTTTATTTCATTTTTTAATTGCTTCAATCGCAGCTGAAAAGAATGCATTTTATTATGACCTCAGATTGGGTTTGCATTCCACCAATTTTTAACTTTTTCCATAAAGCCTGGATCTCTAAGCCAAAAGAGCTCAAATCTGAAGGGCTGGTTTTTTCTGCTGGCTTTCGCATCTATTTCCATCCTGATCGGCCAATGGTCCGAGCCCAGAGTAGGGAGAATTTCCGCCTCATAATGAATGTCTAGGCTCACCAGTGCCTCTGTCGCTAAAAATCGATCTACCCTGGAGGCGATCTGGTGCTGCTCTCCTCTGCGATTATTCCACGTATATCTTCCATTAACTGTTGGAACATCTACCAGGCGCAAATCTTGTATAACCTCTTGGAATAGAGCCATTTCTGGGTCCTCCGTTCTTATCCCGCCCCTTTTTTCAGAGAGATTTAAAATCATGTTAAAGTCTCCTCCTAAAAGCCAATATTTTTCATTATGTAGAGTACTCACCTTTCATATATCCTGTAGGAATGTCGCTCGCTCTCTTGGAATTGAGGGCCCGTAAACAGCTGAAATAAGGATTATTTCCTCTTCTCCACTCTATCTGAATGTCGCTGTTAGGATTCTGGGGACTCCCATCCATCCTTCTGCTATGACCTCCGCTTCATTCCAGATTATGGCCAGTCCTCCCGATGTAACCACTGAGTCGATCGACATCACCGCATATGACAGCTTAAAGGACCGTATTATTGTTTGGAGCCTTTGCCCTGTAACTTTGGTTTCCTGTACTAACATAACCTGGGGTTTTTCCATCTGTAATTTATCTTTCAAATGACGTTGTTTACCTTTGCTATTCAAGCCCCTTATATTCTAGGAGAGCACCTTCATTAGAAATTTTTGGGTAGTTGTTGAAATACCGTTGTCAACGGTATGATCTTTCTGGTATTGATCAGCATTTCACCTACTAACTGAATTGAGTCTTTCAGGGTCGGTCTTCCTCTCTTCTTGGCTAGTTTAGACGAGGTTGGTACCTTCTTGCATCCTGCCTGGTCTCGTTCTTGGGCTTCTCCCTGAGCCTGAGCTGTTAGATAATGTTCAAAGGTATCCTTGTACAATTTCTTCTGGTCTGGCGGGATAAAGCGGTCATCGAGGTTCCTCCACTCAAACAACAGTCGTTTCAGTAATTTCTCCTCTTCACTTAGGTCATCTTTAGATTTTTCAACCTCCATTGGGGTAAGTTCCTGCTACTGATTATCTTCCATTTCCTTCCCTGCTTTCCGCTTTGACGATTGATGTTTTGAGCCGGCCTCCACATTTCCTTCTACCGGGATCTCCACTACTATTTCAGGCCCTGACGGTTCTCCTTCCTCTTGCAATGCTTCAAAGCGATTGCCTGTTACAGTCGAGCCAGAAGGTTGTTGTTTTATTATTGGCCCTGATACTGTTTTCCCTGTGCGTCTTTTTCTTATCGGCACCTGCACGAAACCTTCATCCTCCTGCCGGGGTGGATTTTCTGAGCCATTGGTACGTGTTAGTTGTTGCTCAACAACATTCAAAGGGAAAGATTTATATAAATGGCCATACTCATGGCCTCGGCGGCATCGAAAGGGTATGTGTTCATAATCCGAGAGTTGCATCCAAACTTTACCCTCGTATTCCAGTTCTATCATTTCTGGTAAGGGCTCTGAAATGTTCATGTACACACATATTCTTGTAAAGGAAGTATAACGACCTCTAGCTGTGGAATCTGCTTTTTTAACAAAAGTACCCAAAGAATTTCCTATTCCTTCCAAAATTTCTCGGTCCCAAAAATCCATGGGGAGCCCAAATAGCCTTACCCAAACAGGAGCAGCCAGGAATTGCTCTTGGTCGGGGTTGTAACATTCCTCCCATTGTCTAAGAAAGAGCTCTGCATTGCTATAAAAATAGGGTCCTCCCTCAAAAATGCGTTCTTTATCCTCTAAATTTGAGAAAATAACTGTAAAGAAACATTTAGCCCCTAGTTTCAGATCAATATGACCTTTGGGCTGCCATTTTATTTGAATCCATTTCAATAATTCCTTTTCAGAAGGCCAGACACCTATGAACTTACATATTAAAGCATGGTTTTTCATATAACCTCGATACACCGTCAATTTCGACGCTGGAATGACAAATCTTGGCTTTTTAACTGCTCTTGGCAAGCATTGGCCTTTCAGTTTAGCCTGCCATTCAGCTCCCAAGACAAGGGCCGACTTTTGCTATGTTGAAGCCGATTGGGTTGTCCGCTGTACATTATCGCCGGTGGTGATGTTACGGTAGGAGGGCTGCGACCCTCCTCCCGAGGACGCAGACATATATATCCTAACAGTGATGGCCGCTGGTGATGTATCTGCCTCGATATCTATAAAACCTGTATCGCTCTCTTCAAACCCTCGAAACCCTCAAAACCCTCATTCGTTCAAACCCTCGAAAATTTTCATTAGTCTAGAAATTAGACCTTTTTTGGTTTATAATATTAAACCTTCAGGTTTATTAGTTTTTTTCATTTATATTATTAATAATCTTTTTGGTTTATTAATCTCTTCATTTTAAATTATTAATTTGTTTGGTTTATAAATTTCTTAGGTTTTTATTTTAAGATATTAATTATTAGGGTTTATTCATCCCTTGATTTTTCTAATTCTTTGGGTTGGTAATATTAGGCGTTAAATATTAGTCTTACACTCTAATATTAATGCATGGTCCAATGTCACATTATGAAAAACATTATCTCAATATAAAAATGAGTCATGGGCTACCTTTGCTAATCATAGTTAGTCGTAGTCAATGAAGGTCTTCCATCGTTGAATGTCACATTGTGACAAAGATTGCCTAAATATGAAAATTAACCATGGCAAACCATGGTCATTCTTCGTCCAATGTCGCATTGTGACAAAAATTGTCTCAATGTTTAAATCAAGCATTCTCAACCATGTTTATTTTATGTTTTATAGTATTTATCTAAAGATTTTTATATACTTTAGGTTTATAGTATTTATCTAAAAAATTTTATATACTTGATTTTTATAATATTAATATCTAAGGTTTAATATTATTCCCTTGTTTATAACATTAATAATCATGTGAGTTTATCAACCCTTTTTTTTTAGGATATTAATGTTTAGGCTTTATTAATCTCCTATGTTTCTCATATTCATCCCTTCACCTTATTTATCCCTTAGGTTTTTAATACTTATCTCTTCGGTTCACCAATTCTTGTGGTTTATAATATAAAACCCTTGGGTTTATTAAATTTTTTTGTTTATAATATTAAACCACCCTTGGGTCTTATAATATCTTGAGTTAAAAATATTAATTCTTAGGGTTTATCAATTTCTTAGGTTTTTGAGATAAAAATATTAATTCTTAGGCTTTATTAATCTATTGTGATTTTATTATTGATCCATTAGCTTTTTAATATTTATCCCTTTGGTTCACCAATTCCGTTGGTTTTTAATATCCAACCCTTGGTGTTATTAGTTCTTTATGTTTATAATATTAATAACCCCTTGGGTTTATTAATATCTTGAGTTTAAAATATTAATTATTAGGCTGTAGTAATCTCTTGGTTTATAATATTAATATTTATCCCTTGGGTTCACCAATTACTTCGGTTTATAATACTATACCCTTGAGTTTATTACTTCTTTTCGTTTATAATATTAATAATCTCTTAGGTTTATTGATCGATTTAATTTAAAATATTAATTATTATGATTTATTAGTTTCTTAGGTTTTTGAGTTTAAAATTTTTATTCTTAGGGTTTTATAATATTTTTTTTTAATATTGATCCCTTGGTCTTATTGATCATGTAGGTTTTTAATATTTATCCCTTCGGCTCACCGATTCTTTTGGTTTATAGTATTAAACCCTTGCGTTTATTAGTTCTTTTGGTTTATAATATTATTAATCCCTTGGATTTATTAATATTTTGAGTTTTAATACTATGATTTACATTATGGCATAATAGGTTGGGTTATAATATAGATTATACTATATATAGTTTATAATTAGGGGTTAATATTAGATCTATAATATTTGGGTTTAATATTAGGGTTTATAATATTGTGCTTAATATTTAGAGTTTATAACATTGGAGATTATAATATTTTGGTTCATAATATTGATTCTTAGGGTTTATTGATCTTTTGTGTTTCTAATATTGATCCCTTAGGTCTTTAATATTTATCCGTTCAGTTAACCAATTCCTTTAGTTTGGAATATTAAACCATTGGTTTTATTATGTTGGTTTTTAATATTAATCACCCCATGGGTTTATTAATATCTTAAGTTTAAAATATTAAGTCTTAGGGTTTATTAATCTCTTGAGTTTTAAATATTAATTCTTATGCTGTATTAATTTCTTGGTTTACAATATTAATATTTATCCCTTGGGTTCACCAATTCTTTTGGTTTATAATATTAAACCCTTGGGTTTATTAGTTCTTTTGGTTTATAATAATAATAATAATTCTTTTGGCTTATTAGTCTCTTCAATTTAAATTATTAATTCTTAGGGTTTATTCATTTCTTATGCTTTAAGTTTAAGATATAAATTATTAGGGTTTACTAATCCCTTGAGTTTTCTAATTATTTTCGTTGGTAATATTAGGTGTTAAATATTAGTCTTAGACTTTAATATTAATGCATGGTCCAATGTCACATTATGAAAAACATTGTCTCAATATTAAAATCAGCCATGGGCTACCATTGTTAATCATAGTTAGTCATAGTCAATGAAGGTATTCCATGGTCGAATGTCACATTGTGACAAATATTCTCTCAATATGAAAATAAACCATGGAAAACCATGGTCATTCTATATCCAATGTCACATTGTGACAACAATTGTCTCAATGTTTAAATAAACATGCTCAACCAAGTTTATTTTATGGTTTATAGTATTTATCTAAATATTTTTATATACTTAAGGTTTATAATATTTATCTAAAGTTTTTTATATAGTTGAGATTTATAATATCAATATCTTTGTTTTAATAGTATTCCCTTGAGTTTATAATATTAATAATCATGTGAGTTTGTCAAACCTTTTTGTTTAAGATATTTATTTTTAGGCTTTATTAATCTCTTATGTTTTTCATATTGATCCCTTCGCCTTATTGATCGCTTAGATTTTTCATATTTATCCCTCAAGTTCACCAATTCCTTGGGTTTATAATATAAATCCCTTGGGTTTATTAATTTTTTTCTTTTATAATATTAACCACATTTGGATCTAAGAATCTCTTGTGTTATAAATGTTAATTCTTAGGGTTTAATAATTTCTTAGGTTTTTGAGATAAAAACTATTAATTCTTAGGCTTTATTAATCACTTTTGTTTTTAATATTGATCCCTTGGCCTTATTGATCCCTTCAGTTTTTAATATTCATCCCTTCATTTCACCAATTCCTTTGGTTTGTAATATCAAACCCTTGGGTTCACCGATTAATTTGGTTTATAGTATTAAACTTTTGGGTTTATTACTTATTTTGGTTTATAATATTAATAATGTCTTGAGTTTATTAGTCTATTTAGTTTAAAATATTAATTATTAAGGCTTATTATTTTCTTAGATTTTTGAGTTTAAAAAATTTATTCTTAGGGTTTAATAATCTCTTTTGTTTTTAATATTGATCACTGTGCCTTATTGATCATGTAGGTTTTTAATATTTATCCCCTCAGTTCACCTATTCCTTTGGTTTATAATATTAAACCCTTACATTTATTAGTTCTTTTGGTTTATAATATTAATAATACCTTTGGTTTATTACTCTTTTGAGTTTTAATATTATGATTTACATCATGGTGTAATATGTTGTGTTATAATATAGATTCTAATATATTGGGTTTATAATATCTAGATTTAATATTAGGGTTTATAATATTGTGTTTAATATTTACATTTTATAACATTAGGGATTATAATATTTAGGTTCATAATATTGATCTTAGGGTTTATTGATCTCTTATGTTTTTAATATTGATTCTTTAGGTCTTTAATATTTATCCCTTTTGTTCACAAATTCCTTTGGTTTGTTATATTAAACCCTTGGGTTAATTATTTTGGTTTACAATATTAATAACCCCTTGGGTTTATTAATCACTTAAGTTTAAAAGATTAACTCTTAGGGTTTATTAATCTCTTGATTTTAAAATATTAATTCTTATGCTTTATTAATTTCTTGGTTTATAATATTAATATTTTTCTCTTAGGTTCACCAATTCCTTTGGTTTATAATATTAAACCCTTGGATTTATTAGTTCTTTTGGTTTTTAATATTAATAATCCCTTCGGTTTATGAATCTCTTCAGTTTAAATTATTAATTCTTAGGGTTTATTCATTTCTTACGTTTTGAGTTTTAGATATTAATTATTAGGGTTTATTAATCCCTTGAGTTTCCTAATTCTTTGGGTTGGTACTATTAGGCGTTAAATATTAGTCATACACTTTAATATTGATGCATGGTCCAATGTCACATTATGAAAAACATTGTCTCTATATGAAAATCTATCATGGGCTACCATTGCTAATCATAGTTATTCATAGTCAATCAAGGGTTTCCATGGTCGAATTCCACATTGTGACAAATATTGTTTCAATATGAAAATAAACTATGTAAAACCATGGTCATTCTTCATCCAATGTTACAGTATGACAATAATTGTCTCAATGTTTAAGTCAAACATGGTCAACCATGTTTATTTTACAGTTTATAGTATTTATCTAAAAGTTTTTATATACTTGAGGTATATAATATTAATCTCTTAGGTTTAATATTATTCCCTTGAGATTATAATATTAATAATCATGTGAGTTTATCAAACATTTTTGTTTAAGATATTAATTTGCAAGCTTTATTAATCTCTTTTGTTTTTCATATTAATACCTTTGCCTTATTTATCCCATACGTTTTTAATATTTATCCATTGGGTTCACCAGTTCCTTGGGTTTATGACATGCAAACCTTTGGTTTATTAGATACTTTCGTTTATAATATTAAACAACATTTGAGTCTTAGAATATCTTGAGTTAAAAATATTAATTCTTAGGGTTTATTAATTTCTTAGGTTTTTGAGTTAAAAATTAACTCTTAGGGTGTTTTAATCTCTTGTTTTTTTAAGATTGATCCCTTGGCCTTATTGATCACTTGTGTCTTTAATATTTATCCGTTCGGTTCACCAATTCCTTGGGTTTGTAAATCAAACCCTTGGATTTATTAGTTGTTTTCATTTATAATATTAATAATTCCTTGGGTTTATTAATCTCTTGAGTTTAAAATATTTATTCTTAGTGTTTATTAAACTCTTCACTTTAAAATATTAATTATTAGGGTTTATTAATTTATTGTTTTATAATATTACTATTTATCTGTTGGGTTCACCAATTACTTTGGTTTATAGTGCTAAACCCTTGTGTTTATTACTTATTTTGGTTTATAATATTAATAATGTCTCGGGTTTTTTAATCTATTTAATTTAAAATATTAATTATAAAGGTTTATTAATTTCTTAGGTTTTTGAGTTTAAAAACATTTTTCTTAGGGTTTAGTAATCTTTTGTGTTTTTAATATTGATCCCTTGTCCTTATTTGTCCTGTATGATTTTAATATTTATCCCTTGCGTTCATCGATTCCTTTGGTTCATAACATTAAACCTTTGCATTTATTCGTTCTTTTGGTTTATAATATTAATAATCCACTCGGTTTATTAACCTTTTGAGTTTAAAATATTGATTATTATGATATTAATATCCTAGGTTTTTGAGTTTAAAATATTAATTCTTTGGGTTTATTAATTTCTTGTCTTTTTAATATTAATCAGTTAGCCTTATTGATCCCTTGGTTTTATTATTTCCTTGGGTTTTTAATATCAATCCATTGGGTTTATTAATCGTTTATATTTTTAATTCATTGGGTCTATAATATTAAAAATCCCTAAAGTTTACTGTTCTATTTGGTTTATATTATTAATAATCATGTGAGTTTATCATTCATTTGAATTTAAAATATTAATTCCTAGGTTTTATTAATCTATTCTCTTTTTAATATATATGCCTTTGGCTTCTTGATCTCTTAACTTTTTAATATTTTCCCCTTAGGTTCACGAATTCCTTGATTTTATAATATTAGAACCTTGGGGTTATTAGTTATTTTGGATTATAATATTAATAATCCCTTCGTATCTTTGTAAGAGATATATACTTATTATAAATAGTAATAAAATACTAGTATTATGTTATATTTTAATTTTAGTATAGTTTGAGTTATAACTATTAATGTATTGAAAAAATTTAATAATATTTTATTATCAAATTATATATATATATTTTAGTAGTTTAATAGATAGTGTCAATGTAGGTTATATTATTAATATGTTACAAGAAAATATATAAGATATATTGGTAATTATATTCATAAATATATCATGATTATTTTGGTAAATTACATGTGGTTGGTGGTGGATATAGGCCTATCGACATATATCAAACACATTAGTGAATGCAGTTCTAAATCTATTTCACATGCGCCTATCGACGTATATGAAATATATTTATCCGTTACGTTTTTAATATTTATGCATTGAGTTCACCAATTCCTTGGATTTATGACATAAAAACCTTTGGTTTATTAGTTATTTTCGTTTACAATATTAAACGACACTTGGGTCTTAGAATCTCTTGACTTAAAAATATTAATTTTTAGGATTTATTAATTTCTTACATTTTTTAGTTAAAAATATTAACTCTTAGGGTTTTTTAATCTCTTGTGTTTTTAATATTGATCCCTTGGCCTTATTGATCACTTATGTCTTTAATATTTATCCCTTTGGTTCACCAATTCCTATGATTTGTAAATCAAACCCTTGGATTTATTAGTTCTTTTTGTTTATAATATTAATAATTCTTGGGTTTATTAATCTCTTGAGTTTAAAATATTAATTCTTTGTGTTTATTAAACTCTTGACTTTAAAATATTAATTATTAGGGTTTATTAATTTATTGTTTTATAATATTACTATTTATCCCTTTGGTTGACCAATTACTTTGGTTTATAGTGTTAAACCCTTGGGTTTATTACTTATTTTGGTTTATAATATTAATAATCTCTTGGGTTTATTAATCTATTTAATTTAAAATATTAATTATAAAGGTTTATTAATTTCTTAGGTTTTTGAGTTTAAAAACGTTTTCCTTAGGTTTTTGTAATCTTTTGTGTTTTTAATATTGATCCATTGGTCTTATTTGTCTTGTATGCTTTTAATATTTATCTCTTGGGTTCATCCATTCCTTTGGTTTATAACATTAAACCATTTCATTTATCTGTTCTTTTGGTTTATAATATTAATAATCCACTGGGTTTATTAACCTTTTGAGCTTAAAGTTTTTGAGTTTAAAATATTAATTTTTTGGGTTTATTAATTTTTTGTTTTTTTAATATTAATCCCTTGGCCTTATTGATCTCTTGATTTTATTATTTCCTTGGGTTTTTAATATCAATCCGTTGGGTTTATTAATCGCTTATATTTTTAATTCATTGGGTTTATAATATTAACAATCCCTAAAGTTGATTGTTCTCTTTGGTTTATAATATTAATAATCATGTGAGTTTATCATTCATTTGAATTTAAAATATTAATTCCTAGGTTTTATTAATCTATTATTTTTTTAATATGGATGCGTTGGGTTTCTTGATCACTTAACTTTTTAATATTTTCCCCTTAGATTCACCAATTCCTTGAGTTTATAGTATTAGACCGTTGGGGTTATTAGTTATTTTGGATTATAATATTAATAATCCCTTCGTATATTTGTAAGAGATATATACTTATTATAAATAGTGACAAAATACTAGTATTACGTTATAATTTAATTTTAGTATAGTATGAATATGAGTTATATTATTAATATATTACAAGTAGATATATAAGATTTATTGGTAATTATATTCATAAATATATAATGATTATTTTGATAAAATACATGTTGTTGGTGGTGGATATAGGCTTATCCGTCTATATCAAAAATAGACAAATCAAACGAGCTAGCAAACACATGAACTCGATTCTAATTTAACAAAACACTGGTCCAAAGGACTAAATGAAGCTCGATCTATGTCGCTATTATTTGTCGGTCGGCCACACATACCCTTCTTTCTTTTTTAATTCTCTGTCAACTCCATCTCAATCGAGAAAAAACAAATCTGTGAGAGAGTTTCACGCGAAGCTTGGTTTGGCGTGGATAAGGCAATAGAGCGGAAACCTAGAGAAAATATTTTGGGAGACTCTTTTTCTAGATCTGCCGATTATATCACAAAACGTCCAGGCTTTGATAGGTTATGCTGTTGCTAGATACTATAGACCATAAATTGAGGATGATAAGTTGGATGTGAAATGACAGAAAGTAGAGAAGAAGCTCATATGTGACGAATGGAGAGACACGGAACTAGTGGAAGGAGTGTAAGGAGTAGGAGCTTTCAAAGATGCTGTCAGACAAGGTTAGGGAACAGCAAGATCCGTCTAACCTTATAGATATGAACGGAAAAAAAATACCCATGAAGCAATCATCGATTTCCATTAGTAAATTGAAATTCAAAGTTTATATATTAGTGAAGATGATGGGTAGTATGCTATCCCATTCTATCGAGTTTCAGTATGCTATCCCTTTTTTGTTATCGACCCCTCTGCTTTATTGCCTTGTATTCCACAATCGTCGACTTTTGGAGAGATGGGCTTCCGAAATTGAAGCGAAGGATCACATCAAGACAATTCATTTCTTCTTCGGAGCTTCCGAAATTGAAGCGAGGGATCACATGTTCTCAATTCCGAAGTCTCATATGCCATCATAGACTTGATTGACAGTCAAATTAAAATGAGATACGTGGAGACTAGTTGCTTGATTATTTTTTTATTTTTTGTTTTAAATCTGGAAAGGTTTTTTTTTTTAATCTGGAAACGAGGGAGGAGTCAAAATAGTAGAATGGTTGATTAAAAATACATCCGATCTTATAATATCTTGAGAGGTGTTGGTCGGCAAAAGCTTTATAATTTACCATCGTCAGGGAGTGCGTTTGGGTCCCAAGGAAAACAACTTCTTCCGGGACTCGTGAAAGAGGAACATGGACTGTCAGATTTGTAGTCCAGAGCAGTATCCGGAGAATCCAGAAGGACTCTTACAATAATGAAATAAACGGTTGTATGGTGCATTTAAAAATTTTGATGGGGTTTAACGAGTTATTTATGAAATATTTTGAAATATATGAGCTGATTTAATGTTTTTAACTTTAAATTTTTTTACTAATATGATATTATTGAGCTAGATCTTAGACTTGTGTTAGTAAAGTAAAATAAAAAAAACTCTAAATTCTACATTTATATATTATTGGTTAATCCCTAATCGCTAATTAATTAGCAACCTTACTCTGGAACTATATGTTATATGTGCTATTTAAACACAGTTCCAACTTTGAACTCTCTAGAACCAGATGCTTCTCTGTTATTTGAATTTTTAGATAGACTGACTTTTTCAGCTTTATCTAGAAGATGAATACATTAGATGGTCTTCAACCAGATCTTGGTGATGTGATTAACAATCTCATTATGATATTATTGAATAAATTGTAATATTTTGATCTTTGAAATATCTCTTTAAATATATAATTGTATATACAACACAACTCAAATCAAATCATAGTTACCAAGTTTAAATTTTGGATTCTGATTTGAATTCAATATTATATTATAAAAATTCTAATATTTTGTGTTATAAAAATGAGCACTAAAATTCAATACATTTTCATTTTTTTATGGGATCTTCCATTGAGATAATGACTAAATTCATAGGAGAGAGATCTTTCTATTTTCCATAGGCTCAACAACTAAGTCCTTCTACATGCTTACAAGAGTAAATTCTCAAAATTTGCAGACATAAGAGAATTCAAAAACAATTCGTTAAGTTTTTTAGGAGGCTTGCAGAGTAGATAATCCACAAGGATTTGGGACCAGGAATCCAAGTTACAACATGTTTGGTGTTTTGGCTTTGTGAGAGGTGGTTCCACTATATTCAAGGTGAAGTATTTTTGTGAGAGGTGGTTCCACTATATTCAAGGAAAATGATTTTTGATCTCCATGTGCTATGCATTATTTTGCATGAGTTGCTCTAATTTCCATAACTTTCTTGTAAAAATTTGGGGTAGAGCTTAGGGTGTTAATTCCAATGCTCTTTTTAAAAAAATTAACTCTATATTAAGAGGGTCGACCCATGGAGGGGCTCGATTTTCATTTTCCATCGAAACTTTCGTATTATCTTGATCCTCAATTGAGGATTCATCCATAGTTATATTCTTCTTGTTATAGATCTTAAAGAGCTTCAAAGCAATTTTTGCTAAAGGAAGGTTCTGGAATTAGATCTTCTTCAACAAATTTCTTTAGTGGTGAAGCTTTCCTCTGTTAGTTCTTTCTTCGTTTTTGTGCTAGTTAGAGACTGACCTCTTTAGAAATAGGGGCTTGGGCCTACTCATATTTTTCAGGAATATGGCTCCATTCTTGAAGATTTATGTTTAGGGTGTTTGGTAAACCTTCACTGAGGTCTGTCCTCAACACAAATGCATGCACACGAGAATTGACCTCCGTTTGGCTATTCTTTATCTAGATAGTGGCCTAAATTGTTCCCAAATTTATTTATTGCATTAGGCCCCGTAAGATGAAGAGGAAGGTTTGGAAACTTAACCGACACCGACACGACAATGGTCCTAAAATCTAGATTGAAATCAAGATTCCATGGAGTGATAAAGAGGCCTCTAGACCCCATGAAATATGGACACTATATGAAAATCGATAATCTTTCCATTTTATTGGGAAACAAAAAGACATAGAAACCCCTTACAATTGCAATAAAAATTACCTAACCTTGTAGCTGGGCAGTCCATTGTTCTGGGATCCATAATTCAGCTTCTTTTTTTATTTCTCCACAAACCCATAAACTTGCTCGCGAATGTTTTTTTTAAGAGAGCCAACTCTCTCTTGCATGGATCTGAACGAGAGAGATTCACCATGGGGATTGTGGCTAGTTTCATCACAAATTTTGGGGGAGAGATTCACCAGGGCTTTGAATACTTCCTCCTCCTCGATGGCACAATGAATAGAATGCTCCAGGAAAGAGGAGACACAATCAATAGCAGAAACGAGTGGAGCTATGAGATCTCAAATCAATGGAATCATCTCTATCACAACAATCCACATTTGTAGCGACACAATCCAAACAGGTTTGAAGCTTGCTCCAAATCTATAGGAAAACCTTCGACAACTAAAGAAACCCTAGCCAAGAGATGTTTTAATTCTCAAAGCAACCGACATAATAACAAATCTTTCTAAAATATAATAAAAAAAAATTCAATTCATAAAAAAATCAAAAAATATATATATATATATATATATATATATATATATATATATATATATATATATATTTTTAAATACTTCACTTCTTATAACAACTATGCATTGTTTTCATTTTTTTCTTCATTTATTTTTAATTTCTAATAAATTTTAGTAACTTTAGATAATATAACAACTTTACATACATAAGCAAAAAAAAAAAAAAAAAACCAAATTCACCTCTTCCCTGTCTCTTCTTTTCAAAACTTAAATTTAACATATTTAGAAAATCAACCACTTCCTGTAAAATTAGGCTTCTTTCACAAATCCTCTTCTTTCTTGTTTTTTATCTTATTCAATTTCATGATTATTTTTCATTTCCTTTGTAACTTAGTGCACTTTCAACTATCTATTTGTAAGACACGTACTACACTTAATATCTTCGGTCAAATAATAAACCATCTAGGTAGAAAAACTATGAAATATGGATTCAGTCATATGATCTAATAGGTTAGTCACATACCATTTACACTGTAAACCCAATGAATTTCCATCCCGCTAATGGTATTCTAATGAAATTGGCGAAATTTCATAAATTTTATTTTCATTGGAACCAATTTAATAACTATAATTCAAACGTATGGTTTTTAATAAATCCCTCCCAATTACATAACTATAACTGAAATTTATAAGTTAAAAAAATCCCAACAAAATTTCTAAGTAATGATTTTAACAAATGCCTATCCAAATAACATAAAGCAATATTAAGGGTAATGATGACGAAAGCGACACCCGCACACATTTATGTTTTTTTTAGGAAAACTAGTGGAATAATGAAGGTATTATCTACAGAGGCTACAATTTAATTTAGATGGTGAAATTGTAGTTGGAATATGGAGAAAAATATTTCTATAAATTCATTTTTTTGTGAGTGTTTGAATTGTTTTTTATGGTGATAATTGATTGAGTGTTAGCAAAAATTTCTTGAAATTTTAGATTTTAGTTGGAATTTAGTAAAATTTCTTGAAGAAATATATTTTGTAAGTGATTGAATTGTTTCTTTGATGGTGAAAATTAATTGAGCACCATCAATAACCCCTAAAACACCTAAAATCCTAAAACTTGACTATTATAGCCTCCATTTCTAGAAACAATTACTAATTTTTTTCAAAAACCTACCAAAATTTTTATTGTTTTCTTGACAAAATTATAACCTGGTTAAATCACGTCAATATTGAATAATGAATAATGAAAAGGAAAATGGACACTCCCATCTGCATGTACTAGTAAACCTCGTTCAAAGCAATCATTCGGCGAGTAAACACTTCAATCCTCGCGAAACGAGCTTACAAAATAGCTTTTATCATTTTAATACAAAAAATAATTGTTCATATGGGTAGTATGTTATATCGTCACATAACTTTTTTTTAATATTCCTTTTTTTGGTGTCACCTATGACAGGGCTACGAGAGACTTCCATAGTTAGGAGCAGACCGGTCACAGGGACAAGTTGGTGTCATCAGCGGGCCCAAGGGCTTTTTGGAGGAGTTTTTAAAATTTTCTATGTGGTCAGGTGGCATTCGCTTGATATATTCCATCGTCCGAGCAGTTTGGCTTTCATTCCAGTGCATTCCGACAACTTTCGAAAATTTGAGTTATTTATGGGCTTAACTCAGCTAATTACGCTCACGGTGGCATTCTAGGAGGAATACATGACATAATAACTTAGTGTAATAGCTGATTGGAACCGGGACAAGGATACCTCCATGATGGGACAATTGAACATGAGTTTTAGTTACCTGAGGAGACGTGGTAGCCAATCTACTCTTTTCTGCATTAAAAAGGAATATTTTAATAAGAGGGAAAAGTGCTCCCTGAATAAAATAATAATAAAATAATGCTCTAGAAGGCTCCAAGAGATCTATAAAAGAAAGGGAGGAGGCCATTGAGGGATATCTTTGGGATCATGTTATTGTAGTGTATAAGAGGTGTGAGACATGGTGCTTTACTTCAGCCGTAGCTCCAGGACGGAAACCCTCGGGTGATTTGTTGGTGTTGGACATAAACTCAACTCTCTTGAAGAAACTTCATTCAGAATTTTCGCAGAGCTTTAGGGATTGGTGTGAGGATCATTCAAATCTTCAACTTGTGCTTCAGTGGGTTCAGTGACAGCTTTTGCTGTAGCTGATTTGCAACAGTCTTCTTGCCAAGCCGTCTACATCATTGCAAGTGTTATTCATCATTTGGGCCAAAGATCTTTTTGGGTTTTGCTCAGCTTGCTTGGAAAGCTCAGGTTTTGCTATTCCTTTATGTTGATGTACTTTTTACCAAGGATTAATAAAATGGCTTAGTGATTTTATCGACATCCATTGTGTTATATTAGTGGCTGTGTGTTTATTTCCATTTATTTTGTTGCTCAAGTCTATTTCTGCATTTTTAGTTAAAATATCTCATTTGGGATATTACAGTGGTATTAGAGTTTCAATCTTGAATCAACCTACAGGTTTCCAGTTTTCAGTTGCAGCTATTTCGGTTAGAAGGGCCTACGCAATCATTAGAGGAGGCTCATTTGTCGGAGCTGCATTGGTGGGATTTTAGAGTTGGGGTGTTGGGAAATGTATAGGAGAGCCATTTGAGGATGATGGCAGGAATTTTGGAGAGCACTGATTGACAGTAGTAGTTGTAGTGCAAAAACAAAAAATTGGAAGAGGGCCAAACTACAAAGGGTCATATTTTGATGTTTGGAATTAGAATAAATCATTTCTGGGTTTTTCTGGGTTTTGGGCAAGGATCAGCTTCTCAAATTCTTAGAATTTTCTGAGAAGTTTCACTGTGTAAATCAAAGGCTGAAGTCAGGCAATAATGTAGTTTTCGAGCATCAGTTGCAGAATTTCCAGAGTCAGAGCAGAGCTTGAGGAGAGATCATTTCCTTGCATTTGGGGTAACATTTTTCTCATGTGAGATTGTTTAGATTGCTTTTCTAAGATGAATTCATATTGTTGTGAAAAAATTATTTTGCTAGAGCCCAATTTGTGAAAAAATATTACAAAAAGCTTTAATGACTTAGAAAGAATTCAGTACCAACTACAGTCTGAAAAATCACTTGCACAAGGTGCTTGGAGCTGCAATGCTTCCTTTTATCAAAGAGAAAAATCAAACAACAAACCCTTTTCAAAGGGGATACATGCCATCCTATAGCTAGAGTAGGTAAGGGATTTTCAAAAAGAGTTTGAAGTAGGGAATTGGCTCTTTGCAGTTGGATCTAATTTGAAGGACCTAAAGATGACAACAAAAACTTTCCTTTATTTGGAGAAGCTAGAATCACATCTTGCTAAAGTGAGCCAATCAGATTTGAGGGTCCTAAATTGGGCACTCAAACCAACAATGCTTGCATTATTTCATCCAAGATTCTTGAAGCATCCTTGCGAAGGAGTTAGACTTATAGTAGCTTCTTGTGTCAGTGAGATTATCAGAATAACTTCACCTATGCTTCCTTAAAATGATGACATTATGTGGAAATTTTTCCAACTAATAGAAGAGAATCTTTAAGATCTACATAACATTTGGGGTCTTGCCATTGAGAAGAGGATGAAGATCTTAGAAATCATGGCTTGAGTCATGGGTAGCAATGATGACATTTGCAGGATGCTACAGACCAGGTTGTTGACCATTTGGAGGAGAGAACAATTGGTTTCACCTGTTGCTTATAAACTAACTGAGAGTTTGGTTGAGAAAAACATTCGGTGTTTCAGGAGAGTGTTGACCAGGGAGGAGCTACTCCAATTTGGTGGATCAAGCAGCAAGAACGAGTTGAGGAGGAAGGGATGTTGCTTCATTTGCAAAGAACCTTGGGGGCCTGATCACTCATGCTTAAGTGATGCAGCTGATGTGGTAGAGGCAGAACAGAAGGGCATTCCTTCTGTATGCCAGGGTGAGGACTCTTCCTCAGATGAGTCCATGGGATCAGATGATGATGCTTTTGGGAATTGAAAGCAGTCATGTAGAGATGATGATAGGAGGTCGGAGTTGTATTCCAGTGTGCAAGGTGAGCAGTCAGGGGACTCTACGGGAGAGACTCTATGTGATGAGTCACTTGTGACGATTAAGCCAAAGCAGCATATGATGGAGCCTGAGTCAGTAGAGGAAGATACTATGCACATCATGCATGATAGTCGCTTGAGGGAGAGCCAAATGGAGGCATACATTGAGTCTATGGTGGATATGTAGCTAACTTTGGGGTCAGCCACTGAAGAGGCACAGTCAGATGAACAAACACCGAGCACGGTGACAACAATTGTAGGTCCATATCCTCTAGAGATGTTGGAAGTTGATGGGATAGCTCTGCAAAGGGCTAGGGGACAGCAGGAGCATTACATTCCCAATGAGAGGGATGAGTTGTTGGAGATGGTGGAGCATCCATCTTTGGGCTGACACATTGATGAGGTGTAGATATATGTACATGGAGTTGGTAGAGTTGCGGTACTTTTAGCGAGTAGCACTCTCCAGGAGTACATTGATGAGGCTTGCAACATTTCTTGCCCACTTTGGCCCATTATAGAGAGGGGATTTCTTCTACAGGCAGCTTTCGTTGGTAGACAGGGCAGTGCAGTGTGAGTTGATTACGGGCTAGCAACAACACTCCAGGTATGTTCCATATACAGTTTTTGCTACATTGGATTCTTCTTCCAGGATGGATTGGCGGCATATCATGAGTTGGTACCCTCTTGATGGTACGATCTTCTTCGTAGGGAGCACAACAGAGCAGGGGACCTTAGACATAGCAGATGTTACAGATTCTAGCTGCCAGTGGGGCCCACGTCATCATTTCTTCAGCACTCCATCTCAATTTCAGGAGAGCAGGATCATCATGGGATTGAGTCAGGACTTGGATTGGAGAGAGGTGATGAGTTGGTATGCATTTGGTGGGGCAACTTATATAGTTAGAGGTACAACACAATAGGAGCCAGGGAGCATTGTTTTTTGTTGGTGGGATTCACTTCATGGGGCATCATCTATATCCATAGGTAGTGCATAGCCTGAGCCATGGGACTTGGGCGATGATTGGGCATGGTGGCATAGGGATCCGGGAGGATTGTTTGTTGATTTCTCCAGTGAGAGATCAGTTTGGGATCCCGGCATTGAGGGTTATATTTCGAATGGTTCGACACAGGTGCATAGCGACACCCAGAGGTTTGTATGGGATCCGGGCATTGGGTCTAAGATGCGGCGGGCCAACAGAGTGGCCCACATATTTTGATTTCTTGACGGCAATAAATCTTGGGGCGGAAGGTCTGTAATATTCCTTTTTTTGGTGTCACCTATGACAAGGCTAGGAGGGACTTCCGCAGTTAGGAGCAGACCGGTCACAGGTACAGGTTGGTGTCATCAGTAGGCCTAGGGGCTTTTGGAGGAGTTTTGAGGAGTTTCTATGTGTTCGGGTGGCATTCGCTTGATACATTCCATCATCCGAGCAGTTTGGCTTTCATTCCAATGTATTCCGACAATTTTCAGAAATTTGAGTTATTTATGGGCTTAACTCAGTGAATTACGCTCACGGTGGCATTTCGAGGAGAATACATCACAGAACACCTTAGTGTAATAGCTCATTGGAACCGGGACAAGGATTCCTCCATGATGGAATAGTTGGACATGAGTTTCAGTGACCGGAGAAGACGTGGTAGGTGATCTACTCTTTTTTGCATTAAAAAGGAATATTTTAATAACAGGGAAAAGTGCTCCATTAATAAAATAATAATAAAATAATGCTCTAGAAGGCTCCAAGAGATCTATAAAAGAAAGGGAGAAGGCCATTGAGGGATATCTTTGAGATCATGTTATTTTATTGTATGAGAGGTGTGAGACGTGGTTCTCTACTTCAGTGATAGCCCCAGGATGGAAACCCTCGGATGATTTGTGAGTGTTGGACGAAAACCCAATTCTCTTGAGGAGACTTCATTCAGAAGTTTCACAGAGCTATAGGGATTAGTTTGAGGATCATTAAGATCTTCAACTTGTGCTTCAATGGGTTCAGTGACAGCTTTTTCCGTAGCCAATTTGCAGCAGCCTCTTGCCGAGCCATCTACATCATTGCCAGCGTTATTCATCAGTTGGGCCAGAGATCTTTCTGGGTTTTTCTCTGCTTGCTTAGCAAGCTCAGGTTCCGTTGTTCCTTTATGTTGATGTACATTTTACCATGGATTATTAAAATGGCTCAGTGATTTTATCGGTATCCATTGTGTTATATTGTTGGTTTTGCATTTATTTCCATTTATTTTGCTGCTCAAGTATATTTTTGCATTTCTAATTAAAATATCCCATTTCGGATATTACATTTTTCCTGTACACCTTAAACTTGTACTGGTTAGTAGAATAGTGACAATAAAATTTATTTCCTATGTTATTTGTCATTTAATACTATAGTGTGACATATACTAATTATCATTATATTTAAATAACTTTAAATCTAACCTTGAGCAATATATGTCACACCAAATTAAATGATATATACCCAAAAAAAAGAAAAGAAAGAAGAAGTTGTTAACCAAATAGTAACTACCACGAGCTTCGTCTCGTATTTCTGGTCGGCTATTACATCCTTCTAACGTTGGGATTTTGCACACCGTTCACCCAATGGAAATTAAGGTGACCAAAATTGCTCGGCTCACCCAATCCAAATGGATATTAAATATTTAAGAAAAAAATTATAAATATTTGATTTTTTTTTTTAATATGTTTGTAAATTTTAAAATTAAGTGTTTAAATTTTCAATTTAATTATCAATAATTATAAGGTGAATGATAATAATTTAATCTCTATGGAATATTCTAAAATATTGATAATAATATTGACAAGTGGAAAATATAAGTTCTTCTCCAAAATAGTTATGTTTTTTTATTGTTTTAATTAAATTGATTAATTAATATAGATGTGATATAAACAAGTGTCATATGGAGTGAGTTATAGTTTTGGGAAAAGCCATATTCATAAGTCATTGGATCCTCTCATGAGATTGTAAGAAAACTTATTTACAAATTAAAAATCTCCATTATAAAATGAAATTAAATCTACATGATTAAGAACCTTGTAACACACACACACACACACACACACATATATATATATATTTCTTATTTTCTTAATAATATTAATAAAGTTATAATTTAGCAACTTTTTATGATTCTCTTTACTTTTAGTAATACAAGGCATATGATGAAATGTTTTGAGACTTATTTTGAATTGATGTCTAACATCTGTTTACATTGAACTAGCATCTTATACTATTCATGTTTTTATATATAGGCCTATCGACCTATATCAAACACATTAGTGAATGTAGTTGTAAATCTATTTCATATACACCTATCAGCATATATGAAATATATTTATCCCTTACAATTTTAATATTTATCCATTGGGTTCACCAATTCCTCGGGTTTATAACATAAAAACCTTTGGTTTATTAGTTATTTTCGTTTATAATATTAAACGACACTTGGGTCTTAGAATCCCTTGACTTAAAAATATTAATTCTTAGGGTTTATTAATTTCTTAGGTTTTTGAGTTAAAAATATTAACTCTTAGGGTTTTTTAATCTCTTGTTTTTTAATATTGATCCCTTGGCCTTATTGATCACTTATCTCTTTAATACTTATCCTTTCGGTTCACCAATTCCTTTGGTTTGTAAATCAAACCCTTGGATTTATTAGTTATTTCCGTTTATAATATTAATAATCCATTGGGTTTATTAATCTCTTGAGTTTAAAATATTATTTGTTAGTGTTTATTAAACTCTTGACTTTAAAATATTAATTATTAGGGTTTATTAATTTATTGTTTTATAATATTACTACTTATCCCTTGGGTTGACCAATTACATTGGTTTATAGTGTTAAACCATTGGGTTTATTACTTATTTTGGTTTATAATATTTAATAATGTCTTAAACTTTATTAAATTTATTTAATTAAAAATATCAACAAATTATCAATTTTAATATTAATTTATTAGCTTTTTGAGTTTAAAAACGTTTTTCTTAAATTTTAGTAATCTTTTGTGTTTTTAATATTCATCCCTTGGCCTTATTGGTCCTGTATGCTTTTAATATTTATCCCTTAGGTTCACCAATTCCTTTGGTTTATAACATTAAACCCTTGCATTTATTCATTCTTTTGGTTTATGATATTTATAATCCACTAGGTTTATTAACCTTTTCAGTTTAAAATATTGATTATTATGCTATTAATATCCTAGGTTTTTTAGTCTAAAATATTAATTTTTGGGGTTTATTAATTTCTTGTCTTTTAATATTAATCCCTTGACCTTATTTATCCCTTGCTTTTATTATTTCATTGGGTTTTTAATATCAATCCATTGGATTTATTATTCGTTTATATTTTTAATTCATTGGGTTTATAATATTAACAATCCCTAGAGTTGATTGTTCTCTTTGGTTTATAATATTAATAATCATATAAATTTATCATTCATTTGAATTTAAAATATTAATTCCTAGGTTTTATTAATATATTCTCTTTCTAATATGGATGCTTTGAGCTTCCTATCTCTTAACTTTTTAATATTTTCCCCTTGGGTTCACCAATTCCTTAAGTTTATAATATTAGACACTTGGGTTGTTAATTATTTTGGATTATAATATTAACAATCTCTTTGTATCTTTGTAAGAGATATATACTTATTATAAATAGTAATAAAATACTAGTATTACATTATATTTTAATTTTAGTATAGTTTGAGTTATAACTATTAATGTATTGAATAATATTTTATTGTTATATATTTTATTATCAAATTATATATATATATATATATATATATATATATATATATATTAGTTTAATATATAGTATCAATATAGGTTATATGATTAATTTATTACAAGTAGATATATAAAATATATTGGTAATTATATTTATAAATATATAATGATTATTTTGATAAAATACATGTGGTTGGTGGTGGATATAGGCCTATATCAAATACATTAGTGAATGTGGTTGTAAATCTATTTCATATACGCCTATCAAAATATATCAACCACATTCATCAATAATAAGTGATCTGTCAAAAATATAGACAAATCAAGCGAGCTAGCAAACACATGAACTCGATTCTAATTTAACAAAACACTTGTCCAAAGGACTAAATGAAGCTCGATCTATGTCGCTATTATTTGTCGGTCGGCCACACATACCCTTCTTTTTTTAATTCTCTGTCAACTCCATCTCAATCGAGAAAAATCAAATCTGTGCCACAGTTTCACTGCGAAGCTCGTTTTGGCGTGGATAAGGCAGTACAACGGAACCCTAGAGAAAATATTTCGGGAGACTCTTTTTCTAGATCTGCCTATTATATCACAAAACATCAAGGCTTTGATAGGTTATGCTGTTGCTAGATACTATAGACCATAAATTGAGGATGATAGGTTGGATGTGAAATGACAGAAAGTAGAGAAGAAGCTCCTATGTGACGAATGGAGAGAGACGGAACTAGTGGAAGGAGTGTAAGGAGGAGGAGCTTTCAAAGATGATGTTAGACAAGGTTAGTGAACAGCAAGATCCATCTAACCTTACAGATATGAACGGAAAAAAAATACCCAATACCCGTGAAGCAATCATCGATTTCCATTAGTAAATTGAAATTCAAAGTTTATATATTACTGAAGATGATGGGTGGTATGCTATCCCTTTTTTGTTATCGACCCCTCTGCTTTATTGCCTTGTATTCCACAATCGTCGACTTTTGGAGAGATGGGCTTCCGAAATTGAAGCGAAGGATCACATCAAGACAATTCATTTCTTCTTTGGAGCTTCCGAAATTGAAACGAGGGATCACATGTTCTCGATTCCAAAGTCTCATATGCCATCATAAACTTGATTGACAGTCAAATTAAAATTAGATACGTGGAGACTAGATGCTTGATTATTTTTTTATTTTTTATTTTAAATCTGGAAAGGGTATTTTTTTTAAATCTGGAAACGAGGGAGGAGTCAAAATAATAGAATGGTTGATTAAAAAAGCATCCGATCTTATAATAACTTGAGAGGTGTTGTTTGGCAAAAGCTTTATATTTTACCATCGTCAGGGAGTGCGTTTGGGTCCCAAGGAAAACAACTTCTTCCGGGACTCGTGAAAGAGGAACAAGGACTGTCAGATTTGTAGTCCAGAGCAGTAACCGGACAATCCAGAAGGACTCTTACAATAATGAAATCAACAGTTGTATTGTGCATTTAAAAATTTCGATGGGGTCAGACGAGTTATTTAAGAAATATTTTGAAATATATAATCTACTTTAATGTTTTTAGCTTTAAATTTTTTTACTATGATATTATTGAGCTAGATCTTAGACTTGTGTTAGTAAAGTAAAATAAAAAAATTCTAAATTCTAATTTTTTATATTATTGGTTAATCCCTAATCGCTAATTAATTAGCAACCGTACTCTGGAACTATATGTATCTGTGCTATTATTCAAACACAGTTGCAACTTTGAACTCTCTAGAACCAGATGCATCTCTGTTGTTTGAATTTTTAGATGGACTGATTTTTTCAGCTTTATCTAGAAGATGAACACATTAGATGGTTTTTAACCAAATCTTAATGATGTGATTAACAATATCACTATGATATTATTGAATAAATTGTAATATTTTGATTTTTGAAATATCTTTTTTAAATATATAAATGTATATACAACACAACTCAAATCAAATCATAGTTACCAAGTTTAAATTTGGATTTTGATTTGAATTCAATATTATATTGTAAACATTTTAATATTTTGTGCTACAAAAATGAGAACTGAAATTCAATACATTTTCATTTTTCTATGGGATCTTCCATTGAGATAATAACTAAATTCATAGGAGAGAGATCTTTGTATTTTCCATAGGCTCAACAAGTAAGTCCTTCTACATGCTTACAAGAGTAAATTCTCACAATTTGCAAACATAAGAGAATTCAAAAACAATTCATTAGGTTATTTGGGTGGCTTACAGAGTAGAGAATCCACAAGGAGTTGGGACCATGAGTTCAAGTTACAACATGTTTGATTTTCTAGTTTTGTGAGAGGTGGTTCCACTATATTCAAGGAGAAGGATTGTTGTGAAAGTTAGTTCCACTATATTCAAGCAAAAGGATTTTTGATCTCTATGTGCTATGCATTATTTTGCATGAGTTGCTCTAATTTCCATAACTTTCTTGTAAAATTTGGGGTAGAGCTTAGGGTGTTAATTCCAATGCTCTTTTAAAAAAAATTAACTCTAGATTAAGAGGGTCGACCAGTGGAGGGGCTCGATTTTCATTTTCCATTGACACTTACGTATTATCTTGATCCTCATTTGAGGATTCATCCATAGTTATATTCTTCTTGTTCTAGATCTTAAAGAGCTTCAAAGCAATTTTTGCTAAAGGAAGGTTCTGGTATTAGATCTGCTTCAACAAATTTCTTCAGTGGTGAAGCTTTCTTCTGTTAGTTCTTTCTTCGTTTTTGTGCTAGTTAGAGACTAACCTCTTTAGAAATAGGGGCTTGGGCCT
>JAXQQM020072966.1:0-98451 GCA_034641835.2 Pinus albicaulis | reverse complement strand
CATAATCAGGGAATCTAACGACTTCTTTAAGGATCATAATTCAAGACTTTGGTTCCTTTTAAAGATCATTTATTTTCCCATCAAATAAAAAGAAACAATCAAATTTTGTAGTGACAAGAATGGGAAATTTTTTTACATGTAATAACTCCCTTCTGTGGTGATAGTACATTTTGGTTTTGAAAAAAAAATATTTTCTCGATCTTTTAAATAATAGATTCCTCCCCAAGTGACCCTTTAGAAATACCTTTTTTTTCAACTGATTGCAACAGGTAAGTGTATTTTGTCTAGTATTTTTTGAGCCATTGAATTTAAGGGCAGAGGTAAAGAGACTACTAGAAAAAAGAGCAGAGCGACTGAATATCAAATTAAAATAACATTGAGAAATCTCTTTGTGTTTTTCTCGTGTGGGCCTTCTTCAACTGATGAGGTAGTAGGAACTTTCTCAGTTCCAACTCTTCTAGAATAAGCGGTGGAGAATTATGTTGAGTGAACTACTACTCATGTAACTCTCACTCCTCTTTACAACTGGAATGTTTCTCTTCCCATAACTCTATCTCTGAGCTATAATTCTAGCTTTCTCTTGTTTCTAAATAAATTGTCTCTATATCACTATTGTTTGTCTCTTTTTGAGCGCTTTCTTGAATCCGTGAGATAATGTAGCTCATCTTGATTCAAAAATCCTCGACTAACCCATTTTTTGAAGAGTCCTCTTCTATTTTTAATTCTTCTATTTTGTCCTTCGTAGCCTTGTCAACATCGTTTCCTTCTAAAGAATCATATATTCTTGATAATTCTCCATTGGCCTACTTTTCTTCTTCCATATACATCTAAATGAATGGAACTTGAGATAAAAATGTAATATTAAATCTATAAATAGTTATTTTCCTTTTTTTTATTGTTTTTTATCCATGTAATATAAATTAATTGGTTTGTGTGGAGTTTAATTTTATGATATAAATTGTATTGACAATAAAAATTTAATGCTTATGTACCCAAAAATTTAATGTTTATGTATTTTACAAAAAAATTAATGTTTATGTATCTTATAAATTTTTTTTATTCATTGAACTAATTGATCTAAAATCTAGTCTTATTAAGTTATTAATTTAAATTTTATTAAAAAAATTGAGGTTAAAATCTACCAAATTTTTAATAACATTTAAAATTAAAAGTCACCAAAACCTAAATTCAATGTAACTTATTAAAAAGAAAAAAACTAACATTATAAATAACATATATAAAACTATTTACTTGTGGATCTAATGGCCTAAAATATTTCAATTGTCTAACATTTGATCCAATTGCTCAAACATGGACACATTGCCACCTAGGGGAGTTGTTTTCAAAGAGGGATGAGGTTTTCATTTCAAGACATTTGATTCCTCTTGCCTCTTGGTAGATCCAGAGTAATTGATTTAGGCAATCTTAATTCCCCCTTTAAATAGACTACATTCCACATGAATAGGATGGGTCATTACCATGGGCTGTATTTATAGTTTATTATTATTTTATTTTATTATTTTTATGTTTTATTTTATTTTGACCTAGTTAAAATGTTCATAACATTATGTCAATCATGTTATTTAATTTACTCTTATTTTTAATTTTGTGTAATTTGAGACAGTCAAAATGTTAAACATGAGATTAAAACATTTCTATCATACTTTGTTGGAGAGCATAGTAACACAAAAATGTAATATTTAAATATACAAATAGTTATTTTCCTTTTTTTTTTATTGTTTTTATCCATTTAATATAAATTAATTGGTTTGTTTGGAGTTTAATTTTATGATATAAATTTTATTTAAAATAAAAATTTAATACTTATGTACCAAAACATTTAATGTGTATGTATTTTACAAAAAATATATATATTCATTCAACTAATTTATGTAAAATCTAGTTTTATTAAGTTATTAATTTAAGTTTTATTAAAAAAATTTGAGGTTAAAATCTAACAAATTTTTAATAACAACATTTTAATTTAGAAGTCACCAAAACATATATAAAACTATTTACTTAAAACTAACATTATAAAAGACATATATAAAACTATTTACTTGTGGATCTACTGATTAAAACATTACCATGGGTCATTACCATGGGCTGTATTTATAGTTTATTATTCTTTTATTTCATTATTTTTATTTTTTATTGTATTTTGACCTAGTTAAATTTTTCATTACATTATGTCAATCTTTTTGTTTAATTTACTTTTATTTTTAATTTTGTGTAATTTGACATAGACAAAATGTTAAACATGACATTACAACATTTCTATCATACTTTGTTGGATAACATAGTAACACAAAAATGTAATATTTAAATATATAAATAATTATTTATTCTTTGAACTAATTTATGTAAAATATAGACTTTTATTAAGTTATTAATTTAAATTTTAGTAAAAAATTTGAGGTTAAAATCTAACAAATTTGTAATAACAATATTTTAACTTAAAAGTAACCAAAACCTAAATTCAATGTAACTTATTAAAAATAATAAAACTAACATTATAAAAAACATATATAAAACTATTTATTTGTGGATCTAATGGTCTAGGATTGGACCGCAAGACTTGTGGAAAAAAAATTTCCCACCTAACCATTAGACCACATCCTTGGGAATATGGCTTGTGGGATGTTTCATATATCTAGGGAGTTTGATAGTTCACCATCAACCATTTTATCTTAAAAAAAAAGATTTCAATGCCAAATGAATTTATTTTATGTCAAATTGTTTATTTTGGAATATGGATTCCACAATTTTAATAAACTTTTATCAATAATTATTAAATAGATGCAAGAGAATTTTAGATTATTCTTTGTAGTATACACAAATCAAAGATTGAGATTTATCTTCAAAGTAGTTATGCCCTTTCTCCCTTTTAATTAAATTTATTAATTAAAAGTAAAATTCCATATGAACAACCCATGCGGGTGAATTACCATGGGAAATCGAGGTGTCCGGCTCACACAAGGGCGTAATCCATATGGTCGCCGGCCACCCGCATTCATTTCGCCCCGGTTGTATTTACTCCATGGCATATCACCCTACTCGGCATTCAAGCCGGTGGGGAAGCCGAGGTTTCTCCCATTACTCAACATTGTCCTCCACCTGCAGACGCATAATCGCCTTCTCGATGTTTCGCTGCTGCATTCTACCTTTCATCTGGACTGTCACAATGTATAATTCTATTGCTCCTCTCGGCTCTGGATTTCCTCTGGAGGCCACGACTGCCAGCTCTCGAACTGCCTTGGGTCGGAGGTGTAGTATCCACTACTGTGTGGAATTCACTCCTGGCTCTCATTTTTCTCAAAGTACTTTGTGCCCCTGTCTTCTTGCAGGTTCGCCTCAGAACTTCTCGCCTGGCCCGTCTCTGCAGCCTCCGCTGTTTTTCTCTCCGCCCCAGTTGCATTCTCCTCATAATAACATGCCTCGGCTTAGGCACAGGCTCAGATGCCGCAGAGGCAGCACCCGAGCCAGGCCTGCCACCAGGCGTCGTTCCCCCTCCAGTTCGAGCTCTCCGGCTTCTGTCTCTCCTCATCGTGCTTCTCCTCGAGCCTCGAATAGGCGCCGAGCCTCGCCGCTCCATCGCCCTCCCTCTCCTTCGCATGGTGCTTCTCTCCCTCCGCCACCCACTGAACCACGCAATGCTGAGTCTGCCCACCTTGTTAATCCAGCCACGGCTTTGTTTCACTTCCCCTGCCGCACTTCTCAGCCCATGGTGGTCGCTACAATCACGGTGAAGTTCAAGGAGCTCCCTCAATTCGGTTCAACTTCCCTGTCTCCGAGTGCTCAACTCCGCTCACCTAGGTCTGACCAGGCCTACTGCACAGCTGCGCCAAACTGCTCACGCGACGCTGAGGGAGGTACGCATGGCGGAGGCAGCACCAGATTCCCAGGAATGCCCATGGAGCAGAACGAAGGAGATGCAGCAGTGAATCCCGCTCAGGATGATGATGATTATGAATTTGGATGCCAAATCGAAGAAGAACCCCCCTCCGACGATTATGGTATTTAGAATTTTCTGTTTTTTTGTTTCTTTCAGGCTAGAGTTCTTGTCCGGATGGAGTCTTCAGAATTTCTGGCCTGCGGGCCTGTTTAACCACTGTTATCGTCCTAGGTCTAAGTTTAATGATGGTCCAAAATGCTACAGTTTTCAGGTCTTTTGTGTAATGCTGGTTTCCTCTTTTGAGGCATCAATTAAACTCATATCACGCTGGTTTCCCCCTGCGGGCAGCGCCTATTTTGATATTTTGCTGAAACTCGTCCTGCCTAAGAAGGCTCACCTCTGTATGTACCATATTTTCTTACATTAATAGAACTTAGTCTTATTTAGAAAAAAAAAATTCCATATGAACAAGTGTCATATAAATTGAGTTATAATTTTATATGAAATTTATATTTATAAAGAAGAAATGGTAGCTAAAAAGATAGGTCAGTTTATTTTGGGATAAGGCTTCAACAATTTTAATATAATTATCAATAATTATTAAGTAGATAGTAGATAATTCTAAAATATTCTTAGTAGTATCCACAAATGAAAGATTGAACTTTATCTTCAACATAGTTGTGCACTTTTCTCCCTTTCAATTAAATTGATTAATTATAAATAAAATATCACATGAAAAAATGTCAAATGAAGTGAGTTATGGTCTTTTGGGCAGGTGATATTCATAATCCATAGTATTAGCCCATAGCATTGTAACAAAACCTATTTACACATTACTTTATCTTCAACGTAGTTGTACGCTTTTCTCCCTTTCAATTAAATTGATTAATTATAAATAAAATATCAGATGAACAAATGTCATATGAAGTGAGTTATGGTCTTTTGGGCATGTGATATTCATAATCCATGGTATTAGCCCATAGTATTGTAACAAAACCTATTTAGACGTTAAGGATATCCATGGTAAAGTGGGCAAAAATCTCTTTCCATAATTTTTAATATAATAATAATTATAATTAAAATAAAAATCTATAATTTAGTCAATTTTTATAATTTTTAAAGTTTAGTAAGAAGTAAAATATCTATCTATATATAGAGAGAGAGAAAGTTTCTTATTATTAAAATATTTGAATGGTGTGTTGCACAATATTATGGAGACTTGTAATTTCTTCTATGGCAAAAAAGGAGTTAACACATGGCATATTAAGAACTAGGGTAATTTTTTCTTAACTACATATCTATTATGTGTTGAAAGAGACCAAAATTTGAGGAAATGTTTACACCTTTGGGATTGATCCCACTATATACATAGTGCTTAAAGTATTTCAATAATGTGATGGTTAATATGAGGGAGACATGCAATTTGAGGAAGGTTTGCACCTATGGGGATTTGATCCTTGTAGGTGCATGGTTCATGGTTCCTAAAACATCTCAATATGAGGGAGACATGCAATTTCTTTCCTGGATAGGCGAGATATTAAGAACCAATCATTAGGGGAATTTTGAAGTCTAAAATGGGCCTCCTAAGGAAATAATAAAATAATAGTTAAACCATTAAAATAATATTTATGAATTTGCAATTCACTTTTTAAACGACAATCCATGTAACCATAGTTAAATTCAATTAACAAGTTATACCAAAATAAAATTAATAAAAAAATTGTATTAATGTTTTTATAAATAAGAATGAGTTTTTCAAGAAAAGGTCATTATCATTGAACCACTAATGTATTTTTCCTTTGTACTTAAATAACTTAAAATAAAATATAAATATAAATTCATAAATATATAATATCCTATTAATTAAAATTTATATTATTTAAATGGTATAATAATATGTAATTAATATATTATATAAAAATAATATAATATAATATAATAAATGTAATATGTATGAATTTTATATTAAATATTAAAATTGATTTATAATACTAGAAGAAATAATATATAATATAAAAAGAAAAATGATATAAATTATATATAATAATATGTAATATTAATATAATCATAATAAAATAATTTGAATTGTATTTAAAATCAAAGAAAAAAAAGTATTGAAATAGATTTAATTTATATGTACAAGTATAATATAAGATTTATATACATTTAAATTTGGATTTTCTTTTTTGCTGAAAACTATGTTGAACCTAATATAACTTTTTTCAGGATACAAAATTAATATAATTTTTTTCATCATAAAAAATTAATATGTTATTTTTCTTTGTTTAATATTTTTGTATTGCTATTAATATTAGAATAATATTATTTAGAGGATTTATTCTAAAATTACAAGGTTACATGTTATTTAATTTAATTTCATATAATATATATGTATAGATATCAACTTATAATTAATTCAAAATTGTAATATTAAATAAAATAAGATGAATATATAATTTAAAAATAAATGTATATACAAATATAATATTTATTGTGTAAAGACATGAAAATTGTGTAGGGATATGCATTGTTTCTTTCAAAAAATATGAAATGAAAATAATAATATTCTATTTAAAAAGCGTGAAATGACATTTATTATGAATACTTTACTTTATGACTTTAAAAGTACTTAGAGCACCAATGTGACAAGTACCTTTAACTCAAGCAATGTCACTTCAACCATTATGGATGATGTCATCCCATAATTGGTTCTCATAAAGTGAATTTTGATTGTGCATTTTCCTTATGAGGCCCATTTTAGACCTCAAAATTCCCCTAATGAATCCATATCAACATAATTGTACATAATTAAACAATAACAAATTAAATCTTAATGCAGAGAGACTATGTTCCTATTTTCATATTCTCCACAACTTCAATCCTTCTCAAGGATTATCCTTTTAGAGGATTATCTTGATAACTATAAAAAAAACTCACAATGAAACAAAATTTAATCCTTTTAGAGGATTATCTTGATAACTATAAAAAAATCACAATGGAACAACATCATTTTTCATATTAATACTCATTATCACCCACAAATATAACATCTTGACTTATTACATTGATAATATTCCTTTCCAAATTTTTCAAAATGGAAAGCAAAGGCATCCATCCAAACTTAACTTAGCCCAACACCATCATCAACTAATAAAGAAAGTATGAAATTGGTAAGTGTTTACCACAAGTCTACTCCCTTTGGTTTTCAAAACATTATGAACATATTATTACATGGTCATCACTCTCACTTGTTATTTCCAATTTATACATGAAGAATTTCGAAAAATGTGCCTTGGATGCTCTACATTGCAACCCAAATTATGGAAAGAGTTTTTTGGTTGATAAAACAAAACTTGAGTTTTTTAATGGCCTACAACCAAATGGGGAACATTAAATTCACAATGGAAATAGAGAATGAGAAAATCATACTTTTCTATATGTATTGTTGAGCAAAATGGATGATTGTTCTATGATGCAACAAATTTTAAAAAGAAGATGCATATTTATAGATACCTTCATGCAAGCTCACACTAGTGACTTGGACCTTCTAGTGAAGATCTTATTAATCAAGAATTAATGGATCTTATCATAAGTTTCTAAGCGTAATGAGTACAAAACGAAGCAACTTGAAAGAGCTATGACTCAAACAAAAAGAGGCTTGTGTCTAAAATAGTAAGAAGAGGTGTAAAATAGTAAGAAGAGGAAAGGGGCACCCACCTCCATATACCTTACATCCAAGAAACAATGGAAATGTTGGGAAAAAAATTAAAGAAGATAAACATAGATGTTTGCTTGTTCCTCCTAAGCACAATTTAGAGGATGGTTGATTCAATGAAGGATTTACCTAATCCTAAACTATACAACAACAAAAAAAAAGTGTACTCTATTCCATGTTCATGCAATGACCTTTCTATTCCATTTTCATGTGGAAAATTTCTCTTGAACTCTTCCTTTTGTTCCCTATGTGACCTACCGCGGATACGTCCTCTGAATTCGAAGAAAAAGCGAGGGGGAAGTTAAGGAGAGCCCTGGCTCCTCGGATTCTGAAGGCGGCGCGGTCATATGCAAGAGCGGCCTCTTCGGCGGTGATGAAACTACCGAGCCAAACCCTAGCTCCCTTCTTGGCAGGGTCCCTGATTTCAGCTGTGAATTTACGGCATGGTCGCTTCCTGACTCCTCTGTAGCGCCAGCTGCCGTTGCTCGTCTCTCCACTCTCCTCCTCCTTCCGTGGCTGTGGATGTAAGTTTACATTTACCAGCTCTGCTCCTCCAATAACTGTGGATACAGAAGAAGAAGCAGAAGAGAGCTGTCGTGTAAATTCATTGTTATTGTCTTCTGATGTTGATCTGCTGCCGCTATTTTGGTATGAACCGCTGGCGGTATCTGTGGCCGTGGCGTGGATGAAATCCCTGCTGACTGCGGGGAAGATGGATACTGAGGATGATGGGTCATTTCCTCCTGCATGATGTCGCTTTATAATATCCATTTCGTCGTCCTCTTCCAGCAAATGGTGGCGAATCAACTCCAACATCTGGGCTGCTGTGATCTCCATCGCTGTGTTAGGCCAATTAGAATAGGCTTCACCTTAAGATCGATTTATTGCACTTTCAATTTGTTTTACTATGAGTGAGGAACATAAAGTAATCTTTCTCGTTTTCCATTTGGGAATTGAATGATAAATATGTAGGTATATTTTCCATTTCTGGTTTGTAGTCGGTGCGTTGGTCCCTGCCGACCTGTCTTTCGCGGCACTTTCGCTGATTTGTTTAAAAAACATAAAAAAATCATAACGCTATCTGTAATGATTGACCCTTTCTCGTTATGGTTTGACGAGACCATTCAAATGGGAAAAGAGGTATAGGACAAGAAACATGTGCGCATTAGCAAACATCAAAGTTCAAAAAAAATTATTTAAAATAAAAAATTTCTCCCACTAAATTACTAACTATAATTTACTACGCTTTATTTATGCAAAATCAAAGATATATGCGATTAGATTTGACATTTTATGTCAAGTTGCCCACTTTAGATGAGATAAAAATACAGCCGCCCCCCTCCACTCCCAGTTAACAGTCTGATCTAAATAGAATTATTGGGCGGCTATGTTTCAGGAAGATGGATCACGTGATGTTACCATCGACCATTCATCGCAGCGTCGGCAAAAATTATGCATAGCCAATGAGAAGACCAGGTGCTATTTATAAAACAAATATGGTGGCTTCTCATGTTTTTTTTTTTGAGAATTTGGTGGGACCTTGCCATTTCTATTTATATTTAAAGACAGGTTACAAAAAATATAAAGTCATTCTTTGGCCTCAACTTGCCCGAGGGAAACCAGGTTTGTTGGCCATCTAAAAACATGATTTGCATCCCAATACTGAAATTGTCTCTTACGTCTATAATTTTCTTGCACTACCTGTTCCACTACTTTAATATGTACAAACATAACAGTCTTTAAAAGTTCAAAACTAACAAGAAACCATCAAATCTAACAAGACAATCTTCTAGCCCTCAGATGAGGAGACTGGGGCAGGGTCTTTGACATTAGACCCTGGCATTTCCGCTTGATTGAGTTGCTGAAGAATCTTCTGTAGGATTTTCTCCATGCGCCCTACTTTGTCATCTAGTCTGCTAACTCTATCTGCAGTCTGGTATTGTGTGATCTTTATATGCTGCTGGTTATTCTGAATCTCCAAGAGTTGAGCCTGGGTACGAAGGTCTGGCTGCATTGCTTCAGTCTTTGCTTGAACTGGATGATTACTCTGTATTGCTTTTGCTATCAAACATTTTACAATCCAATAAGTATGGACTGTCTGATTAAACAATGTAAGCCTGCCTCGTGTATGACCTGGATCAGTAATGAAATCGAGGATCTCTGCCTCTGTCTCATTATCTTCTAGTTCCTGCTGAATTTCTTTTCCCATCCACGAATATCATTCCTAACTACAGAGGGATTGCCAATGACATAATTGACTACCAGCGTTTCCAGATGTTCCAAATACGATTTACGACCCCTTTTCTTAGGAGCTGGTTCAGATTGAGCAGGTTGCTTTCCTTTGTCAGTGACTGCCCTGTTATGTCGTTTCCCCATTGCTGGGTGGGGTTTTTGAACAAACACTGGCATACAGAAGTGAACAGAGTAAGAAGAAGTATTAAAACAAAGCATGCACCTTACGGTGCCCTTGAGAGCATGATTGTCTGATCTGCGTAAATGCCTCTTTCTCTCATCATTATTATACCACTGAAACAGGAGTTGAGGTCGAGATTCGGCCAGCTTTTTATTCTTACGCTTTCTGTG
This sequence comes from Pinus albicaulis, assembly GCA_034641835.2. Lineage (NCBI taxonomy): Eukaryota > Viridiplantae > Streptophyta > Pinopsida > Pinales > Pinaceae > Pinus > Pinus albicaulis. The sequence continues at coordinate 88,258 of JAXQQM020072966.1, read as the reverse complement.
ATAACTAGGAGAGTTACTATCGCGGAATTTGGTTTGGCTCTGCACATTAACCAGAGGATAAAACAAGTTTTGGCTTCCTGACACATTAGACAAGCGCAAGCACTGCTCAGGAAGACTACCTACTAACCATAACCTCCCTATCTTCCCCTTCGTATTATAAACATTAATACCCTTGCAATTAGGATTTGCTAAGCCCAAACAAAGAAATAACATTGCATGACAGGGTTTCCCTACAGGTAAATAGATGAGGCACAGACTCTGGCTGAGGCATTCTATCCTACTGTTAATGGTATGATTCCTCATATTACCATAGATACTACCAGAATTAGAAACAGGGGGATTGTTGTTGGGGAAATGACTCCCTATAATAACCTGGATGTCACGCTGATAACACATATAATTGGGGGTTTTACTCCCATGCACTCGAACAGAGCTTGTATCGGGTGCAGAGGAGATACAAGGGTCTCGGAAACAAGGAGGGACCAGATTCAATTCAGGTTCCAGGCACTTGACAAACGGCATAAAATCTAAACTACCATCATAACTATAGACCAAATCTTCTTCATATAACATCATTAGAGCTGAGATAATCGTAAAAACATACCTAGACAGAGTCAAGCTATTTCCTGGGTGAAGAGCTTTAGTTCGCCTTCGCTGCCACCTCCAGTCTCTCGCATGCAATGGATTATTCTTGAAATATTGAAGGGGCGGGGTTAAATGACTTACCAAATTCACAACTGCTTTTCCGCTGGCGTGCCAAACATCTTGTCCATCATGCACCATCATTCCTTTGCCAGCGCTCACACACTTTGCTATGCTAGTCTGACAGATCATATTTAGTGGTCTTAATTATCTTTTATGGGAGCGCTTGCCAAGTTGCCGCCTCCCGAATTCATGATGGCATGTGTACACCCCGATCGGGGGGCAGCGCCATCCAATTGTCATGTCAGAAAGGATAATGCCGGTGCAAGTTCTACCTGATTTTTAAGAATAGAATGCCGGCTTCTCATGTTATTATCAGATAAACTTTCCAGATACTTTGCATTGGATTCCAATTGGTTATTTTGATTTAATTATTGATGTGAGCTTCTCTCGTTGAAAATGAATGAGATTATAGTATATACGACGAAGAGTACGATCATGAATGTGATTATGGTTCCTGCAGAGTAGACTTGCAAATATTTATATGGATAGGTGTGTTTCTAGATTACAGACTAGGTTCCTACATGTTAAACTTGCGAATATTTATATGGATAGGTGTTGTTCTATATTACAATTGCGAATATTTATATGGATAGGTGTGTTTCTATATTACAAATTAGTAAATTATGTTACACCGAAGGAATATTAAAAACTATATTATTTTGAAAATTAAATTACTAAACATTAAAAACTCTGATTTCTAATAAAGTAAATATGGCCAACTACTAGTTGCTTTAATCTCTTCAATTTTTTTTCAATTTTTATCTCAATATTTTCCCACTTTATATCATTCCAACATCCATTCACCAATTCCCTATCCTTCTAAATGCCATTGATCTCTCTTTTAGTCAATAGAGTTTTGGTTCCATTTTAAAATGGAGATAGTTGACATCTATGCAAGCCTCAAATGTGGCAAGAAATTTGTTAGCAACACATTTTGTATTAGATGGAAATAGTAGGCAAATTTGTTTTGGTTAGATTAATGGAGATAAGGGAATAGTATACAAATTTGTTGTTGTTGTTTTATTATTATTATTAAAAGGTTTCTGAAACTGTTAATGCCAATCTTCTAGAACTTCGAGAAAATTAATACACATTTTTAGAAGAAAAGCATTAAGGTCGTTCAAGGACACTCCTTATGTTGGATATGCCATCATGAACTATGTAGGACTTCGATCCATACATATTATGGATATATAAATTGTGGTTATTAAAGCCACTTGCCACAGAGATATCCCCCAAGTAAAAACACCACCTCATTTTGTTGGTTGCAACAAAATAACAATGGATGACAGGTTATATAAAGCAAGTTTTCGAGGAACATTTAAGCCTAAAAGAAAATTTGATGGTTGTTAGAATATGTTGACACTCATTCATCGACTGGTAATAAATTCTCCTTTATGCATCTTCAACGAAGAAGAACAAGAAATGCAGAGCTCTAATACAATTCCATTGGTGGGGGTATCCCAAAGTTTTGAGGATTGTCCACCCCCTTGCCTTACAATTCTTTCTTTTGGTGCACAAATACTCTGCGTGTTGAAGTTAAATATAATATCAAATTATTTTCTTGGAAGAATATATATGTTTTTGAAGTTCAATATAATATTCCTGTATGAATAGGAAATAAAGAATTTAACGGCCATGAGGATCTACTGGAAATGATACAGTTAATCCATTTTCATTACCTAGGTAACACATGCATATGTATTGAATCATTACGTTGCACATTACCATTCACGTGCATTTGACATCAATAAAATTTTCCCCATGGTTTTCTAATCCACCATGGCTGGTATTTTTTGGCTAAAGTAATTATGTGAAAATGAAACATGAAATGATAATTCCAAGTAAATCCTAACTATGGATTTATTATCATACTAACTGGATTTGATAATTCAAACATAAATTCAATCATTGGGATCAAAGGTTTTATGGGTGGACTTATATCACAGTAAAATCCTGAAATATATTCTACATGTGCTGAACTAGAGACTGAAAGTCTAAAACTGCATAAGAGTTGAGAGAAACAAAAAAATGGATCAGAAGTGTATGGGTGGACTTGTTTTTGTAGTAAAAACATGATAAAAACAGGAAAGAAAAGAAATGTATTGAATAAAAAAGCAGCTCATAAGTGAGAACTGCACCTAGAGACTGCACAAACTTGAGCGTACACTCTACATTCAAACAATCAATGATACAATGATAAATACATCACAACGGAATAGGGAGTTGGGAACAAACTCCTAAAACCTAGGAACTAATCCTAACTTAAGGAGCTATTACAACTATGTAACCATTTCTCCATTAATACAATATAATATTAATTATTTTCAACTCTCCCCCTTAATGGAGAAAGGATTATCACGTAGTCCTAACATCCCTCTAAACAATTCAAACTTCAATTTCCTAAGAGGCTTAGTAAAAATATCAGCCATATTGTTACATGTTTTACAATATTCAGCAAAGATATCTTTTAAGTGGACTTTTTTTCTAAAAAAGTGAAACTGCGTATCCATGTGTTTCATGTTCTTATGAAATACTAGATTGTTTGCTAGCTTAATGGAACTCTAGTTGTCAAACTTGATGAAAGTTGCCTCTTTCAGCTCTTCTCCTGCATCATGGAGAAGTATCCTCAACCAGATAGCTTCACATATTGCTGCGCATAATGCTTGGTACTCAGCTTCAGCTGAAGATAAAGACACAATACTCTTCTTTTTACTACTCCACGCTATGACCCCAGATCCAACACTAAATGAATAACCTGTGATAGATGGTTGATCATCAAGGTTACTTTCCCAATTAGAGTCTGAAAAACCTACTAAAATAACATCATAAGTATCAATGTATAGAATACCATAATTACTAGTACAATGAAGATACATCAACACACTTTTTTCTTCCACCCAATGACTTTCAAGAGGGTTAGACATGAATTGGCTCAGCACACTAATAGAGTATGCTAAGTTTGGTTTAGTTGTATTTATATATATCAGACTACCAACTAGTTTCCTGTACAAAGTATCATCCACCTCCTTAGATTCATCGTCACTGCACAATTTTAGATTCTACTGCAAAGGTGTTGATGTTGTCTTACACAACTCCATTCTGAACCTTTTGAGCAACCCTCTAACATACTTCCCTTGAGTAAGAAAAGTATGCCCAGAGTCTCTCCATACTTCCATACCAAGGCAATAATGTAAACTTCCGAGGTCTTTCATTTCAAAAACTTGTGACGTATGCAATTTTATTTCTTTTATTAATGCATCTACATTACCTAATATAATCATGTCATCCACATACAAGGAAATCAAAATAATATGCCTATGTTCATCATACATGGTATATAGATTTTGATCATTCATACTCCTATGAAAACCATGATGCAAGAAAAATGAATCAATCTTCTCGTACCAAGACGTGGGTGCTTGTTTTAAACTATATAGTGCCTTTTTCAATCTACACACTAAATGTTCCTGCTCTTTCTTAATAAAACCTTTAGGCTGGAATAAATAAACCTCTTCCTTTAAATCACCATTTAGGAATGCAAACTTAACATCTAACTAGTGTAGCTTCCACTGATATTTTGTAGCCAATGTAATTAACATTCTAATAGTATTCAGTTTGGCTACAGGAGAAAGGTTTCTTCAATTTCAATTCTCTCTTTCTGTGAATAACCCTTTACTACCAATCTAGCTTTAAAATTTTCTATACTCATTAAATCTAGTTTTGTAAAGCCATTTTAAAGCTATGGGTATTTTTCCTTCGGGAAATTCAACTAGTTCCCAAGTATTGTTTTTATAATGGATTCAAATTATTCATTCATTGCAACCCTCCACTCATGAGATTAACTATCTTATTTATAATTTGTAAGCTCTATAACATTCTAAATGTTTGACATTAAAGCATAGGCGTTCAATCTAGCTGGTAGTTGATTCTGCCTAATTGATATTCTCAGTAAAATACTCACATCAAATATGTCTGCTTCAGACCTTTGCGGGCCTGAAATACTAACTACACCACCCATCTCTTCTTCTTTTTGCTGCTACTGTTGTTGTTGATTGTCTTCACTGACTTCTTCCATCAACAAAGGAATGTTGTATTCTTCATGATTGTTTTCCTTTCCTTCCTCAACTTGCTCATGAAACATGACATGTAGACTTGTAAAGAATTTATGAGTCAACAACTCATAAGATCTAAACTCATTGCAATATCCCACAAAGATGCATTTCATGGCCTTAAGATCTAACTTCTTTCTATCTTCCTTGGGCATATGGTAAAAGGATTTTGACCCAAAATCTCTTAAATGATTCACTACTGGCTTATATCCATAAAGTGCTTCAAAAGGAGTTTTAAAGGTAGGAAATTTAGTAGGAATCCTATTTTTTAATTAAACATTATGTTGATTGCTTCAGCTCGAAATCCATTGGATAAACCCTTACCTTCAAGCATACTTTGTGCGCACTCAACCAAGGTTCTATTCTTTCGTTCTACAACTCCATTTTGCTATGGAGTGTGAGGCATTATGAACTATTAAATAATCCATTCATCTCTACAAAATTTCATGAACTCTCCCAACTTGTATTCTCCCCTTTCATCAAAGCGGAGAATATTTATGAATTTCCTTGTCTTCTTCTCCACCATATTCTTAAATTATTTAAAGCATTGAAATGTCTGGCTCTTCTTGCTGATAAAATATATCCAAGAGAATCTAGTGCAATCATCAGTAAAGAGTAGAAATTAATTTGCACCACCTAGCGACCTAGTCTGCATAGCTCTGCATACATCTGTATGCACTAGCTCCAAAATATCCCTTTTCTTCCTATAAACATTCAAAGGAAACTCTTCCCTATACATTTTCCCTAATGCACATCCATCACAATCTAAATGAACATTATGAAAAGCAAGAAGTCCATCAATCATACCTTTCCTTTGATGTAACATGAGATCTTGTAGGTTAAGATGACCGAATCTATGATGCCAAAGATTCTCAATGTCAATCTTGTTGAAGGTAGAGCTTGGGGTGGCATGCTCTTGAAATTCAGTCTATACAGGCTTCCCACATGCACTCCTGATGAAAATAGTTCCTTTTTGATGTCCTTTACGACACAATATGTTTTGAATAATTCAACTTGCAGGTCCTGATATGTTATCATTGACACGGAGATTAAGTTCTCCTTGATCCCAGGTACATACATTACATTTTTTTATATTTTTGATATTACCGCTAGGCAACATCACCGGAATATCACCGTACCCCTTAATTTCATAACCTCTGTCATCACATAGATAAATTTGAGCTCCACAAGTAGTTTCTTATAAAAACTAAAACAAACTTCTATAACCTGTCATATGTGAAGGCACACATGAATCAACATACCATATTTCAGCCTCATCCTCTTCAGAAGCTGAAAGATCACAATCAACTACAAAAAGTTGAAAATCATGACTGTGACCTTTATTAGCAAAGTACCATGTGTGTTTTCTTTGTTTATTTCTAGCCTCATCTGCTTGTCTCTTAAAAAAAAACTTAGTTTGATGACCGATTTTCCCACAATAGAAACATTTAATGCTAGAAAATTTACTATTGCTACTTGCAGACATACCTTTAAATACTCTCTTATGCAAAGCACCATCGCCTTTCTGTTGTTGTGGATGTCTCCCTTTAGATGGCTTCTTCTTCACCATCAAATCAAGATCGAAACTCCGTGGTCTCAAATTCTTCCATTGTTCTTCTTCATATAACATAATTCCTATCAGTTCTTCGAATGCAGGGGCTTTATCCCATGGAGAAAAGCCTATGATGAACAAATGATATTCATCCGTCATACCATAAAAACTAATTGTGACAAGATTGGAATCAGACACCTTCTCCCCAATGCCACCGAATCTGTTCTTCAGGTCCTTGACCCTTGCAATGAATCCAGCAGCAGATTCATTCTCCTCCATCCTCAATGACAATGGCTTGCCTTTGAGTGACAAGATGTGACTGGTGTTCTATGCCTGGTATAGATTCTTGAGTGTCATCTCGATCTTAGTGGATGATTTACCATCTCTGATGTGTGGGATAATATTGTATTTAACAGGCATATTCAATATAATTTTCACCTTTTTCTCCCTTTTATCCCAATATTGTATGAGTGCAGTCGCACTTGTTGCATTGTTCGACATCTTCTCATCACCACTGACAATCAACCATGTCTATAGCTTGAATTTCCAATTGGTATAATGGGTCCCATTGAGTTTTCTAGTCTCGTTGAGATAAGTTTCTGTAAAATTGTTCTTTTTAGACTGATAGGATTCCAAATCCTCCGATCTTCAGTTGATTCTAACCAAGTGAACAATTACAAGCTACACTAAAAAACAAACTCAGCACATACGAGAACCTGATCACAGATCTGCCATTGATATGGCACGATCTTTGTATCTGTTACTCAGATATGCTATTGATCTAAAATATTGTTGTGTTTTCTACTCATATCTGCCACCAATCGGGAAAAATATCATGAGAAGCACCATAAATGAGGTCAACACTCCTATTGGCTAAAAATACGCGCTAATAATTTTTATTTCTAAGTGACTCGATACTGGCATGGGAATGACCCCGAAAAATGCACTGATCTAGTTCAATGCATTTGTGTCTCTGAAAATTGCACTAATCAGCACTGCTGCTGCTCCAAAAATAATACTGGTCTGCTTTGTGGTTAAAAAAAAACTAAGAGCTTTGAGAATCTAAGTTCCTCCCATGAGTAAGGTGTTTTTGCAGACCACCTACTCCATTGTAAGCATTGAGGCTCCTATTTGCACTGTATCCATGAAGGCTCTGTAGCTGTGAAGGCTCTGTAGCCACTAAGGCTCAGTAGGTAAATCGGGCTCATCCCGTCTGAGCTCTGATACCACGAAAAAAACGTGAAAGAAAATAAATGCATTGAATAACAAAGCAACTCATAAGTGAGTACTGCACCTAGAGACTGCAAAAACGAGAGCGTAAAGACTACATTCAATCAATCAATGATACACCAATAAATACATCACCAGAGAATAGGGAGTTTGGAACAAAATCCTACAACCTAGGAACTAATCCTAACTTAAGGAGTTACGTTACAAATATGTAACCATTTCTCCATTAATACAATATAATATTAATTATTTTCAACTGAGCATTGAAATATATTCTTCCTAGGCTGAAATTCCCTAGCAGTTAAGAGAAACAAAAAATTGTGGTGTAAAGGGGAGGAAATTTCTCAGTAGTGACCTTGGAGACACTACTATGGAAAAATAAGGCATAATTACGACAATTACTGGTAATCACACTCAGTGAAATCTTGTCCAAAAAACATAATTAATATGAACCTTTCTAATTGTTGCGTTTTGACACAACTTTCAAATTGTTGTGTTTTTCCACTTGTTCAAAAATTGTTGGAGAGAGGAGGATGAAATTGAGCCTCTGTTATTGGTTGAATATACCCAGCCAAACCCATTATAGGGGCATCTTCAATGTAAATATGTTATAAATTATTTCAAAGTGGTGTATTAATTTTTTCTTTACCATACAAGAAAACATCAATATATATCCCCTTCAACATTAATTGAAAATTATGAATAAGATGTTGCAAGTGCAATACCTTGTTCAAACTCCAATAATATTTTTGTGTTTTTTTATACAACTGATCAATGACCAAATGAAAATCATTGAATATATACATGAAATGATTTTGAATGTAGTTGCATTAAAGGGCGCTATAGATTAATAAACAAATAAAATAAAAAACATCATCAAAATTGTATTGTGATGTCACAATAATATATTAATTATTTATAATAGATAATTTTTTTTATTGAAACTTAAATCCATAATATTAGTTTATTAAAATGTGATAAAAATTTTAAATATGTTTAGGAAAAACAAAACTATGAGAGGGATTTTTTAAAGAAATAAACAAATATTATAGAGAACTCTGAAAGTAAGAAAGTAAAAAAATAATGAAATAAACAATAAGTTATTTCTCATATGTAAATTTGTATGCATCTTACATGTTTTTTTGTAAATTTTATTCAACAAGAATTCTATCACTTTCTTTGGTTGACTTTCCTTTTTTTTTTTTTTTTGGTAAAACTTTACAATTTTGTGAAAATAATAAATTAAGGTTTTCTTAAAATTTCTACTTTGGAAAATACATGCAATATAAATATTTAAAGCAATAAAGCAAGAATCCATTGTGTCCATATGTATTTCTACGAAAAGAAAAAGGAAAGCAATAAATATTTGAGGTTGTATACATTATCAGAATGTCATGAAAGTACCATTTATTGTCGAAGTTTTAGGAAGGATCTCTTCCATTTAATGTCGAAGTTTCAGGAAGGATCTCATGAGAAGCTAGATAATAAGTTGATATTTTTGGGTTGAATTTATCTTATAAATATTTGTTGCTATCTAATGTGAAAAGAAAAAAAATAGTAACATTAATAATTTGCAGTGTTGAAATGTCATGAAAGTGTCATTTAATGTAGAAATTTGGAGCAAGGATCTCCAAAGGAGTAAAAAAAAATGATTCAAATTTCTTAGATCTAAAATTTGGTTTTTATATAAATCTAGCAAAAAAATATTTTTGTTTAATAAAATAATATATAAGATTTATAAATATTAAAATTGAAATAAAGTTATAGACCAAAGAAATAAGAAAAATGATTAAAATTTCTTAGACTAAAATTTGGTTTTTATATAAATCTAATAAAAAATATTTTTGTTTAATAAAATAGTACATTAGACTTATAAATATTAGAATTGAGATAAGTTATAGACCATCCTACCTTTGCTGTATCTCAATGTAGAACTAGGAAACCACAAAACATAAGAGAAATTAAGAAAATAAAACTGTGTAGAACAAAATAGAATTTTACAAAACAAAAAATTATTCACAAAATAGAACTCCGTAGAACTAAGTAAGATCTTACAAGACAGAATAAATTTTCACCTAGATCCACTTAGAATCCTACCACGGAGGATAATCTGCAATATATTCTTCAAGACTGGAGACTGAAACTGCCTCTGACTTTAGAGAAACAAAGAAAAATGCAGTTTGAACGGGAAGAAATTTCGTGGTTGAGGCCCTAGAGACACGGCTATGGCAAAAGAAGCCATATTTACACCAATTAGCGTTAATGGCACTCAGTGATATGCTTCCATTCGAATTTGACATTATAAAATATAATATTAAAAAAATCAACAATATATATCTTAAAATTTATAACATTATTTTTTTTCAAAATTAAAAAATTTGAATTGAACTAAGATTATATTAAAAATACAAAGAAATTAACATATTTCTAGCATTACTTTTTTTTTCTAATTAAGATTATTTAGAAATAAAATGCATCAATTTTTTTTTATTAAATGTTGAGAAAGCATGTTAATAAAATCTAATAATATAAGTTAAAAAAATTAATAGTAGAATCTAATGAAAATAGTGAGATATTAAATATTAATAGTAGGCTTCAATTGATGTCTACATAACTAGAAAGTTTATTTATCCATCACTATTCTTATTGGGTTGAGATCTATTCAACAATAAATGTGTGCAGATTAATCATGGTGACAAACCACAAAAAATAATTTCCTCAAATATTTTTTTACAATAATAATCTTCATTTTGCTGTAAACTGCAGTATCTACCAATATTATAATCAATATTATTCAAAAAGACTATAAAAGTAAAAAAAATGTGTTTTAAATTTTTTAAACTTTTAAAATATAAAACTTACTCTTCTTCCTTACAATGTTACATTATGAACTTACTTATTTTAATATTAATTTTACTTTTCTTCGTTACTTTAAATTTTATAATACTAAACTTACTAATTTTTAAAATACTATAATTTTAATATAAATTGTTTCTCAAAATTTTAATTTAGAAACTAATTTTTACTCTTCTTAGTATAAAACTTTTTATTAATAAAAAACTTGGTACCTTATTAAACTTAACAAATTATTAAAAGTATTGAATCATATCCATGAACTTTCCAATTGTTTTAGCCTATAATGGAACTTGGTAACTATTGTTTTGGCCCAACTTTGTAATTGTTGTGTTTGGCCATTTGTCCAAAAATTGTTGGACAAATGAAGATGAAATTCAACCACAAAGGAAGATGAAATATAGCCTTTACTATTGATTGAATCTTCCCATATGCTGAATCTTCCCATAGAAACCCATCATAGGAACATTTTGAGTATAAATAATTTTTTTACTATTTTTTGGTCTTCTTATTACCAAGACGTGTGACATGGCATCACCATGGTATGTCATGTGTCCTCCCATACCACATGGAATCACCTGGCATGTCATGTGTCCTCACCGTACATGCACAATTGGAAATTGAAGTGGCCTAATGTAAGGCCACCATATGGCAGCACCTGATTAGTTAGTTAAAAATTAAGAACATGGACAAAATCACATCGGGTTCAACGTTGGTCTTTGTTAATATAAGTTGGTTTATTTATATATATATATGGCGAAATGGTTGTTCCAACCATATATTAAAGATGTAGTTTTGACAACGGGACACCGACACCCCAACGATGAACGCCTTATTATGTACATGATAGCTAATAGATAAATAATTGGAATTTGGGTAGTTTGTTGTGTTAGAACTTGTAATTACTCTAGCATGTTAGAGTTGGCTAAATTTATGAGAGTCAGTTAACTGAATTGAGTCAAGTCGAGTGACTTCGAGTTAAGTTGTATTTTGGGAAAAGTTAAATTTAGAGAGTGTGTGCATGTGAAGTTATTTTAGGCGAATCGTTAGTAAAAAATGTTTAAATACCCTTAACCAGGTTCATTGTAATCAAGTTATGAAAATCAAGTTTGATTGATCAATTGAAGAGTCACAACTCATATTGTTTGTGTGTGTTAATTATTGTGTTATTCTATCTACCTTTCTGAAAAATTGATATCAAATCAAGGGGAAATATCTTTGTAAAAAAAAATAGAGGGAGGTTCCACAAAATCATGAGAGAGGTGAGGCAATTAGCAACAGTGTGTGTGGAGATTTTTTTTTTTTTGGTTGGAGGTGTAACTATAACACACCTTATCAGTTGGATACAGAGAATTAAAATGCTAGAGGGTTGAAGAAACAACTGCATTATACTTCACCAACTTCTGTCGACAAACAACATGAGTTTTACATGTCGTTGATGTGTTAACAGTGATGCAAACACGATACAGAGAAAGAGTGTTAGTCGCATGACCCACATCGATTGATTGTGGTAATATGGTAAGAACCATGTTTGATGAAGCATTGAAGGTTGAAGCTACCTCTGTAGTAGAAAGATATGAAGAAGTTGGATTTTCTCATGAAGCCGTACATGATATAGCAACAATTGATGTTCAAGAAGAGGATAAAGTGAATCAAGAGTTTTTTTATAATAATATCCACTAACAGCATAACAGTGGAGGACAACTTTCATGTAGTGGAAAACAAAGCAGGTAAGGAAGAGGTGGAGAATGAATCTCTCACTAAAGAGAATAATAAATATGTGCTTAACATTGTTTTTGAATATGAAGGTGTTCAGAATAGCATGAGAGAAAAAGTTGAAAAAAAGGTTGTTAATAAATTTGATGCATATTTTAAGCTCATTGAATAATGGATGCAGAAACAATTTGAACAAATTGATGCCAGTCTTAAAGCAACGGTCAAAAGAAAAGAATTGAATAAAATGGTGAATAAAGACCTTGAGTGTGCTTATTAGAGGAAGAAAGAAACAATACCTGATGATGAAAGTGAAGTGAAATAGATGGACATTCCTAAAGACAAAGATGAAATCATTGAAATAATTTTTCAGCAATGGAGTCAAGAAAGAAAATTCTGCTATCAAGAAAGATTGTAGAAAGAAAGAAACCACGACATATTTACACCCAATGTAACCATGCAACTAGGGGACCCATGTATGAGACTGTCTAAGAGCGCCCAACCACAGAGAGTCATGATAGGGGCCAACCTTGGCACGAGAACCAAGGGACAAGGTCCAAAAAACACATGGATTGAGGTTTGTTAGTGGAAAAAAATATCGAGATTCTATGATGCAATCATCATGGTATTGCACCATCCCTTTGGCGTGCAATTCGAGGCAGAGAGACTATGACATAATATGGTCAATTTTCTTAGAATAATGAGATGAAGATCTTGGTGTAGAAGAAATTTTAATTTGAGTAATCAATGAAGCCCACATGAGTCATTAATGCTTGGCATGAAGTTATAGACAGAGATGGACATTTGAGAAGTTGGATATGTTTACAATCAAAAGTTGAAAAATTATCACATGAACATGTTGGTGCTTTTTTTGTTGTGGTTTGAGTAGCGAAACTGAGGTCTCATGGTTTAAATCCCATATGTGTCATTATTGTTCAGCACAAAATTTGAGATAAAGATGCATTTTTCATAAGTTGGTCGTGTTTACAGTCAAAAGTTGTAGAAGGATGAGATGGAATTTTTGGTGGTATTTCTACTATGTTTTGAGCTACGAATATAAAGGGCTCATGGTTTAAATCCCATATGTTTCATTAATGCTTAGCACGGATTTGAAGACAGAGATGCACTTTTGAGAAGTTGGTCATGTTTACATTCAAAGTTATAGAATGATGAGATAGACCCATTGATGTTGTTTCAGATGCATTTTGGGCATTTAATGGGGAATTTTGGCATGGAAACCAATGTAAGTCTTATTTAGTGTTGGTTTTCCCCTTTGATATTTGTAGAAGGGAGAACATGTATGAGAACATGTATTTGTAGATATTCTTGAGTATGAGTAACAGATCCAAGGAGGATATATGGCACTTTAAGTGAGATATTTCAACCCTTTTTAATGGAGAAAAATTGTGGCACTTTATCTGCAAGTCGAGCCCCTTTGATTTGGGAAAAAGGAAGAACAATTTATGCCACTTGCTCTAAGAGGTCATTCATTTGTATTGGAAAAGGAGAACATCTCTTTGTAGGAGAGGAATTGTCACATGTTGTGATAGTTCATTCATTTTATCGATAAATAAGAGCCTTATTGAAGAGAAGCTAATGAATTAGCTACATAGTTGAGCAGAGCCGAGAGACGTAGCTCACAAATTGTGGGTGAACTTCGTTATCAATTTCTAGTGAATTTGTTCATATTTTGATTTATTCATGTGTTTATTCTTCATGTATGTTACACATATGGCTATTTAATTCTCTTTATGAAATTTGTTTTAAAGTCATCGGAGTAAAGATACTATATCAACATCAGTCTTAAATTGCTCGAACTTCCTAACTTTCTTCTGCATGATGTACTATACCTTATAAAAATACACAAAAACATCATGTCCCTTGTTCACATTTGATAGTAAGGACACTCCATTCGTATGTTCCATGGAAAATTAGATAAGGAAAGCATCGAAAAACATAGTTTTCATGACTGCAATAGAGGAATAAATAGAATTGATGCTACATGGAACATCTTCTCATGCACAAATTTATGCATACAATTTCTAATACAATGAAAATACATTGCCATAAAGTCTTATTTCCCATGCGATATTTTGAAATCTTAATTACGAGAGCCTTCGTTTGTTGAAAATAAATTGTGTTTCTAGTTTGAAAATTATTCCAAGGACACTGAAGCAATGTGATGCTTGTATCATAGGAAAACATAACAAAAAACCATTTAACGATTATAGTTATAAAGCACGTAGTAAGATTACACTGATTCATTTTGATTTGTGTTTCCCTATGAGTGTTCCTTTTACAATTGGAAATATATATATGATCAGTTTTATTAGTGCTTATGCTAGAATTAGTTGGGTATACTTGTTGGAAAGTAAATCAGAGGCTTTTAAAATTTCAAAAAATTTCATGCATGGATTAAAAATTATGCACAATCACCTATTATCTCTCTTTGTACCGATAACATAAAATAATATACTTCTAATGAATTTGAAGACTATCTTCACCACATGTTATTTAACATCAAACAACTATGCCATACAATCCCCGAAAAAATGGTGAAGTTGAAAGAACTAATAAGACTATCTTAAATATGGTTTTCTCAATGATGCTTTTCAAAAATGAAAAGTGACTGTTTTTGGATGATGTAGTTCTATGTGTAGTATATGTGAAAAATATATGTTTGTCATATACTCAAAAAACAAAGGATCCATATGAAATATGGTATGGTTACATTCCTTTGGGAATGCATCTTAGGAACATTGGTTCCACCTTCTATGCCTGAATTCCTAAGGAACAAGGAAGATAAAATGATCTAAGGAGTTGAAAGGGAGATTCTTTTGCATGCTCATTTCACTACAAGCTTGCAAAGTGCCCAAGCAGGAAATTGGATGATAGATTTTCCCAAATACCAGTTTAATCTCAATCATACACATTCATAATGACATTTTTAAAATGATGTTACATTTCCATGATCAAAATGATTAAAACGACCAATTCTTACAAAATGAAAGGGCTTCAACTTCCTCTCCCACTTATGCAACTCTCCCAACTAGATGACGACCATTCAAAGGTCGCTTCTTCTCTTCATCTCTTCATTTTCTTCCCCATGTGACCTACAGAAAATGTGTCCTCTATGTATAAATTATGGGGTATATTTGTAACTGATAATTAAATTTTAATCAAAATCACAAGACAAAAAGCTACTTTAGTACTCCACAGAATTCAATTCACAATTTAGAACATCAATCACAAAAACTCAATGAGAAACAAAACACATGCGCATATTATTTTTGAGGGGAAAGAAATCTGATAAAAACCCCTATGCATGCTTGCATTAATTTGATGAATATAAATGAATTACAATTTATTTTCTCAACTGAGCACAACCTTCAAGTAAATAACCTATCTCTCTTCTCACTAAAAACCTCTGACCTAGACTTAGTCAATTTATACCTCTACTGGAGCCCCTATTTCCTTGCAAAATTCCTTGAGAAATTAGGCACTTATTATTTAGGAATTTCTCCAAAATGGATTGCACCATTCAAAAGGTTGATCATCTCACTGCATGAAACACATGTAAACTAAAGACTAGTCTATAACTGATGTTACACTACCTTGGAAAACCCGCCAAAAGTGGGGAAATTGAATTATCTGCATGCACTAGCTATTTTTGGATGATTTATTAGTTAACTAGATGATCAGCGAGTTATATGGAAGTCTCACTGCACAACTGACCTTCCACTAGTTCCTCCTAAGTTTGAACTAGTTTAACTAAAAACAATTTGAAATAACTGACATTGATTGTTACAAGTTTGAAATCACACATGCTTAACTCAATTCTAAATCATCCAACTCGAATTTATTGAATAAACTGGGTGACACAAGCGATGTCACACAAGTCAACTGCATCTAATTTTTTTGTTGATGTGAAAATTCAAATTTTCTAAATTTAATCAAGGCAAAATCAAATTGAGAATTTATTACTACATTTTTCAACACTCCCTCTTAGAAAGAAATGGATTATAAACCACCGCTATTTTTCACTTGTCGAACTCAAATTCCCCACTTGATAAGGCCTTTGTCAGAATGTCAGAATCTTGTTCCTCTATTAGAATGTATTGTAGCAACATTATCTTCCTCGGCCATTAGGTGAATTTTGAGGTCTAAAATGGGCCTCCTAAGAAAAATGTACCACCAAAATAAAATTTATAAGAACCAATAGGATTAAAGATGATGATGTCAACCATGGGGGACGATTCACCATTTTCTAAGTAAAAGGGTAAAAAGGTTAAAAAATTATAAAATAATAAAACTATTTTTTCAACTCGTATTTTCAACTTATCGGCCAAAGTTTTCACTCTAATTTCAAGCGGGTTTACTCGTTGGGTGAAAATTTTAATTCCTCATCCAAGGAGTACCCATGTTGCATACTTTCAATGGACCCTACTACGTGAAAAATGAGAAATACATGAAAATACGTGATTGTAATCGTGTTTTTCATGTAGCAGGGTCCATCGAAAGTATGAAACATGGGTACTCCATGGATGAGGAATTAAATTTTTCATCCAACGAGTACTCCCGCTCAAAATTTGAGTAAACAATTTGGGAGATAAGTTGAAAATATGAGTTGAAAATTAGTTTTTTATTTTTTCCCTCTAAAATTTGATGATGTCATCAAATCTTATTTGGTTTTTTCAACTATTATTTTATAATTTCCTTAGGAGGCCCATTTTAGACCTCAAAATTCCCCTAATGACATAGTATCATAAATAGTGATAACAGGTATCTATATGCTTGGTTCAATTATGAAATACATGATTATTAGAGATCTTGATGTAACTATGACTATCACAATATATCATAGTTGGATACATCATCTGACCAATCAATCATCTAGATTACCTCACATGCTACTTGACTTGCAACCATGTAGTCTGCTTCTACCGAGTTGAGTGCCACAGATCTTTGCTTCCCGCTATACCAGGAAGTCGTTGCAGACCCAGAACTAAAAATTCCACCTGATATACACTTTTAGTGAATGGAATACTTGCCCAATTTGAATTTATGAAGCCACACAGCTTCACTCCCTTTTTCCATCTGTACCATAGTCAAAACTGGGTAGTTCCTTTGAGGTACCATAAAATATTCTTAGCTTCCTTCCAAAATAATTTGGTTGGCCTAACCATATCTTGGCTCATCTATTTGACTGGATAGAAAATATCTGCTCATGTGTTCACAAGATACATTAGTGAATCCCGTAACTGCTGATAAATAGTAGCATCCACTTCCTCACCTTAAGTTCCATCCTTCTTCCTCTAGTTGGTCGCTAGAGGTGTCTTCATGGGTTTACAACTCTCCATTTAGAACCTCTGTAGTATCTCATTAGCATACTTTCCTTGGGACACAAATAGTTTCCCATCGTCTTTAAATACTTCGAACCCGAGGAAGTCAAGCATGAGACCCATTTTTTCATTTCAAATTCGCTTGCAAGGTACTCGCAAGATCTAATCAACTGCTCATCACTAGTGAAAATCAAATCATCAACATATAAAAAAATAATAAGAAATTTACATTCTACCAATATGTGATAGATGTTCGCATCTTCTTCACTTTTGGTAAAGCCCAAATATTTGAGAGAAATATCGATCCTAGTGTACCAAGCATGGGGTGCTTGTTTGAGAATGCACAATGCTCGCTTGAGTCTGCACATATGAGAATCTCGATCAAATGTGTCGAAGCCTTCTAGTTTCTCGATGTATACCTCCTCCTCAATAACCCCATTGAGAATTTTTTTTTTTTTACATCCATTTGGTGGATCTTCCACCCCATCTACACAACTAGAGAAAGAATCGATCTAATCAATGAGTACCTTGCTATAGGATGAAAGGTCTCCTCATATTCAAAACCCTCAACTTGAGAGAATCCTTTGGCCACAAATATGGACTTATACTTCTCTATGCTTGTGTTTGCTGCATGTTTAACCTTTAAGATCCATCTCGAACCCAGAATTGACTTATCTGTTGTTCTTGGGAATACTTCCCAAACAATGTTCCCTACAATGGATTTGTATTCCTCCACCATTCCATCAAACCATACAAGTTGCAAGAACTAGTTCCTCAAAAGAGGATAAATCAATCTCTATAGGCTCAATCACTAGATCCATGTGGCTAGTGTACCTCTCAGGTGACGTTCTTGTCGAAAAAAATTTGAAGGAGCTCCCACATTCTCCCTTGCGTCTTGCACACGTATATAAGATTTTTTATGAGGTGATCATTTAAAATATGTTAGTTGCAAGATAGAATTTTATACGAAATGGAAAAAATATGGGAATCAAAACTCATGTGATTTATCATAGTATTATATACAACCTAAGATGATTTCCAAGTTAGCTAACTTGAATTCCTTTTCCACATTTTTCTTTCTTTCTTCTAACAATGAGAATACATAAATATATAAAAGAATATGAGAAGCTTCTCCATTGGAAATGACTAATGCTAGCAATTCTAAGAATGATAATCAATGATAATACATGCATGTTGTTGTTGATTTTATAGTGATGGTTCACATTCATTCACTTCATATACAAATCACAATGAGAAAGAATCATCTTTCCTAGTTCCAATTATATAATTAGATGTGTGGAAGGAGACAATGTCTGATCTAGATCAATATCCATAATTTGGTCCTATTGACCAAGTTTATATACCATAGGAGGAATAACATCAATATCATTGAGTCAATACCCTTCTCTTTCTTCATACAATTTCTATTTCATGCTCTCTATAATG
The DNA here is from genome assembly GCA_034641835.2 of Pinus albicaulis. Taxonomy (NCBI): domain Eukaryota; kingdom Viridiplantae; phylum Streptophyta; class Pinopsida; order Pinales; family Pinaceae; genus Pinus; species Pinus albicaulis. Next base: position 69,305 of record JAXQQM020072966.1, on the reverse strand, counting down.
CCCTTGAATCTACATACACTGGGGAAGGACTCGGTTCACTATGAATAGATCTGGAACTGGATATGTTGCTAGTGGATTTCTTGGGGGGAAATGAAATCTCAAGCTGCTCGAATAGGAACTACTAAGTATTCCACTGGGGGATCAATGGGTGTTAACTCTGTGCTTATTAGATGCCCACATTCTTACCAATGGTTGGGAAGTCTAAACAAGTTGTTATAAGAGAAAATTTGTTAATATAGGAAGATAAAAATAATGATAATTGTGAAAGAAATACTACAACATATTAGAATTACTAATGCCTATATTGGACCATTTATCTAAGAAAATTATAAGGTTGTTGCAGATTTGAGGACTATATAAGAAATAAAAAAGGAAGGCACTTCATATGATATGTGATCATATAGAGTAGAAAGATTGATAAGAGAAATTATGACATGATACAACAAACCAAATTGAATAGAAATCTTCATACAAAGCCTCCTAGAAAGTATGGAATTAACTATGGGAAAGTTATGGAAAATAAAAGGCATCATATTCTTTGAAAATAGTTCAAATATGGATGCAAGAAAGAATTTTTTACATTCACGGAAGCCATGATCATTTAGCTGCAAAAAAATTGCAAATAAGAAAAAAATCTCAAGTGCATGGGCAAAGAATATAATAATGTGCATGCTATTCCAAAACATAAGAAAACTTAATTGATTGTATGGAGATATAAAAATCTTGTGTTTTGGAAGAAGATATGCTCTGGGGACTAACTAGGGCTAGGTGGGCCCAACTATATGATTCTGGTGGAATACAAAACGCAAAACTAGGAAACCCTTCTCTCCTATCATCCATGGTAAAGGGAAAGAACCCCTCGTAGAGTCCCAACTGCCCAACTTAAATTGGAGCTTAGTAGGAAGCATGTAATAAAAACCAAATAAAGCCAAAGATAAAATAAAATATAATAAACATAAACTTTCAATGCCAATCATAAGTAAAATTCCCTTTGTAATTGGGGAACACTTTGCTGAGAGAGTACCCTCCTCAATGTTTGCAATCATTGTTCTACAATACTTAAATTCATTTTTCAAAACAACTAATGAAACATAGAACAATGCCATGTGTCCTATGGTTGCACATAAATAGAAGAATGTCGATTTTTATCATTTTATTTATATCGTCAATGATAGACAAGTCATATTTCCTTAGCCTTTCAACATACCTTATCATTGACGACATCCCTCAAGACTATCATTTGTTGTGGTAAGTGTTAGTTGAATAAAATTCCATTTTTTATCACGTGATCAATTAAAATATGTTACCTACAAGGTGGAAAATTTATACCAAATGGAAAAAATAGGGGAATCACAGCTCATGTTATTTGTCATAATATTAAATACAACCTAAGATGATTTCCAAGTTAGCTAACCCGAATTCCTCTTCCACATTTTTCTTTCTTTTTACTAACAATAAAAAACATAAATATCTAAAAGAATATGAGAAGCTTTTTCAATGGACATGACCAATACAACACTCCCTCTGGATTGTTGGAAATATATGCCTTGTGCTCCACGAGCCTCAACGTTACATAAAATTACAATTTTATATATGAAAACATCAAAATTGGCTTGGAGGCAAAAAATATATAGCCCTCCATGAGCTTTTAGTATACAAATTCATGAATTTCTAGAATGAATAATTCCTACAACGGTCTCTTCCAGTAACAATACGTCACCACTTCATTCTTTCCATTCCTTTGAAGGTGATCTAAAAGCATACTTCAAGACCCTGGTCATGGCAAGACTGTCGGTTTAATCCATTTTTTCGATTGATGTTTTGCAACCTTAAATCCATTCTTAAGTTAGTATGTACTTCTTACCTGGCTGAAGTACCATCAACCACTTTAAATTCAGGCCAATAAATACATTTAGAATCTATAAAAAATCTGGTCAGGCAAGACATCCAGAATCTATAACATTTTATTCAAATCAACTCCTAGTAATTCAAACAAAATTAACTAAAATAATAATAAAATCCCCCAAAAAGAATTTATAAAGGAATGGACTATTCAGTTTGAATAATATACGATAAATTAAACCATCAAGCCTCAAACACTACGTATGTAAACTAGGCCCTGAAGGGAGTTACAAACAACCATTGCTAAGTTTAACCAGACAAAACGTTGCTCACCTTGTGGAACCCAAAAGCTTTTGGGAGCATTAGTTGATCATTGGTTTGATATTCTCAAGAGCCTCTTCTTCATCCTAGAATGAAATAAGGGAATTATTCTCATAAATGTGAAATATATGTCCACAACATAAACTACACTTCTATTATAGAATTAATCCCTAGTACCGTCCACAGTATAATAGAACTCACATATACATAAATACCATGTAAAAAAAATCATATTTCCCTTAAAACCATAAAAAAATAAAGTTAGACCACTTGAAGTTAAGGAACCTATAAAATAACCAAGCCCCAAAATTGTATTTTAAACAATATGATAAAACTTTAATATAACTCGCATCTCTCAATATAATGATCTACATGGACAATAAAAATAAGCCAATGGGGCTTAAGAGTGTGTTCAAACCTACAACAAGAGTAATAGGAATGAAGGAATTCCTAAATCCTCTCCTGAAAAGGAGCACGAAAGATGAATAAGAAACGAACACCTTAAATTGCACACTACATAAGATAAGCAATGATAAAATAACGACAAAGGAAAAATTATTCTTAGCTAATAACAAATCCAAAAAAAATGGAACCTGTAATAGAGAAGAGTTACCTACTTGATTCAGAAACAAAATGAAGAAATATGGAAAAAAAATAGTTCCGTGATTGATTCAGAAAATGACTACTTCATCTACTTTAAGAGAGATTATTATGACAAGTATGGGAATAAACGTATAAATAGATATCTTTTGCTTAGCATACTCCCATGTTGGATAGATGCCTTTCCCTAGGATTTGTCCTGCTACTTCAACCTAGCACAAAAAATTTATTCTTAAGTCAATCTCTAACTTTCATATCTTATGGAAAATAAATTTCACGCACTCCACATTCAAAAAACTTTCAAAAATTCAAAACATAAACAAAAAAATTGGCATTGCGAGTGCTACAAATCATGATACATAAAAATCATAGTTATAAAATGTTTAGAGTAGGGACACTACTTCTGCATGTGATTCCCTAATGTTTGCAACCCCATTTGCAGACAATTTAAAAAAAAAAGGCTAAGCCCCTCCTTTGTGCACTAAAGACAAAGAATTACAGATTAGAGTTTTAACTGCAACACTTGTTGGAAGCTTTTTATAGGAATCATAATAACTTAGAAGAATTTGTACTCAAAAAGAAGTAATGTGTCACTGATAGGCATGGAAACTTATTTCAATAATAAAAAAAGAAAGAACATATTACATTGAACAACTATTACTTTTATGATAAAATTTTACAAAGGATCCTCATAGAAATAGAGGCTCTTTCTTAGATGTTTCGAGCCTCTTTCTCACCAAATTGGTTTTCTCGGGAGGATTTGTTGAATACGTTGGCTGGGTATGAATGAATGGTTAGTATCCATGGTAATTTCCTTCCCATTTTATTATTTGAGCCTTGCTTTCTCCCTCCGTCGTTGTACATGTTTATCGTGATATAAACCACTGAAACATGTCTTTACCTTCTCATATTCTCATTGAAAGGTTACAGAGTGCACAACAGAAACAACATGCAACTACAGCTAGCCAGAAAAACATACACCATATAAAAGAACTAAACTTCAAATAAATGAAACATGGAAGCAGCTACAACTGTATTACCACTCGAACTCTACATTCGGACTCTATGCCACTTGCTTCTATGACTGATCTCTATTTATACAAAACTTAACTCGGTTATTTCCCCTTTGATGTTGAGGAGGTTAAGGCAGTGGCACCCTTTCAAATCTTGGCAGGTCATGGCAATGATGGTGAGGCGGTGTTCGGTGAGTTGATAGGAAGTAATTATTTCCAACACTCCCCCTTAATTACGACTGGAAACTTAACCATGACATAACATAAGTTAAACATGTCTGTTGCTCTAAGTCTCAGCTAGGCTTACAATGACTCAAAAGATTTGACATTAGCTCTTTACCTAGATTTATTTTTCCTTTTCTTCCAAATTTTGTATCCTCTGAAGTGCTTCATCTTTGTCTTTTTGGTGTAGGTTCCAAACTTTAGTTTCTTCATTTGTTGTTGCAACACTTCCATCGTTAAATATTTTTTTGTCATAAAAACATAGAAAATCATTCCAGGATGTCCATGGATGTCATCTAATTCTTCAAAAATATTCTTGTATGTGCACTACTGCCACATATAATCTTCCATAGTTTGTTCTTCATCATCAATCTTCTGATTATCAATTTGCTGCAACATAAGTTCATATTATAATTTTATCTCTTCAGGACTCCAATACATAAAAATTTCATTCATATTTTCATTTTCAACATCGTCGATGCAGTCTTCAACATTCATTACTGCATCTTATATACAAACTTCATCAACACATGGTGTTTCAAGTCATGCTTCAAGGAAATTTAATTCTTCGTCATATTTTGTTGCTTTTTCTCGGTTGCAACTAACATCTGCACATACAAAAAAAATGTTAAGTTTATATGAAGAAAAATTTTCATAACCATATTGGTTATGTTCATTCTGCTTTGGAATGAGAGCTTTCCGCTGTTGCGCTTCCATCTTTGACTCTGACAATGCCTCATAATCTAGATTCTTCACATGTGCTTCTGCAAGCAGGTTTTTTTCCACTTGGTGTCGAGGCACAAGTGGATTTATGTCATCGAATAAAAATGTATCAATGAGATGTTTCTGTTGGATCATCTGCAAACACTCAGTGCACTCGTCTTTATCAAATTTAACATCAACAATTTCAATTATTAGATCCACTAAATCAATTTCTTCACCACTGGAAACATTATCTATGCCAAAATGAACTCTCACTCATAACACACCATCAATATTATGATCCACTTTCAAGTGAGATTCACCAAAATCTTCCTCTTTTTGTAGATTTTCTACTACATATCCATCTTTAATTTCATCTTCAAACACTACTTCAACAGGTTTTACGACACTATTATCTTCGACTTGATTACTCCCCCTTGCACCAAATTCTCCTTCCAAGATCTTCCTCGCTTCCTTAGAAGTTGTAGATTTTGCTACCTTGCACAAAAACATCTCATCCAATGCCTGTTTGATAAAATCCAATACTAAAGTATATGATATGGGTTATTATATCGGTATTCAATAAAGTCTTCAACTTGAAGAAAATTTAGCATTCTAATAACCCAAAAAATAAAATTTTTACAAGTAAACATAGGTGGTGGTAGCAGATCAAAGATACACCATTGACGCTGGATCTCCTCTCCGTCTTCTGTTATACTTCTCAGTTTCTCGGCTTTGGCCTGAACCATAATGAGCTTTTCCATTTCTTTTCAATTCATTTTCTTAATCAAATTTAGTTGCGTTTTGTGACCCTTAACTACTGTCTTTGCTTTGTCTTATAATTGTTTACCCGATCGCATGTGGCTATCTTCCATATCACCCCCGAAAAAAAAAATGTGATTTTTAATATGCGCCCCTGTAAGGCACAAACTTCACGCAAAACACTGTCATGCTTGACAAAACAACAGATAAGTTTTGTAAACTGAGACTTTACGAAGCCTGAAACACTTTTCAATTAAAAAGCTCTATTTTTTTTTCTCCTTTTTAAAAGATCTTTGCATGCAACATATACTTCTAAAAAAATTATCACCAAACTTTCCCAGTTAATAAACTCCAAGTAGTCAAAGAATCCCTTCAAATATTCTTGCAACCTTTAATAAACTCCACACTTAATAAACTCCTTCAAAGAGGCCCTTCTAAGAGTCACCCAACCTTTGATTAAATGTTTCATAATATTTTAATATCTTTCCCACAAATGAATTTAAAAAAATCTCTTTTAATCAAATTCGATAGCTTAACACTTTTCACCAGATACATGAGGGGAATTAAAAAAATTGTTCATAAAAAATAGAATGAAATTTGACATTCCTCGAATGCGTTCTAGGCCACGACTGAGATGCACATATTTTCAAATAATATAATCTAGATATCAAAGCATACAGTAGCCAACATCACTCCTCTGCGAGCCTCTGTAGGAATTCACTCAAATTGTTCATCTCCAAACCTAGCAACAAATCCAACCTCACTCTTATTGGCACTCGTGGACACTCTGCATTGCAATTTCAAACCATACGTCAAATGACCCAAACCAATTCCAAACTCCACGTTTGTCTTTCGAATATCAAGACAAGTCTTTCACAAGTTGCAGGGACCAAAATCCTTGCAGGGCTTCGAAAAAAAACTTTATAACGAACTTATAGTGGGCTTGCCATTCCAGCCAGTCCAAGAAGAAAATTCTCTGTTACATTCAAGTCTTTTATCGGCTTAAAGATCAAAATAATGTTTAGAAAACCATGGAAAAAGGTTAAAAATATCAGCCGAATATAGAATGAGTGTTGGACATAAAAACATGCATTAAAATCCAAATACTGAAAAAGACATTGAGTGAGAGCAACTTCGATCACCTCCTCCAAAAACAAAAATTGGAAAGTCTCCAATGGCAACACTCAAATAAAGGCTTAAATTGAAGGCCTCAAGCTCCTCCGTTGATCCACAACAACCTCAGAGTCTACCAAGCTCCTTCCTTGATTTGCAACAACCTTTGAGTCTATGGATAGATGACCGGCCAAATATTTTGAAGTGCGAACTGACAGAATGTATGGCTAAGGGTCTGCTCTCCTTACTTTAGGTGTTCTTTCTAGACCTTGTTGAAACTCGCTACTTGTGCTTACTGCTCACGGTTTAAGTCCAGCTACTTGATACTCCAATAGATACACCTAATTCACTATCTTCTGACTCCTAGAATCCTCATACTGGCCGCTCCACAAATAACAGAGTTTTAAAATCACTCAATAGGTTGTGACTTCTGAGCTTATCTGTCTCTGATACCAGTCGAAAGGTTACAAAGTGCACAACAGAAAACAAAATAACAATAAACAACTACAGCTGCACAGAAAAACATACACCATTTTATAAAAGAACTAAACTTCAAAGCAATGAAACATGGAAGGAGCTACAACTGCATTACCACTCGAACTCTACAACTCTACATCCGGACTCTATGCTTCTTGATTCTATGATTCATCTATATTTATACAAAACTTAAGCTGGTTATTGCCCCTTCGATGGTGAAAAGGTTAAGGCAATGGCACCCTTTCAAATCTGGGTTGGTCATGGCGACGAGGTGAGGCGGTGTTCGGTGAGTTGACAAGAAGTAATTATTTCCAACACTCATGGAAGTATTGCCATAGCGGTGGATCTTCCCATCACCAGTCCCACAATGAAAATTCTTAACAGCCTCAATACCAGACTTGCTCACTAGGAAACTGTGGTCTAGGGCAGCCATGGTTAAACTCTCGATAAAAAATCTCTTTGTTACGGTCGAACAAACCTGCACAAATTGAGTGAGTTGAAAGTTAAAAGGTGACATCTAACCACACAATACATTGCTATCATCTAACATTCAATTCTGGAGTTGTTCTCAAAGGGGAAAGCCTTAGTGTGTAAATTATTATTATTATTATCTAATTTTAAGGTCACGACCAAGCGAGATATCAAATTGGTGTATGAGACCTCCTTGTTTGTGGGACAAAGGACCCACCTTTAAGTTTAAGAAGACATACATATTCTACCTTAAACCCACTCAAGTTGTATTATACACTAGTTAGAATCAAATCATTTTTTATTCTATGAAAAATAATGAAATTTTAATTAAATATTTAAAAATTAAAAATAAATTATTTTAAGATATATATTAATTGATTTTTCCTTATAAAATAAGAAATGAAATATATTTTACAATTTGAGTTGACTTTCTTATTCTCATTTCACTACCATCATGCAAAATGGGCATGAAGGCCCATAAGAGTCGTAGACATTCACAAAATTGTTAGTATATTATGGATTTAATCGTTAATCATACACCTAAATAATCATAATGATAAATGATCATACGTTTTCATGATCAAAATTATTAAAACGATCCATTCCTACCGCCCCCACTCACGCAACTCTCTCCCTTCCAAATGATGCCCACTCAACCATCGTTTTTCCACTTCCTCTCGTCCTTTTGTTCGGAATGTGATCTACCACCGTTCCACTCGAAGCAAAGGTGAGGGGAAAGTTAACGATAGCCTTGGCTCCGTGGATTCTGAAGGCGACACAGTCATATGCGAGAGCAGCGTCTTCGTCCAAAAGCTATGAGCTATGAGCTAATTGAGTACCCAAACAAGAAAATAACTCCGTCCAAAAATTTCCCGTAAAAATGGGATCTCTGTCGCTCACAATAACCCTTGGGCTTCGATGTAGCTTTTGAATTCTGTCCACAAATGTAGTAGCAACTGTACTTGCTTTAAATGGATGAGATAATGCACAAAAGTGTGCATACTTGGTAAGTCTATCAACTACCACCATGATGACATTCTTTCCTTCGGACTTAGGTAATCCTGTGGTAAAACCCATTGAAATCTCCTCCCAACGTTTACTTGGAATGGATAAAGGTTGTAGAAGTCCCCGGGTCTTAATTGTCTCCACTTTATTCTGCTGGGAAACCAAAAATTCCGCCACAAACTTTTGAATATCATATTCAAGGCCATCCCAAAAAAATTCTTTCTTCACCCTGTGGTAAGTTTTTAAAAATCCTGTCCTCCTAAAAGAGAAGTGTGCAATTCCAGAAGAATCTTTTGTTTTAGTTGGGAATTCTTACAAAGATATAAGCGATCTTTGTACCATAGGGAATCATTTTTCCAACTAAATGTATCAGATGTACTAGGATCTTGTTGCAAATTTTGAATGAGTGTCCATACATCTTTGTCCTTCTTCCATTCATCTCTTGCTTCGGTTATCCAATCTGGTTTGATAATAGAAATGGCACAAAGAAATGCTTCCACCTCTTCATTCTTTCTTGAGAGTGCATCTGCAACAACATTAAGCTTTCCTTTTTTGTAGATTATTTCAAAGTCATAACCCAACATATTTGTGACCCATTTTTTCTTCTCTTCTGAAGATAGTCTTTGTTCCAAAAGTGTTTAAGACTATCATGATCAGTTTTTACCTTGAAGTGTCTTCCCATTAGGTAAGTTCGCCATTTCTTTAGTGCATGCAGTATTGCTAACATTTCCTTCTCATAAATAGGTTTCTGTAAATACTTTCCTTTGATTGGACGAATTTCAAAAGCAACGGGTCTTCCTTCCTGCATTAAGATTGCACCAATTCCATTTCCTGAGGCATCACATTCCACAATAAAGGTTTTTGTGAAGTGTGGCGTAGCTAAGACCGGTGCTAGGCACATTGCCTCTTTAAGATGTTCAAAGGCCTTAGTTGCTTGAGGAGTCCATGAAAATGCATCTTTCTTCAATAATGTTGTTAGAGGTGCTGCTATTCTCCCATAATTCTTAACAAACTTGCGATAATACCCTGTTAACCCAAGAAATCCTCGCAACTGCTTTATGGTCGTGGGGACTTTTCATTCCTTAATGGCTTTAATTTTGTTATGGTCTACTTTAACACCCTCGTGAGATATAATATGACCCAGATATTCCACCTCTTGTACTCCAAAGAAACATTTGGACGTTTTTTCATATAATTTTTTCTGCTGCAATAGTTTGAGCACCCTGTCAACATGTTCAACATGATCCTTCCAAGACCTACTGTAGATTAGTATATCATCAAAAAATACTAGCACAAATTTTCTAAGGAAGGGTTTGAAAATGGAATTCATCCACCCTTGAAATGTAGAAGGTGCATTGGTAAGGCCAAAAGGCATGAAAAAAAATTCATAATGACCCTCATGAGTTCGAAATGTTGTTTTTGGAATATCTTCAGTCTTCATTCTAATTTGATGATATCCTGAACGAAGATCCAACTTGGTAAAATAAATTGCTCCATGTAATTCATCCAATAATTCATCAATCACAGGAATGGGAAATTTATCTTTAATGGTGAGCTTATTGAGCTCCCTATAATACGGACACATTCGCCATGATCCATCCTTCTTGTGTACCAATACTACGGGAGCAGAGAAAGAAATTTGACTAGGTTGAATTATACCCGCCTCTAACATTTCTGCAATCATACGTTCAATTTCGCTCTTTTGGAAGTAAGGATATCTATAATGCCTGATGGTTGGAGGAACACTTCCTGGAATCAAATGAATAGCATGATCATGACCACGAATAAGTGGGAGTCCTTTGGGAGTTTCAAACACCTTGGAATGATTGTCCAAGACTTGTTGGAGATCTGCAAAAATAGATGATTTTGATGTCGGAACTTCTAGTGAGAATAATTGTGCAATTATGCCTCGTTGTTATTTCTTTAGAATATTTTTCATGACATTAGAGCTTATTATCCTTCCTGACTTCCCTTCAATACCCCGTAATTCGACTTCCTTTCCTTCTGAAAAAAAATTCAAGAAAATTTCTTGAAAATTAAAAGCTACCGTCCCCTAAGATTGTAACCATTGTACTCCTAGTACAACATCAGCACCTCCCATAGGAATGGAAAGCATTGGACTAGTCAATACATATTGCCCCATGGTTAGCTTGATATTATGGAATTTTCCAGAGCAATTTATAGTTCCTCCATTTGGAACCATCACTTGACATTCTGGTGCTGGGTATAGGAAACAATTTAATTCCTTGGCTACCTTACAATGAATAAAAATATGGGTGCTACTTGAATCAATCAACACTATTACCTTTTTCTTCTTGATTTGTCCTTCTATCTTGAGATTTTGAGGAGTGATAATTCATGTCAGTGCATTACAAGATATGGTCAGATTCATTTCTTCCTCTTCTAGGGCTGGTTCCTGGTGTATATCCTCTTCTTGTTCATTTTCTTCTTCTTCTTCACAATCTATGTAAAATAATTTCGTCTCAGCACACTTATGACCTTTAGTGTATTTGCTATCACAATTGTAGCAAAGCCCTTTTGCTCTTTTTTCTTCCAATTGTTGTGGTGTCAACCTTGTAGGTTGTGGAAATCTAGGTGTAGCCACACTTCCTTCTTTATAGAATTGAGTGGTAGGCTTCCTTGTCCCCATAATTTTACATTCAACTTTTCTTGCCAACCTGAATGCCTTCTCTAATAAATCAGGTTCCAAAACGTGAACTTAATGTTGAATGTTATCCTTTAAAGTGCCTATGAAGAGATCAATCATGTGTTCCTCTGGAATATCAGTTACCCGTATATTCAATTTTTGGAAGTCCTAAATGTGCTGCCCCACTAAACCCTTTTGTTTGAGGTTTATCAATTGGCTAAAGAAGGTGTTGCTCTTTGTATCCTCATAATGTGCTATCATTTCCTCCGTAAAAATTGACCAAGTGACAATTTTTTTACGGGAGCAAAGCCATCGATACCATACAAATGTATTTTGTTCCAAATGTAAAGTTGCAATGCGTACCTTTTGTGTGTTTTGCACATTATGGAGATCAAAATATTGCTCCATCTGTAGTATCCATGTTACAGGATCCTTTCCTTCAAACTTCCTCATATCCATTTTTGGAATATGGTGGTTCTTCCCGCCAACATTAGAGTTTATGAAATCACGATTAACATTTATTTTGTTCTCATCATGAGGTTCTTCTACTATCTTTTCACCATTAGGAAACATTTCTTGTATCAACTTTGTCAAACCTTCGATGTCTATTTTGAGATCATTCTTCATGTTTTCCATGTTGTCTTTCATGTCCGCTTCCATGCCATCCATCTTAGCTTCCATGCCATCCATCTTAGCTTCCATGCCTTTCTTCAAACCGTCCATCTTCACTTCCACGGCTTTCTTCAAAACTTCCATTTCATTTTTTTGTGCTCTTTGCGAGAGTGAAATTTGTTGCACTTGCTCTTGTAATTTTGATAGATCATGTTGCAATTCTTCATCTTCATGAGTCATAGTAGAGCCTTCTGAAGGCTTAATGGGTGTTGAATTATTTTTACGGGGCATCTTTTAGAACCCAATACTGCTATATATTCTACAATATGCCCTTGGAATCAATTCAAATTGATTCTTCAAAGAAGACTCATGCAATTTGGAAAGAAAAAAAATATACACACCTTTTTCTTGCTTTTGAGGAACTCGATATTGAAATTGGATTATCTCTATGATTGCAACACTTCAATATTTGAATTTTGGTATCAACGTAGCCCTCTGAATTATATTTTGAATGCCATAGGTCTAACCTGATTTGGATTCTCCAAGACAAAGTTGTGTCCAATCTCCCACAATGACCTAATTCTGGACTGGTTCAGTAGAGCGAACTTGTACGACTTGCCACGTGTCACTGTTTTGTCCTTTGTTTCTGAAATTGATAGCAAAGAAACTACAGGCCGTTTACTTGTGACTACTTTTGACGGCACTCCAATCCAATCTTCAGAGAGAGAGTTATTGAACTTTTCCCACGATCACCTCTTTGAGATGAAATTCAGGAGCCTGAAAAAGCACTACCTTCCACAGATCATATCTCCCAAAATATTGCGAACCAAGTTCTGAAATTTTTTGAAGAATTTCCTCAGGATTTCAGCTTCGTACCATATGAATTTCAGACTCTGACCCTTCGTACAAAAAAATTTATAGCGCAAATTCCACGATGACCTGTTTATGAGCCTGAAAAAATACCTAACTTCCATAGATGATATCTCCTCAAATATTGCGAACCAAGATCTGAAATTTTTAGAAAACCTTCCTCAAGATTTCAGCTTCGCACCCTAAAAATTTCAGCTTCTGAAGCTTCGTAGAAAAAAAGTTATAGCGAAAATTCCACGATGACCTGTTTGGAGCAGCGAAACCCTAGAATCCAAAGCTCCGATACCAAATGTTGTGTAACCAGCTCCAAAAAGAGAAGAAAAGAGATATCAACGCCTTAGAAATGAGCCACTTCGAGGGGGAAACCTCCAATACATTACATACATGAACAATTCTTGGATGATACAATTTACAAAACCTCCTTTCTATATATAGGAGTCCATGGGGCCATAATGTAATCCTAGTGGGCCACAATGTAATCCTAGCCGACCTAACAATAATAATTTAAGGGCACTATAATAACAAAATGGGGGTTACAAGGGTACAATAATAACAATAAGGGGGTTACACTAACAACAATAAGGGACTATACTAGTAATATAGGGACCTAACACCAACCTATGTTTTCATCATTAGAGAGATATAGACGACACGAATAACCATATAACACAATAAATCAAAGTGACTTTGAAATGATAAAAATTTAATTCGCAATTACTGATGACAAACTCCTTTATCCATACATTAAGCACTAGATAAATCCAAAGAAATACTCACAGGTCTAATTGGTAAGCCCTTGGAATTGTGCATGATAGCAAGATTTATAGGTGCGACCACTGTTTTTCCATTTACAACTCTAGAAACCCCTTGTTCCTATGTTCCTACAGTTACAGCAACACCCCCATCCCCTTTGTGTTCTAATATTTTTAAATATTCCCCTTTGTGCTTTGGAAGATCAAACTTACACTTGGCACCATATACTTGCAAATACCTCTCTTGACAGAAGACTAAAATCCACAACAAGAAATTCAGTAAACCAATAGTTCCAAAAGAAAAAATATAATCCGATTAGAAACAACTGTAGAGCATGAAAACACAAAACTCATCACTGAGTATGTTACAGCGCACTCAGGGTCCCAGGCCTCTCTGGTAGTGAAACAGCAGCAGGTTTGACCTGCAAAGGCAAGAGAATATGAATTTAAGGACTGATTACATATCATATTAAATGGAAGACAAAAAATAATGGATGAAAACAAAGGCTGACTTGAGTACTTCACTTCTATCAACATTCTCCTCTGATTTTAAGGTTGCCAACCTATCTTTTGAATGGTGAAACTTGCATTTTGAACCAAATTTGCAGATGCTAGTTTTCATATACTAATGAGTCAATAACATGGAAATCGCTATTCTCCAGAAAATGACAATGAAAATTTTAGAGGTATGTTTTATTAATTATTATGAACAGATCTTGAGTAAATTTCAATGCCTGGAATTGGACCAACTGTTGGTAGCTTATTCGCTTACTTGAAGTCCCACCCAAGCCTACCTCTAGATTGATGAAGCTGCCATGTCTCCTAAAGATGTTTTATTAAGTATGAGAAGTGGAATTTAAATCTATACTCAGTGGCATTCTCTTCAAAACATTTGTTGAATTCTTGTGATATAGGAGAAGTCCAACAGTAAAGAAATTCATCATTTGTTATCAAAATTCTTACTTCATCAAGTATGAATCTCTTACAATAGGAGTAGTCTTAGGAAGAGTTTCTCTTCATCCTACAGTAGGGCTTCATAATCAGCTTCTGCTTAAAAGGTAGAGTAAAGGTTTCCTCATCATCAAATAAAGGTTCAAAATTTCATATCAGTCTTAAAATTACTTATCTCCAGTGTATCCAATTGAAGAGATATGAGAATGACATTAATCCTCTTTCAATTTTGAGAAAAAAAAATGTCTTCTAATTTTTAATGCTTGCCTAATTTCTATAGGCAGCCACAGGGAAAAGATTTAGTAGGGTATCAAGCTGTAAGAATTACAGTAACAAAATTAAAACATATGGTTAGTGACCTTACACAGAATTGAGAAAACTAAGATACAAGGAAAAACAAAAGTGTGTTTTCAACTCATTGAAAGCATGAACATATACAGCTAGCTTCCAATATATATCATTTATAACATCAAAAAGACTAGAATATACAGAAATAATAATATAATGGATAAGGTGCAAACTAGAGGAGACTAAAAAATATAACCAAGAAGGATCCATGATAAAAAAGCATGCAGTGTGGCCAAAGTTGCCCTTATAAGTTCAGGACGCTGTGATAACGACAATACATAAAGACATAACTCATGTATGAGCCAAAACTCACTGCAGAACACCAAATACATATAATTCAGTTTACATAAAAGCCGGGACTATCTCCCAATTAAAAAGGCACACATAAAACATTTTCTTTTACCTGTTCAAGGATTGCTTGAGTTCTTTTATTTTCTACTGCGTCATCTCACCTCTAGAAAAGTCAAAAAAATCTTCACTGAGGAGTTGAGCATAAGCAATATACAAACAATTCAAGTAAATATTGGAAACAATCAAAGAGAAAGAAGTAAAATGATTCTTGATTTATTGTTAAAAATTTCACCTTCAAAATAGCCATGCAATTTTCACATATTGTTTCACTACTCTTAGTAGCTGAAACAAGATCAGGAATAAAACCAGGCCATCCACTTGGCCATTCATGCTTCAACACCTACAACATTAGCAGCATTTTTTTAGCATTATCTATTTAATCAAGAAAATAATAAGCATCCTAGTATTTACTATTAACCTTTCAATCACCTACAACCTGGAAAATGGGATACATGTTGAAAACGTAGGAAGAAAAGCTGCCAATATCTAGAAATTACTTACAAACAACACCCTCTCAAAGAGCATGGAAAAGCTAATAAATTTACAAAAAAAAGAAGAGCAAAGGATAAATATTTAAGCAAACAAACAGAAAAATGAACATGCACAATGGTTTAACTAATTAACCAAATAAACCATACACAATACCACATTTATATTTTCCTACCTAGGATACACTTAACTCCCTTAAGATGAAATTAAATGAAGATAAGACGCATGGGAAATAACACATTGATCAATGCGAACAAAAGTATGCACACAAAACCTCAGTGAGTAAAGTGTAGCTTTGAGAAGTCATAAACAAAAAGGTGGAGAAAAAGAAACATCGAGACGATTCTATTACTTACTTGAACCAAGATTACATTAAGTTTTTTTACATAAAGCCTCCCACTGTGAAAAGAAGCTTCGTTACTTGAAAGTTGAATAACAATACATATAGAAGTTAATATATCCACCGGAAAAAAACAATGAAATACAAACCTAAACAAGATGTATATAATAAAAATAATAATCAATGTTTACCAAATAACATAAGACACATGCATTATATTGACCTGAACAATGAGATTCGATATGTAATTCTTTATCCCATCGCGTTGTTCAACTGGAAAAGCATTCCATCGATATTAGATTACGCCTTCAATCACCTAAAATCACAAAAAACAAGATTAACTTAAGCTAGCAATTAGAAGTTTTACTAATGTAACTAAAAGTTGTATGCACCTTCAATCACCTAAAGTCACAAGGTTGAAAATGAAATTTAATTTTACTAATGTAAAATAGAAGCCATAGGCAGTCCACCTAGGAACCATGTGAAAAACTTTTACAGCATCTACAAAGCAACAGTCCTATGCATTTTCAATTGTTATCCAATATAGTCATCTTGGGCTAGAATTATGCGATAAGAAGTATGAAGGCATTGCATCAAAGATGAGATCTCAATTTCAGCAAGTGTATCTGTGTCTAAAAAGAAGAAAGCACAACAGTACCTGAAGTGAAAAAAACTTTGTATTCAGATTATGCGAGTTCTGCAGAATGCTAACAACTTGCAGCCATGTATCCAGATGAGCCTGTAAACCCCACAATATATGCTCCACTGCTGCTCTCTGCAACATAACAACACAGACAATAACAGCTTTAAAGTGACTTTTAACAACTTTAAAGTTTGTGGTAAAAAATTTTCACCTCCAGAATATAACTTTCAGAATAAATTCTATTTACTAAATTGAGTGCAATCACCACAACAAGTAGTTTAACTCACAGAATGAAAAATATTTATTTTCTTGATTTCATTGCCAAAATGTAATTATATAAACCAAATAATAAACACAAGGGTACGGGCAAGGTGGATATCCCACTCTCTCTTTTCTTCTTCTTCTTTTAGTTTTTAGTTTTATCTTTATATTTGTTATTTTTAGAAATCCTTTATTACCATACAATAGAAAATACTCCTCGCACTATCTATAGCAGAAATGACAGGGGCGAGGTTAGGAGTGCACCGAATATTCTACACACTCCGGTTTGCTGATGACCAAAGATTCGTATTCATTTCTGCCTTTTTATTGGCTATTAATTTCTATGTTGCAACTGACTATCATAAGCTAAAAGGCAATGCAAAAATATTTGGGGTGCATTGATCACTGCTGTTGAGATTTGATGTTGGAGTGGTGTAGTAGCTACCCAATTGATCATTGCTGCAGAAGTTCAATGTTCGAGTGGAATTGAAGCTACCCCGTTAATGAGTATGACAAACCACTCCGTGATAGACAGAGCAAAGGCAGGCTGGGATAAGGTGAGATAAAACCGACAGAAAGGTATCAAGGTACGCTTTGAATATGTTTTCTTCACTTTCACTCCTGTCTTGCACAGCTATCATACACCTTAATTAATGGGTATGCAGCAAACAGAGCACGGATAACCATATAAGGAAACTGTATAGTGGGTATGCACGGTGGGAAACTGTATAGTGGCATATAACAACAAACAGAGCACGGATAATCATATAAGGAATATAAGTTGAAGGTAGGGTAGGGATTTCATATCTGAAACATCCATCAAATTTGACAGTTTCTGCAACTCTAGTACCCATTTTGATGATTTTAACAAATAATGTTGATGGGCATGAAATTTTTTTTGCTGTATTTGACACTGACATTGAAAGGGGAATTTTATGAAAAGAACAAGTTTGTTAAAAGTTTGTGAAAAGAATTTTAAACTGTGAAACATATTTTTTTGTGTCATCCCTAGATAGGCAATATAAATTGTCTATGTAAATATGAATATGTCATGAATTTGTGTCTATGTAAATAATGAAAATGAATTTGGAATAAAAGTATGTGAATATGAGGATCGTTGTTGGACATAACTAATGAATGATGTATATAGGAAGTAGGGCAAAAAGATGGAAATAAAATTATATCTTTTGAAAAAATAGATAATATTTTTTTGAACAAATTATAAATAACAAAGTTCCAGGACACATCCCATAGAGAAAAACAAGAATGGAGACAATCAAATCCATAAAAAGCAGAGGATAGAGACAAGTTACCCGTAATATGAGGAGGAATCTACACAATATTTATCATTGAGGAAACTCCAATAAATCATAATATTTTGCTTAGAAGTAGTTTATTTTGTAACATACTAAAACATAAAGAGGACAAAATGTCAGGAGGGAAATTTTTGGCATCCAAATACCATAATTCAACGTCTGCAAGGAAAGCATAAGTGGACAGGATATCTCAACCACTGACTTCAACCCAATCAACCAAACTATTTACAAAAATCACTTGTGCACCATATGCTACGACATAGTTTCCATAAAAGGGATCAAGATACGATATGCAGTTCGAGATTGCCACAAAGTATCAGTTCCCTTCAAAATGAGATAGCATTGTCAGAAATTTGAGATCCAAAATATTTAAAAAAACTGGCATATACTTCATTGCACTAGATGGGCATCTCAATTCATACCCATCAAAGACATTTGATGAATTGAACTCCACATTGGATATGTTATCCATAATAGACATCCTCTTAGGTTGTCAAGATGCAAGATGTCATCAAGGTGGGGGAGTCCAGAGGAGACATTGATGTCCACATTGAAGGAAATACTCAACTGTTTCTCCATGAGGACATCACATATGGAGTAACGAGAATGAATCCTGGTGGTGAAATTGTTCCCACCAAGAGAAATTTGTTGCTCAACTTTGTATCTGAGCTATTGTTTAGGGCTATACTAGAGTCGTTATTTAGGACTGCTGGTTACTATTGGTGATAATATTAAATACTAAATTAACAATATTCATTTACTATCAATACTAAATTTCTTTGTGAAAATTTTGTAGCACTAATATTGGGTATCTTGGTTTATCATGCCTCAAAATTTAGTGACGTTAATCAACACAAGCTTCACTTTTTGGCAACCAATATCAATTCGATTTCTGGAGGTTTGAGAGGGATTGAAAACCATTTCTGTATCCTTCTACTCAAATTGATCAATGAGCCTCACTAATTGCAGGCCAAAAGATAGTCTTTGGCTCTCTACATAAATACATGACTCATGCTTGCAAAGTAGTTAAAGAAATATGCCAATGACTCGAAAAAGTTTCTATGTGATAAGTAAATCACTGCTCAGAAGGGAACTTGGCTGTATAAAAGCCATTCTTTTCTTGTAAATTTTGTGTTCATCAAGGGTTGAACTCATATGATATCAATGATGAATTGCTGCCTATGTGGAAGAGCCGTTAGTTTAAAAGTTTACTTGTCATTCTTATATTTAAATAAATCGTTGCTAATGAAAGAATTATTGAGCAAAGTTTATTTTGTGATTATCGTATGCAAAACATAGAATCAATATCCTTTGGGTTGAATTTTTTGAGTTGAATTACTCCCAAGACAAATCAATTTGCATTATCCTTTAGATAATTGATTTCTATTAGACAAATTATAGCCCTGTTGGGCATTCCCTTGGAATTAAACGAAACCTATAAGTAATCAATTGCTATAGGAAAATTGCATCACATCATTAGGCCCTCTTTTGATGAATCAATATATAAGATATATTACAAAATTGAACTACTCCTAAACCATTAGGCACTATTTTGATGATTTATTATACAAGAAACATTACAAAATTGTACTGTACTGATTATTGAGAGGAGTCTTAATGCAGTAATCAAAATGTAGTTATAAGTTTAAATCATAATCCAGACAAGCAAAGGCGTAACAACTACAGCCTAGAAATAATGTGTTGGCAACTTTGGCATCTGTTGGCTTTTTACTGCAAACTAAATTCTCTATTCATTAGTTATTTTGGAGGTACATAATAGAAATGAACTACTCTAGTGATTATTGAGAAGAATCTCGATGCAGTTATGAGTTCAAATACTAATGCAGACAGGCAAAGGCACAACCACTACAGCCTAGAAATTATACATTGGCAACCTGGCATCTATTGGCTTTTCACTTCAAACCAAATTCTCTGGTGATTAGTTATTTGTCGCGAGCATACAACCTTGTCACTGACAGTAGTGCTTGAAGTGGGATTCATGCCAAGAATGTTGGGAAATGATGGATTGGCAAGCACAAGTGCAAGTTTCCACATATGCCATAGAACCATGGAGGAGATGAATTTGATTCATAGTTATAACTTATATTGGGTGGCAATGACAAGCTACTAGGAAAATGTTCAAATGGAATTGTATGTATGACGAAGGTTTGTTCTATTAGTTTTTGGACGGTGACCACTAGCCACACACTCCTACACAAAAAAGATAAATCCTGTCACAACAAATGAGAGGGGCTTTTTATTGGTTGTTAATTCCTAAGTTGCAACTAACTATCATAAGCTAAAAGACAATGCAAAAATATTTGGGGTGCATTGATCACTGCTGCTAAGATTTGATGTTGAAGTGGTGTAGTAGCTACCCAATTGATCCTTGCTGCAGAAGTTTGATGTTCAAGTGGTATTGAAGCCACCCCATTAATGAGTATGACAAACCACTCCATGATAGACAGAGCAAAGGCAGGTTGGGATGGTGTGAGATAAAACCCACAGAAAGGTATCAAGGTACGCTTTGAATATGTTTTCTTCACTTTCAGTTCTATCTTGCACAGCTATTATGCCCCTTAAATAATGGGTATGCAGCAAACAGAGCACGGATAAGCATATAAGGAAACTGTATAGTCGATATGCACGGTGGGAAACTGTATAGTGGCATATAACAACAAACAGAGCATGGATAAGCATATAAGGAATATAAGCTGAAGGCAGGGTAGGGATTTCATATCTGAAACATCCATCAAATTAGACAGTTTCTGCAACTCTAGTACCCATTTTGATGATTTTAACAAATAATGTTGATGGGCATGAAAATTTTTTGGCTGTATTTGACACTGACATTGAAAGGGGAATTTTATGAAAATAAAAAGTTTGTTAAAAGTTTGTGAAAAGAATTTTAAACTGTGAAACATATTTTTTTGTGTCATCCCTAGATAGGCAATATAAATTGTCTATGTAAATATGAATATGTCATGAATTTGTGTCTATGTAAATAATGAAAATGAATTTGGAATAAAAGTATGTGAATATGAGGATCGTTGTTGGACATAACTAATGAGTGATGTATATAGGAAGTAGTGCAGAAAGATAGAAATAAAATTATATCTTTTGAAAAAACAGATAATATTTTTTTGAACAAATTATAAATAACAAAATTCCAGGACACATCCCATAGAGAAAAACAAGAATGGAGACAATGACATCCTTAAAAATCAGAGAATAGAGACAAGTTACTCGTAATATGAGGAGGAATCTACACAATATTTATCATTTAGGAAACTCCAATAAATAATAATATTTTTCTTAGAAGTAGTTGGTTTTGTAACATACTAAAACATAAAGAGGAAAAATTGCCAGGAGGGAAATTTTTGGCATCCAAATACCATAATTCAACATCTGCAAGGAAAGCATAAGTGGCAGGATATCTCAACCACTGACTTCAACCCAATCAACCAAACTATTTAGAAAAATCACTTGTGCACCATATGCTACGACATAGTTTCCATAAAATGGATCACGATACGATATGCAGTTCGAGATTGCCACAAAGTATCAGTTCCCTTCAAAATGAGATAGCATTGTCAGAAATTTGAGATCCAAAATATTTAACAAAACTGGCATATACTTCATTGCACTAGATGGGCATCTCAATTCATACCCAACAAATACATTTGATGAATTGAACTCCACATTGGATACGTTATCCATAATAGACATCCTATTAGGTTGTCAAGATGCAAGATGCCATCAAGGTGGGGGAGTCCAGAGGAGACATTGATGTCCATAGTAAAGGAAATACTCAACTGTTTCTCCATGAGGACATCACATATGGAGTAGCGAGAATGAATCCTGGTGGCGAAATTGTTCCCACCATGAGAAAGCTGTTGCTCAACTTTGTATCTGAGCTATTGTTGAGGGCTATAGTGGAGTCGTTATTTAGGACTGCTGGTGACTGTTGGTGATAGTATTCAATACTAAATTAACAATATTCATTTACTATCAATACTAAATTGCTTTGTCAAAATTTTGTAGCACTAATATTGGGTATCTTGGTTTATCATGCCTCAAACTTTAGTGATGTTAATCAACACAAGCTTCACTTTGTGGCAACCAATATCAATTTGATTTCTAGAGGTTTGAGAGGGATTGACAACCATTTTTGTATCCTTCTACTCAAATATATCAATGAGCCTCACTAAGTGCAGGCCAAAAGATAGTCTTTGGCTCTCTGCATAAATACATGACTCATGCTTGCAAAGTATTTAAAGAAATATGCCAATGACTCTTAGAAAAAGTTTCAATGTGACAAGTAAATCACTGCTCAGAAGGGCACTTGGCTGTATAAATGCCATTCTTTTCAAGTAAATTTTATGTTCATCAAGGGTTGAACTCATATGATATAAAGGATGAATTACTGCCTATGTGGAAGAGCCGTTAGTTTAAAATTTTACTTGTCATTGCTATATTTAAATAAATTGTTGTTGATGAAAGAATTATTGAGCAAAGTTTATTTTGTGATTATCGTATGCAAAACATAGAGTCAATATCCTTTGGGTTGAATGTTTTGAGTTGAATTACTCCCAAGACAAATCGATTTGCATTATCCTTTAGATAATTTATTTCTATTAGACAAAGTATAGCCCTGTTGTGCATTCCCTTGGAATTAAACAAAACCTATAAGTAATCAATTGCTATAGGAAAATCGCAGCACATCATTAGGCCCTCTTTTGATGAATCAGTATATAAGATATATTACAAAATTGAACTACTCCTAAATCATTAGGCACTATTTTGATGATTTAGTATACAAGAAACATTACAAAATTGTACTGTACTGATTATTGAGAGGAGTCTTAATGCAATAATCAAAATGCAGTTATAAGTTTAAATCATAATCCAGACAAGCAAAGGCGTAGCAACTACAACCTAGAAATAATGTGTTAGAAACTTTGGCATCTGTTGGCTTTTTACTGCAAACTAAATTCTCTATTCATTAGTTATTTCGTAGGTACATAACAAAAATGAACTACTCTAGTGATTATTGAGAAGAATCTTGATGCAGTTATGAGTTCAAATACTAATGCAGACAAGCAAAGGCACAACCACTACAGCCTAGAAATTATACGTTGGCAACCTGGCATCTATTGACTTTTCACTGCAAACCAAATTCTCTGGCGATTAGTTATTTGTCGTGAGCATACAGCATTGTCACTAACAACAATGCTTGAAGTGGGATTCATGCCAAGAATGTTGGGAAATGATGGATTGGCAAGCACAAGTGGAAGTTTCCACATATGCCATAGAACCATGGAGGAGATGAATTTGATTCATAGTTATAACTTATATTGGGTGGCAATGACAAGCTACTGGGAAAATGTTCAAATGGAATTGTATGTATGACGAAGGTTTGTTCTGTTAGTTTTTCGACGGCGACCACTAGCCACCCACTCCTGCACGCACAAGATAAATCTTGTCACAACCAATGAGAGGGGCTTTTTATTGGCTGTAAATTCCTAAGTTGCAAATGACTATCATAAGCTAAAAGACAATGAAAAAATATTTGGGGTGCATTGATCACTGCTGCTAAGATCTGATGTTGGAATGGTGTAGTAGCTACCCAATTGATTCTTGCTGCAGAAGGTTGATGTTCGAGTGGTATTGACGCCACCCCGTTAATGAGTATGAAAAACCACTTCGTGGTAGACAGAGAAAAGGCAGGCTGGGATAAGGTGAGATAAAACCCACAGAAAGGTATCAAGGTACGCTTCGAATATGTTTTCTTCACTTTTACTTCTGTCTTGCATAGCTATCATGCACCTTAAATAATGGGTATACAACAAACGAAGCACAGATAAGCATATAAGGAAATTGTATAGTGGGTATGCATGGTGGGAAACTATATAGTGGCATATAACAACAAACAAAGCACGGATAAGCATATAAGGAATATAAGTTTAAGGCAGGGTAGGGATTTGATATCTGAAACATCCATCAAATTTGACAGTTTCTGCAACTCTAGTACCCATTTTGATGATTTTAACAAATAATGTTGACGGGCATGAAAAAATTTTGGCTGTATTTGACACTGACATTGAAAGGAGAATTTTATGAAAAGAACAAGTTTGTTAAAATTTTGTGAAAATAATTTTAAACTGTGAAACATATTTTTTTTGTGTCATCCCTAGATAGGCAATATAAATTTTCTATGTAAATATGAATATGTCATGAATTTGTGTCTATGTAAATAATGAAAATGAATTTGGAATAAAAGTATGTGAATATGAGGATCGTTGTTGGACATAACTAATAAGTGATGTATATAGGAAGTAAGGCAGAAAGATGGAAATAAAGGTATATCTTTTGAGAAAAAAGATAATATTTTTTTGAACAAATTATAAATAACAAAATTCCAGGACACATCGCATAGAGAAAAACAAGAATGGAGACAATGAAATCCATAAAAAGCAAAGGATAGAGACAAGTTACCCGTAATATGAGGAGGAATCTACACAATATTTATCATTTAGGAAACTCCAATAAATCATAATATTTTTCTTAGAAGTAGTTTATTTTGTAACAGACTAAAACATAAAGAGGACAAAATGCCAGGAGGGAAATTTTTGGCATCCAAATACCATAATTCAACATCTGCAAGGAAAGCATAAGTGGACAAGATATCTCAACCACTGACTTCAACCCAATCAACCAAACTATTTACAAAAATCACTTGTGCACCATATGTTGTGACATAGTTTCCATAAAAGGGATCAGGATACGATATGCAGTTCGAGATTGCCACAAAGTATCAGTTCCCTTCAAAATGAGATAGCATTGTCAAAAATTTGAGATCCAAAATATTTAACAAAATTGGCATATACTTCATTGCACTAGATGGGCATCTCAATTCATACCCATCAAAGACATTTGATGAATTGAACTCCACATTGGATACTTTATCCATAATATACATTCTATTAGGTTGTCAAGATGCAAGATGTCATCAAGGTGGGGGAGTCCAGAGGAGACATTGATGTCCACAGTGAAGGAAATACTCAACTGTTTCTCCATGAGGACATCACATATGGAGTAGCGAGAATGAATCGTGGTGGCAAAATTGTTCCCGCCAAGAGAAAGTTGTTGCTCAACTTTGTATCTGAGCTATTGTTTAGGGCTATACTAGAGTCATTATTTAGGACTGTTGGTGACTGTTGGTGATAATATTCAATACAAAATTAACAATATTCATTTACTATCAATACTAAATTTCTTTGTCAAAATTTTGTAGCACTAATATTGGGTATCTTTGTTTATCATGCCTCAAACTTTAGTGACGTTAATCAACACAAGCTTCACTTTGTGGCAACCAATATCAATTCAATTTCTAGAGGTTTGAGAGGGATTGAGAACCATTTATGTATCCTTCTAGTCAAATATATCAATGGGCCTCACTAATTTCAGGCCAAAAGATAGTCTTTGGCTCTCTGCATAAATACATGAGTCATGCTTGCAAAGTATTTAAAGAAATATGCCAATGACTCCTAAAAAAAGTTTCAATGTGACAAGTAAATCACTGCTCAGAAGGGAACTTGGCTGTATAAATGCCATTATTTTCCTGTAAATTTTATGTTCATCAAGGGTTGCACTCATATCATATCAAGGATGAATTGCTGCCTATGTGGAAGAGCCGTTAGTTTAAAATTTTACTTTTCATTCTTATATTTAAACAAATCGTTGTTGATGAAAGAATTATTGAGAAAAGTTTATTTTGTGATTATCATATGTAAAACATAGAGTCAATATCCTTTGGGTTGAATGTTTTGAGTTGAATTACTCCCAAGACAAATCGATTTGCATTATCCTTTAGATAATTGATTTCTATTAGACAAATTATAGCCCTGTTGGGCATTCCCTTGGAATTAAACGAAACCTATAAGTAATCAATTGCTATAGGAAAATCACAGCACATCATTAGGCCCTCTTTTGATGAATCAGTATATAAGATATATTACGAAATTGAACTACTCCTAAACCATTAGGCACTATTTTGATGATTTAGTATAAAAGACACATTACAAAATTGTACTGTACTAATTATTGAGAGGAATATTAATGTAGTAATCAAAATGAAGTTATGAGTTTAAATCATAATCCAGACAAGCAAAGGTGTGGCAACTACAACCTAGAAATAATTTGTTGGAAACTTTGGCATCTGTTGCCTTTTTACTGCAAACTAAACTCTCTATTCATTAGTTATTTCGGAGGTACATAACAGAAATGAACTACTCCAGTGATTATTGAGAAGAATCTTGATGTAGTTATGAGTTCAAATACTAATGCAGACAAGCAAAGGCACAGCCACTAGTATAGCCTAGAAATTATACGTTGGCAACCTGGCATCTATTGACTTTTCACTGCAAACCAAATTCTCTGGTGATTAGTTATTTGTCGTGAGCATACAACATTGTCACTGAAAACAGTGCTTGAAGTGGGATTCATGCCAAGAATGTTGGGAAATGATGGATTAGCAAGCACAAGTGCAAGTTTCCACATATGCCATAGAACCATGGAGGAGATGAATTTGATTCATAGTTATAACTTATATTGGGTGGCAATGACAAGCTACTGGGAAAATGTTCAAATGGAATTGTATGTATGACGAAGGTTTGTTCTGTTAGTTTTTGGACAACGACCACTAGCCACACACTCCTGCATGCACAAGATAAATCCTGTCACAAGAAATGAGAGGGGCTTTTTATTGGCTATTAATTCCTAAGTTGCAACTGACTATCATAAGCTAAAAGACAATGAAAAAATATTTGGGGTGCATTGATCACTGCTGCTGAGATTTGATGCTGGAGTGGTGTAGTAGCTACCCAATTGATCCTTGTTGCAGAAGTTTGATGTTCGAGTGGTATTGAAGCCACCCCATTAATGAGTATGACAAACCACTTCGTGATAGACATAGAAAAGGCAGGCTGGGATAAGGTGAGATAAAACCCACAGAAAGGTATCAAGGTACGCTTCGAATATGTTTTCTTCAGTTTCACTTCTGTCTTGCACAGCTATCATGCACCTTAAATAATGGGTATGCATGGTGGGAAACTGTATAGTGGTATATAACAACAAACAGAGCATGGATAAGCATATAAGGAATATAATTTGAAGGCAGGGTAGGGATTTCATATCTGAAAAACCCACCAAATTTGACAGTTTTTGCAACTCTAGTACCCATTTTGATGATTTTAACAAATAATGTTGACGGGCATGAAAAAATTTTGGCTGTATTTTACAGGCAATATCGCCCATGAATTTCCCGTCAAATTCCATCCCTGGTTGAAGGGCCCTGTTACCAAAATCATTGGGGATCTTAGTACAGAGGTAATGGATGATACTATCATATCAACCCAAGGATTTTCACCCTAAAGTCAACTTCTAAATTGGCAAAGCCTATAGTGCAGGTAATAACTTATAAACCAACTATCTCTTCCAAATTTATTCATGTATAATCATTCACAACACAGCCATGGCAAGTCTAGGAAGAAGTATTATTAATGTGGAAGGGAACCCTATCATAGGGAAATAACACTGGTGATAGTTTGTAATAATAAACACGACATGAATAACAACCACAAACCAAAGGGCTGAGGCACTGAGAATGAAAAATAGCCAGTTTGAAGCTAAAGGCCTCCACCATTTCACTTTTCCGCGATTTTTTTTACTTTCACGCGAAAGATAAGCATATTTGTTGACCTAATGGGTATTGTGAAGCACATGCCAGCTATTGGTCAGGATTTTAGACTTTAAATTCCCATTTCATGTACTATTATTATCCATGAGTGCAGCAATCGACAATAAGACAAAAAAACCATAGGCAATTCCCTAGCACCCATCATCTGCACTTGCAACCTTTGAAAACCAGCAGAAATATTGCTTCAAACAGAGTTCAAAATTATTTCAGGAGCACACATTGCACCATTCTTCGATATAATCTCCTTGTTTAGAGGACATGCAACCATCTCAGTCACAAAATAATTGATAATACTGGAGAGAGAAAACACAAACATAACAAGTACAGAATGAATGACTGAATGATGCTTACTTGTATGATTGATTATTTGAGCTCAAAGCGCCTGCACAAACACGTCAGTCACCAGAAGAAGCCCATATTCATGTTCTTGAAAGGCACTCATGTCGTTCCTTTTCCGCTTCCTCTGCCCGGTTCCTCCTCCCATTATTTGAAGCTGAACCACTGGAATCTGAAGCAAAGCATTGGAAGGAACCACTGGAATTTGAACTGCTAGAATTTTCCCCATCAATAATAGGTTCATATGGTCCATGATTATCTAACCACTCCTGATATGTGGTGAACTTGAATTTGGGCTCCCTTTCAAGAGATAAATATGCAATAGATTTGGAAAATTTTTCAGTCTCTGATGGATCAATATCAATTGTAACTAATTGTTCCCTACAGCATCTGCAAACCCCCTTATGGGTCATAGTGGTGTGACTAATTTTCCATTCCCCTTTATTCAACCAGCTCTGCTCGTGCCACCGTCCTCCTCTAACTACACTGGCTTCTCTATTTTTCTAGTATTTGAACTAGTAGTACCCACCTCTTTCGCCACTTTTCTCTTGAACCATTGCTCTATAACATTCACAGTCGATGGAGATACCTCTCGAATACTAGCTCTCAATCTATGCAACAGAGAATAAACTCTCTCTTCTCTACCAGATTCAGTGCTGAGCTTTAAGAGTGCTGCTACCAAATTGGAATTAAATGCAGGATGCCCTGTTTTGGAAGGTTCAGAAGAAATTTTCTCCAAAACAGAGGTGCCTACGTTCTTGTTTTTCTTCACAGCAGGGTAACTTGCAGTTTATCTTACTGGGCATTTTCTAACTTGAATTTATTCCGTAAGCGTCACTATTTCCATGGCTTTGGCTTCTTGATTTTGTGAAGGAACCTATAGACTGAACCGAACCAGGAGGTTGCATTGTGATACTAGAAAAATTATGTATAAATAATGCATTACAGGAGTTCATAAAAAGACCCCGCTGGTACATTAAAGCAAAAGTGAAATGCATAAAGAGTTTAGACAAATTATGGAGAACTTAAAGGAACTTACAAAGCCGAAGCCTCTAGTCTTGTAGTAAGGCTGAGACTAGGGGGATGGTCAAATAAGGAGATCACACCCCACCAGGTGAAGAAACAGACGGAAAGCACTTAAACCGAGTTGTATTCAATCTGGGCGCATTGAATCCCCTCGGGTAGCCAAACTCTCTGTAAAATTTCCGCCACCAGTCCTCGTAGCTAGTTTATGGCCTGCCCAAAACCTCTCGTCGACACCAATCCATCCGCAAACACCTGAAATACTAAAAGGAGCATTATCCTTACCGCTCATGTTGTTGTTGTTGCTGCCATTAAAGCCCGCGGGTGACAAGGGCTTCAGGTTTTGTTCTTGGTCTTGGGAGTTTCGATCTGCGGTCCTATGAGAAGAAGTACTGGGAACTTAAGTCCTCCTCCATCATAGAGACAATAAGCATTGTTGGCCAAGGGACCTCAATCTAAAAACCCTATTTTTTATTTTCTTCGTTCCCGCCATAGATTTCACAGCAATTTCGCATACCAATCACCTTTCTCATAATCAGAACCTGTAAGAAAGTTTGGACTAATTCAATATGTATCGCTAAGTCACTATGTATCAAGCAATTTATATTAAGTTAATATTTTATAACATTAATATAAAGATACTTCATTTCATTTTTGGAAAGAAATTTATGGTCTTTGAATTTTAGGTTACTTGTTCAATTTTTTTGGACATAAAAGGAATCTCACAATTTACCATTTGACCAATTTTTAGTCTTCTCTCATAATGGAAACCCATCGGGTGTTATGATTTTCTTTTCAATGGATAATATGTGATGCAAACATACAATATACGATTTTTTTTTGTAATTAAACTATGGTTTCTCGCCTTTACCATGCTCAATTTATAATATATTTTGAATCGTAGCAATTTTGTTCAATATACTGTAATTTATTATGATCAAATATTTAGATGTGTTTATAACATTGCTATAGTCTCCATATGCCGAATCCTATTGAAATGTTGTGTGGCATGTAGACATGATGTAATTTATATTAAAATTAATTATTTTTGTTCCCTTAATAGTCCCTAATGTTTACAAACTTAGTCCTTATAATCCTTGCAGTTAAGGATTTTAGGGGTTAGGGTTTTGGGGGTTAAATGGGTTAGGGTTTTAGGGGTTTAGGGGGTTAAATGGGTTAGGGGTCAGGAATTATGGTAATTGTGAGGGAATGATAACTAAGGAGTGTCGGTGCATGCCAAGGATTGAGAAGGCGTGCTAAAACATGCCAGAAAGTGTTGGGCACAACATTGATTTTCCAATGACTTGGTTGGGTTCCCAAGTCGCAAAAAAAGTAAGGCTATCTATGACGGCATGAAAGCTAAGGAATACCAAGGTGTGGCAAGGAATGCCTAGAAATACTAACACATGCTAGGCAGTTCCAAGGCATGATAGGAATTCCAAGATGTGCCAGGTGCCAGGGTGTGGCATGAACACATCCTAGGGAGTGTGAGGGCCAAGTGTTAGGGAAACACAAGAGAACACTAGTTTCAAATGCATGGAAATGAAGTATCAGATAATTCCAAGTGTGCTAAGAAGGGAGTGACATGGTATTCTAGGAAGTGCCAAGGCATGTTAGAGTGTTAGGGAAGCATACAAAGATGTTCCAAGTGCCAAGGTGTGCCAATGTGTGCTAAGGAGTGTTAGGGAGTGCCAGGAAAACATAACAAAGCACTAGGTCAAAATGCATAAATGAATGAATAAGAGTGTGTGACAGAGAGTGTTAGCGAGTTTTAGGTATCTCGAGGAGGGAGTAACATGGTATGATAGGGACCTCGATAATTTTTTTCCATGGAGAATTATTTATGTTGTATCCATTACATTAAAGCAAGAGGTCTGTCAATGATTTTTTGTATGTGTTTATAAATTGGAAGAGACCTTAAAATATACCTCACCAATCTGACCACAATTGGTGAGTGCAAGCATTTGCGAAATGGCATCATGAGGAGCTTCTTCTAAAAGAGATTATTAATGACATTACAATATATACAACATGTAGTTAGTTTTTCATCCATGTTAGTGCACACCGATGGTATAAGTCTCAACCGTACAAAAATTGATTTTATATATTCACACATTTGTGATAGTCACAAGATGTAAACAAAATCACATACTTATTGAAATCCTCAACCAGGAATATGCTAAAGTGCTTCAAAATGTGCTTTCAACTAGGTAGGAATCAAAGACAATCATTGCAATGGGTTAAGGGGATCTAAGAGAGAATTATGTAAGCAGCTTCTTCTAGGTAAAGCACATCGGTATTACTATTGTTAAAAGTGGTGGCCTACAAGGATACATTAGTAGCTATTGATGCAAGAGCATAATTTCAACAATTTATTTCAAAAAATTTATTTGTCCTCGAGAAGGTCTTAGAGATTTATAGGAGGAAGTTGGTTTCCTTATTTCCCTATAATTTTGTAGAATTTATAATTTCATATTTGGGATAAGAAATTCTAGTAATTTTAGGCATAAGTTAAGATGTTGTTTGGTTTTTAAGGCCTCCTAGTCATTAGGAAATTTGAGTCTTATGATTAGGATTACTTGTGGCATCCTATGTATTTTTCAAACTCCAATACACCAAGGAAATCATGTGGAGGAAATTTGGGGGAAGTGTGATTGTACATAAAATGTAGATCAGATTTGGGGAACTTGTAGCTCTTTTCCTTGGACCCTACTAGTTCTTAGAGAGTACAAGGGTTTAAGGGTTTAGGAGCAAGGGGTTAAGGGTAAAGGGTAAAGGGTTAGGGCTCATGGGATTTAGAGGTTAGGGGGTTGAGGTATAGGGGGTCTAAGGGTTAGAGGTTAATGACTTAGTGGTTAAGGGATTCAGGGGTTAAATATTAACCATCATGTCAGGGGATTTAGGGGTTAAATGCCTAAGGGTTATGGTATTTAGGTGTCAGCGAGTTAAGGGATTCGGGGTTAATGAGTTAGGGGTTAGGGGTTATGGGTTAAGGGTCAAGGTTTAAGAGGATATAGGATTAGGGTTTATGGGGTTCAAGGATTCTAAGTTAGGGGTTAGGGGTTAAGGGGTTAGTGGCTTTGGGTTTAAGGGATGAAGGGGTTAATTTGTTATGAGTTATGGGTGTAGGGGTTAAGGGATTGTGTCTTTTGGGTTAAAGGGATAGGTATTTTAGTGGTTATGGGTTAAGTGTGTATGGGTTGTGATAATGCGGCCCCCAGTACCCTTGTTAAAACTATTGGGGTTTCCCCTATAAATTTCCTTCATTGCCTTACCTATAGGTCCCCCACCTCCTATGTAATAAGGCCCTAAGGCTCCTTCTCATTCTCTAATGTTAGGGTTATAGATCTCAGAAATCCATGCTCGAACCTCTCAATTCTACCCATCCATGCTACCCTTATGTCCCCTTACCCCGTTCAATACACCAAAAGATCCCCCTCCACCAAAATTCATGATAATTGAACATTTGGAGGGGATAATTTAACAATAGCTTCACAACTAGTCCATTTATAATGGTGACTTGGAGCTATTAGATGTCATTTCATTGAGATACAGTGATAGGTGAGAGCTATGCATAGCTCATTAAAGGTGTATCAAGGGGCTATTAGTCTATTGGCTATAGAATTTGACTCTTTTTATTTGTAACTTAACGAAATGGAAAAGATGTGGAGACAATCAAACCATTCTTTCACCGGCCATGTAAATTAAATGAAGTAAATAGTCTTAACCCCTTAAGGAAATTTGAGATACAATAATTAGCATGAACAAACAAAGAATCCAATGAGTTAAGTTTAGAGGTCTCTCTTTGTAAACAAGTATCCATAAGCTTGTTTAGTGTTAGTGCATGAATTTTCATTAGAGGTTGAGTAGTCTTCACATCACCAACCACATCCAATTGAAAGGTACCAACCCCTACAATAAAAATGATGTCTCCAAATAAGGTGTAGTTAATACCAATAATATCACCTTATGAATCTATTACAATATGATTTGGAAAGTACGTTTCCATTCATGCGTGAAAGAAACAATCCATTTGGTTAGCAAAAGGAAGTCTTTTTTAAGACCTCCAGAAACCCCCTTGAAGGAGACAAGGGTTTGAAACCATATAATAAATGTCGATCTATGAACCCTATTTCTGATGTGTTCTATGCATGTGTTTGTTCACTTGGTTTGACATGTGATAGACAATATATGAAGTCTTTTTTTCCACATATCTTCTTCATTAGATATCATGTTGCTAAGAATGAAGTGTCTGGATTAGAGTTAAAGTTCCTGTTTTAGTTTGTTGTCTTTTTTTTGTCTTTTAGAGTACAAATATTTCTGGTATACTGTGCTAAGGTAGTTTGGCTTTCAAATATTCAAGGAATATGTGAGCTAATATAAGACCATATTGTAATACTTGAAATAACATGATGAAATATTTAGCACAATTTATGGTGTTGGATTGATTGAGATGTTTATTTTTGGATGGATGGATGTACATCTCTTTAGCCAATAGGAAAAACTCATTAAGCATTGTTGCAAGTATGTTATTGACATGTTGAAGTGCCATTGAGACTTAGAGGTAGAGATTTAGACTTGTATGTTTTCACCTATCCGGGTGTGATGATACCTTGTGGCAGTAAGCAAAATTTCCATTTTTTTAACTCTTGGATATATTCTATACGCTCTTGAGAGAATTTCAACCTTTTAAATAAAATTACAAACAAATGTACATTCATACAATAATTACTAATTGATTTGGGGGTGACTCAACAAATTATAGCATGTTGGCTTGTTGAATTTGTTAGTAAGTTAGGGTTTGATAAATATGTAAGCTTTAATGGTATTTATTGCGGTTGTATGTGTTTTAGAGAAGCTAGTTTGGAGTGGTGGTTATGCTTTCTTTATTGAATTTGATTTCTTTGGTTCTTCTTCTTGTGCATGCCCACCGTGATATCTTCGTTAGTAGTTAAGGGTTAGGAATTAAATAAGGTTAGGGGCATAATGAATTATTAGTATTTAAGGGGTTAGGGGAATAATGAGTTATTGGTTAAGGGGTTATGGATTGGGGGTGTAGCGGTTAGGGGATTTATTTCATTTTTAGGTTAAGGTCACTAGTTAGTTTTTCAAGGATTAGGATTAAAAGCTTTAGGGTTAGGGGATTTAGGCGCAATTAGGGGTTAGGTGAATAATGAGCTAGTGGTTAAGGGAATAGGGATTAGGGGCTTAGGGCTTAGTGGATTTAACAGTTAAGGATTTTAGGGGTTAGGGGTGAGGGGTTAATGGTTTAATGGTTAAGCGTTAACGATTTAAGGGTTTAGGGGTTTAGGGGTTTAAGGGTTTAAAGGTTTAGGGTTTAGGGGTTAAATGGGTTAGGGTTTTAGGGGTTTAGGGGGTTAAATGGGTTAGCGATTGGGAATTAGGGCTTAAGGGTTACGTGTTGCTGTAATATATGCTTTAGGTTTACGAGGTTAAATGTAGTCAGGGGTTTAGAGGTTTAGGGCTAGGCCACATTTAGCTACCAAGGATTTTGAGAGGGGATTTAGCAGTTAAGTATTTTTGGGGTTAGGGTTTGGGGGTTAAATGGGTTTGGGTTTTAGGGGTTAAATGGGTTAGGGGTCGGGAATTAGGGTTTAAGAGGTTAGGGGTTAAGGGTTTAGGGGGTTAAATGGGTTAGGGGTTTAGGGTTTAGGGGGTTAAATGGGTGAGGGTTTATAGTCATTTCTTAGGTGAATAGGGCACAATCTAGTTGTAGTAACCGTAACTTGGTCAAGTTGTTATAGTCAAGGCAAGACTTGGTTGAGTTCCCAAGTTCCAAAAAAGTAAGGGTAATTGTGAGGTCATGATAACTAAAGAGTGTCAATGCGTGCCAAGGAATGAAAAGGCATGCTAACACATGCCAGAAAGTGTCAATGGATGTTGAGGAGTGTTAGGGAGTGTCAGGACATTGCAAGGTAGAACTAGGTCAAAATGCATAGAGATGAACGAATAAGAGTGTGTGCCAAGTAGTGTCAACGAATTCCAAGTGTCTCAAGGATAAAGGGTGTTAGGGGAAGGTCAGAATAGGACTTGTAGGAGGTAATCCTATGGTTACATATAAAGGGTTGGAGAAATTAGTTTCAGACAAAGGGAAACTATGGGTTGGGCACAACATCGATTTTCCAATGACTTGGTTGGGTTCCCAAGTCACAAAAAAAGCAAGGTTATCTACGACAACATGAAAGCTAAGGAATACCAAGGCGTGTCAGGGAATTTCTAGAAGTACTAAACATGTTAGGCAGTTCCAAGGCATGATAGGCATTCCAAGATGTGGCAATTGCCAGGGTGTGGCATGAACACATGCTAGGGAGTGTGAGGGCTAAGTGTCACGGAAACACAAGGGGGCACTAGTTTCAAATGCATGGAAATGAAGTATAAGCCAGTTCCAGGTGTGCTAATAAGGGAGTGAAATGGTATTCTAGGAAGTGCCAAGGCATGTTATAGTGTTAGGGAAGCATACAAAGTTTTTCCAAGTGCCAAGGTGTGCCAATGTGTGCTAAGGAGTGTTAGGGAGTGCCACGAAAACATAACAGAGCACTAGGTCAAAATTCATAAATGAATGAATAAGAGTGTGTGACAGGGAGTGTTGGCGAGTTCTAGGTGTCTCGAGGAGGGAGTGACATGGTATGATAGGCAGTACTAAGTCATGTTATAGTGTCAGGGAGACATGCATCCAAGATTTTATATATTCACATACGGGACAATCACAAGATGTCAGCAAAATCACATACTTATCGAAATCCTCAACCAGCAATATGCTTCGTCATTACTTCTTAATGTGCTTGCAACTAGGTAGGCATCAAAGAAAATCATTGCAATGGGTTAAGGGGATCTAAGAGAGAATTATGTAATGAGTTCCTTCTAGGTAAAGGACATTGGTATTACTATTGTTAAAGGGGGTGGCCTACAAGGATACATTGGTAGTTATTGATGCAAGAGCATAATTTCAACAATTTATTTCAAAATTTGTATTTGTCCTCCATAAGGTCTTAGAGATTTATAGTTGGTTTCCTTAATGTTGGTCTGCAATTTCGTAGAATTTCTAATTGTGAGAATTTCTAATTTCATATTTGGGATAGGAATTTTTAGTGTTCTTAGGCATAGGGAATAAGATGTTTTATTTTAAGGTCTAAGTTCAAATCCCCTTGAGTTGCCAACAAAAAAATAATATTTTTTATCTATTTATTTATTAAATTTTTAGAATGTGGTTTAATGAAAAAAGAAAAATATAATATAAAAGAAATAAATATGACATGATTAAATTTCATGTGGTTTGAATATCGATTTTCAAAAATAAAAAAATATAATTTTATCCACTATCCACTCATGGATATTTCAATGCAAACTTCCCAATGCTAATGATTTTGTCTTAATTGCTAACTATCCTAAATGGGTTTCGTCTTAATTGTCATTGTCTTAAATATAAAGTTTATTTTTGTCTCAAAGTGCTTTTGTCTTAAATCTAAAATTTTGTCTTAAAATATATTTGTCTCAAACTGCTTTTGTCTTAAATATAAAGTTTTGTCTTAAAATATTTTTGTCTCAAATTCGGTTTGTCTTAAATATAAAATTTTGTCTTAAAATACTTTTGTCTTAAATTTTTTTGTCTCAAATTGTTTTTGTCTTAAATATTTTTGTCTCAAATTGTTTTTGTCTTAAATATAAAGTTTTGTCTCAAATTATTTTTGTCTTAAATTTTATATTTAAGACAATTCAATTGATATTAAATTTTAATATAAAATAACTAAAAACAAAAAAGTAACTTTTTAATTTGTCTTAAACAATTGTCTTAAAGTTGCCTTGATGTAATAGTGTGAGGAGAATGACCATTTCCTGAATGATGAGGATGGTCAACATCCATTTCTGCCTCTACTAGCAAATGGTGGCGAAATCAACTCCAAAATGTTTGTGTTCAGGCTCTGCCTGCTGTAATCTCCATCGCGGTCCCAGGCCAATCAGAATAGCCTTCACTTTCAGATCGATTGCTTTCTGTATAATTTGATTGTGCAGTGAGGGTGGAACACACAACATTCTTTCTTTATTGCCAAATTGTGAAGCGAAGAAGGATTATAAAGGTCATTTCCCTCTCACATTTCTGGTCAGAGACGCCACGCTGCGCGCTGGTCTTTCGCAGCACTTTCGCCTATCTGTTTTAAAAAATAAAAAATGATAGATATATTCCACTTTAAACTTTGCCATTGAAGCCGCCATCCTCATGACGTCATCTGTTATGATTGACCCTTTCTTACTATTGTCTGACTACAACGGTCAAATGCGGAAAAGAGGCTTGGTACATCAAACATGTGCGCATTGGTAAACCTTAGAAAAGTTTAGTAATAAAAAATGGCAATCATTAATAATAAAAAATTTTAAAAATTAAAGATAAATTTTTAAATTTATTTACTAACTAACTAAGTACGCCGTACTTATGCAAAATCAAAGATATGTGCAATTAGATGGACACTTATGTCATGTTCCCCATTTTAAATGATATAAAAATACAGCCGGCAGTGGACATCCTGCTATCTGAATTAACAGTGTGATTTGAATAGAATTATTGGGCGGCGAAAGTTTCAGGGAAAATGAATCTCTTGATGTTGCCATCGACCATCAATTGCGGCTAAAATTATCCATGGACATGTTCAAACCGCACCCTTCAATATATTTGGCAATCGAGCCTCTCAATAGTAGATTTACGAGCATCTTTACACTCTCGGCATATCTCACGTTAGTTTGTAATTTTGTAAAAATATTCATTTCGTTTCTTTTTTTCTCTTCAAATATCTCACGTTTGTGAATGCGATTACCATAACAAGCTTGCAAATATTTATTCCCATTTTGTAATCAAATTTGCAAATATTTACATCGATATATGTTTCCATTTTGCCAAGATTAGATTATTCATTTTGAAATATGGCTTTTAAAATTATATTCATATATTTTAGTAATAGTGTTATTATAAAGGTACGTATGTATGTCAGTGTCAAATTCAATTTAGGATTTAGGTTATGTGTGAAATTCAATTTAGGGTTTATTTATGACATTTAATTATATATATTATTTAAAATGTTTATATATGTGTTTATGTTTATTGAAAATTACTCGGTTTATGAAGATTTTAAAATTATTTAATTTATATAATTTCCTTAATATAATTTTATACGAATTATGAGTTTATGAACATTTTTAAAGTCATCTACTTTATATAATTTCTTTAATATAATTTTATACGAATTATGAGTATAAAATCACATTGAATTTATTTATTTTAAGTTCAAATTAATGGTGTTACTTTTATCTGAAATGTTTTTTTACTAATGTCTATTTGAAGTACTTATGACGTAGTTACTAATATTTTCATTTCTTGAGTGTCTATAATATTTTATACTATATAGTACAACCAAGTTTATTGAGTTTTTTTGGTTTTCATCTTCAAAAGTTTGGAACCTTTTAATTCTAGAATCCCTTGTAATTCTACTGGGATCCGCTTTTTGGCATTCAGTTGATTAATGTGGAACCTATTATACTATATCCATATTTATTTGATTACTCATATCTTTTTTTCTTTTGGAAATGATTTTTTTCAATGGGTTTCTCCTTTTCACTACTTAGGAGTGTTTATATTTCGGTAACTTATTTAGCCAATCTTTCTTTATGTTTACTTCATTACTTCATGCAATTTTCTTTAGGGGAGGTGTTAGCATTGATATTTTCCAATGGTTTCTCTTTTCTAATGAACCAACTATAGTGAGTTGTAAAGTTTTTATAGACATGTTTAACGAAATCTCTCTTCCATTTTTATAAATGAGAGACATCTTTGTGTATTTTTCATATAATGAGTAATACATTTGATATCATCTTCCATTTTTATAAATGGCAGACATCTTTGTGTATTTTTAATATAACAAGTAATACATTTGATATGGTTAGATGATCTTGAGTCTTTCCAAAATTACTCCAACAAGGTACTGATTTACTATGGTCCAAAAAAATATAATGGAGATGGGAAGATATGCAATTTCTTCTCAATCCAACATAGAAAGATAGCATGTCCCATATTAAAAAGAAAAGATCCATCTTAATATAAATTTACATTACATAGTGAAAAATTGAATATTATTACGGAGACTTTGTTTTTACTTTCATATCTTATAATATTTTGGTCATTCTCCAGAATCATTTTTAGGATTGTGAAAAATCACAATGAAACAACATCAATTTTCATATTAATAATGATTATAACCCAACATAGCAACATACCTTAATTACAATTGAGAGAATTACTTTGCTAGTTTTTGAGAATATGAACCAAGGAAATCCAAACTCAAATTAACCTAGCACCATTGTCAACTAACAATGAATTTAGTGAGTTTTTGGAAAAAGTGTACTTACTTTAGTGTTCTAGTAACCATTTATGAACATATCAATGATAATATTATATTCCTACCTTTCTCACCCATTATTGCCAATTTATAAATGTATAATTTTGAAAAATGCTCCTCCGCGTCCACTTTATTAAAACCCAGATTATGGAGATGTTTTCTCCATGAAACTAATATAATCTAGCCTCATGGAAAACAAAAATGGGGGTTATTTAATCACCTACAAACCAAAATGAAAACATTAAATTAACAATGGAAATATAAAATGAGCTAAAATGATGATTCTTAGATACAATATTTAAACATAGTCGTACTTTCAATGGGGCAGAGGCCAACTTCAATCAAGAGGAAATGATACAGAGTATTTCCATTGATCTTGATGTTCTAGGTTATGAATTTATTTTTTATCATCTCAATCTTTCTCCACGATTCTATTGATATATTGCAACCCCAGAGTTCACATATGTACAAGACAATGAGGGTGACGAGAGTCTCAAAGAAGAACCTTTTTTTATTTGAAATGTAAAGATCGTCTGAAATACAATTTTTTTCAAGCTCATAATAATCTTTCTAACATCGAATAATTCTTTTCTCGATGCTATACTTCAAGTTGAGCTAATGAGGCGAGTCAATACCCAAATATTTATAAGAAGAAACCTACTCTAGACAATAGTTATTAACTGTCATACCCAACTTGGAGCAGTAGACATGAAGAGTTTTACACTGCTTGTCTAGGCCATCATGGATTTTTTCAAGAAGAACAATATCATCAACATAAAGGAGAATATTAATGATTACACCATCGAGTTCAGTTCCCTTGCAACCCAAAATTTCTAGACACTCCTCTAGCTTATTGATGTAAATAGCAAAAAGGGTAGGGGAAAGGGAACACCCTTTCTTAATGGTGATATTTCATTTAATATATTTAGGCCACCCTTTGTTGATCTTAAGCTTGGAAATGACAGTCTCGTAGAGGCGGATCACAACAATCCTTAGTTCAAGAGCAACCATGATGTCTTCAAGTATCTCCCAGAGCTTATCTCAGGGGATAGTGTCGAAAGCTTTTCTAAAGTCCACAAAACAACATAAGATATTATTTTTACTACTGCGACATTTCTCTGCAATGATCCTGAGAGTGATAAGGTGGTCGATAGTCAAGTAATGTCTCCTAAAACTAGATTTCCCTTTAGCCCTTTTACCATGGTTTTGTAGCCAAAGGCTAAGCTTATTTTCTAAAATGAGCCCATAAAGCTTCGCTAGGATGTGGCTAACCATAATGGTCTTGTAGTTAGAGGGAACATTTTTGTCCCCATTTTTAGAGATAGGCACAATAATATTTTGCATCCAAATCTTAGGGAAACCACGCTTTACAGCTAAATTTAGAAGCTCCTGGAGATGAGGAATGATGATAAATCTCCCTATTTTAAAGATTTCAGCGTTGTATTTGTCAATATCTTTAAATTTCCCATTAGCAAGCTTATTAATCGAGAATCAATGTCTTCCATATAAAAAATATATTATTATATAACAAGTATATAATAATAATATACAATAGAAAAAAAAATAGCCCCAAATAAATCAAATATAAAAAATATATAGCTAAAATACCAAAAAAAACAAACATACAACCAAAGAAAAAAGTAACTTAAAAAAGATATACATATATAATAAACAATAATAAGAAATATTAAAAAAAAAAAATTCAGAAAAATAAAATAATATAATAATAATATCTCATTGAATAATAATAAAAAATAACATTAAAATAAATAAGTAAATAATACATTGAAAAACACAATAAAAAATTAATAATAAAAGGAATTAAAAATAAAAATAAAAATTAAAGAAATTAAAATCAATTAAAATAAAAAACAAAAAATAAACGAAAAGAAAAAACAATTAAAACTCAATAAAACATTATATATTAAAGAACATTTAAAAAAAAAAAAGTTGCGGCCTTTAGGGTCCTTGGGCGGGGTTTGACCGATTCCCATAATCAGAGAAACAAGCCAAGGGGCCTTATGGGCCACGGGTCTAGGCGGGGCAGTTGCATGTTCCTCCCCCCACTTAGGCTTGCGATCACTCAGGCCCCTCAACAGGGCTTAGCCGAGCCGAATCCGAGAGTCGGCCAAGGCCCATCCAAGGGTTGTAAATTTTTTTTTTAATGTTTTAATTTGTTTAAATGTAATCTATAATTTTTTTTTATTTAATTTAATTCTTTTATTAATGTTTTCTATTTATTAGTTTTTTTTTTTTCTTTTAAGATTTTATCGATTTTTTTTGCAAAATTTTTAAATGTTTTTAATTTTAATTTTTGTAATGTATTTGGTTTCTTATTTTAACCTTTTTTTTCTTTTTTTTTAATTTTTTTTTTTAATGTTTTTTTTTAATAATTTATATGTATTTTTTATCTTAAATTTTTATATGTCTTTTATTTTTATTTTATTTTTATTGCTTTTAAATGGTATGCTTTAATTTATTTTTTTTATTTTATTTTGTTATTTTTACTTCAATTTTTTTTTTTGGAATTTGTTTTTCAAATGTCGTTATTTATTTATATAAAATTCATAAAACTTTTATAAAAATTCTTAGTTTTCCAACTTTCTTATTCAATTTTTTCATTGAAAACTTTGATTGAACATCTTATTTTTAGCGAAAAAGTCTTGAAATCTGTATTTTTTTAACTATATCTATATGCAAAATGTGTATTATCTATCTACTTTTTAAAACTATTATTTTTCAGTGACAATTATTTTATGTATATTGAAATATCAATTAACGATATATAAATATAAAAAAAATCCTAGTTTAAAAATATTAATTTTATTATTTCTTTCAAATTTTTGATAAAAAATTGAAAATTTCATTATAAAAAAACATTCCAAAGAATTAAAAAACCAAAAATTTGGAAAACTCTTTGAAATAAATATCTTAGGATGAAAAATATGAATATGAATAAAACAACTTAAAAAATGGTTAAATAATCAACATTTAAAAATAAATTGTGTATAGTTTTCAAATATGTTTGAAAAAAAATGTTGATGTTTTTCAAAATCCGCATTAAAATCACCAACATTTAGAAAACATTATACACACTTAATACATTATAAAATTTAAAGTGTAAAAAATAAACCCTCTAAAGAAAGGGGTTGATTTTGCATCAACACTTTTCAAAGTTAGCAAGAAAATCACTAACATTTAAAAAACAATATTCATACTTGATACATAGGAAAATTTAAAGAGTAAAAAATATGTCTTAAAAATAAATGTTGATGTTTTTCAAAATCTGCATGAAAATCACTAACATTTAAAAAGAATTATCCACACTTAATACATTAGTTATCCAAAATTGGATATGAAGGTTTCATAAAATGATTTTCAAGTTAGTTTAGTTCTTTTAGGCAATGCATCGTGATTGCAAAAGCACTCAAACTAAAATAAATTTTGCAAAATTTTAAGAATTTTAATGGACAATAAGCAACATCAAACCACAACAAATTGATGACGAAGTTCTCCCTTCCTAGGCTACGTCTTTGGGTCCAACTTTCAATAGTGTCAATTTTTATTATATGTTCAAATGTAGAAATACATCAACATAAAAGTATCAAAATTGAAAAAATAACACTATATTTCCGTCCATAATTCCCCAAAACTGCTGTGCAGGCTGTTCTTGGGCTCAAAAAGGTTGAAAAATAGCCAATATAGGCATCCTTCAAACTGTCTGCAAAATGATCTACAAAGTATTATTCTATGCCAAATTGGCAATAAAGTGCCTCAGTGGTGTGTTGGTATGGCGCTTTGTTGGTATCCCAAAGGTCCCAAGTTCGATCCCTTTCGTCTCCTATGCCAATGGTCATGTGGAGCCACATATGACTGAGGGGTGTGGGGCATAGGCTAAGCGCCCTCCGTGACCTCGCTTCGGGTTGTGTGGTATAAATATAACCTAGGCTTGAGGTGTGGGGAGGGTGCCACATGCCCCACCCCTCCAAACACTCCATCATGATCCCTTCACAACAATATAGCCTAGGTTATAACTCCATCACTTTCCCGATCTCTATCCACCTTGATTTTCTTAGATTAGTACCTTTGAGCCTCACATGAAGGTGAAATGAATATACTCCAAAGTTCCTTTGCGTGAAGTTATTATCCTCCTATCAAGAATTGAGTCTTCCTGTATCTCATTTAAATATTCAGGACAAAAATATTCTATAGATGGAATTTGAACATTCTCTTCTTGATCAACAATTGTCGGAGGCTCATACACTCTCAAGTTTTCCACATTCACAAGAGAATAAATTTGCATGCAACGTGATAAATCTAATCAGAAAGCGTTATTACCAATATTCTCCAAGATTTTGAAAGGACCATATCTATTTGACTTGAGGTTTTTACGTTCACCTTGTAATATTCCCTTGTTGATGTACAACCAAACTTGATCTCTAACTTAGAAATCATGATCAACCTGATGCTTGTCATTTGTTTATTCGTACTTGGTTAGGCTATTTTCTAAATGTTCTTCTAACCTTGATGTACTAGTTGAATTTTTTCAATGAAATGCTTGGCTCTGTCCACATCACTATGTCCATCTACTGCACTGTCTTTAACAAAGATGAAATTCAAAGGAGACTTTGGAAAATAACCCAAACAAGCTTCAAATGAAGATACTTGTGTATATGAACTCTTGGCATGATGATAGGCATGTTGTATGTTATGAAAATGCTCATCCAAAAGTTTAGGATGCTTACCACAATATCCTCGAAGGATTTGCACTGCTATTTTATTCACTACTTTTTTTTGGTCATCAGTTTGTGGATGAAATGTTGTTCTCTTCTTCAACTTTGTGTCCATGGGTTCCTATAAACTTGACCAAAACTTCTCGATAAATTGAGAATATCGATAGGAAATAATTGAAGTAGGTAACCCAAAATGAACCCATAAATTTTGGAAGAACATCTTTGCAGTTTGTTCGACTATAACCTATTTCTTACATGGCATCAACACACAAATTTACTAAAATGATCCACTACAACATATAAATAATCATGACCTTTCCTATACATTGGTATTCCCCCAAAAAATCCATAGAAATACTTTCCCATGGACGAGAAGAGGTAGGAAGTGGAGTGTACAAACCTAATTTCCTATTACTTGGCTTGCTAGTAGCGCACATAAAACATCCTTTCACATATCTTGATATAGTTTCATCCATACGAGGCCAATAGAAATAGCTCTGTAATTGAGAAAATGTTTTTCCTACACCA
This sequence comes from Pinus albicaulis, assembly GCA_034641835.2. Lineage (NCBI taxonomy): Eukaryota > Viridiplantae > Streptophyta > Pinopsida > Pinales > Pinaceae > Pinus > Pinus albicaulis. Next base: position 24,414 of record JAXQQM020072966.1, on the reverse strand, counting down.
AAGCGATGAGAAATAAAAGAAGTGTTGGCTTCCTTTATGACATTGAATCTTTCACCTCGTGGAACACATAACTTTCCAAGATGATACAACAACTTGTTATGAACATGATAATTTAACTCTTCAACATGATTTCCTTGACTCAAATTGGCATAAAATTCTTTAAAATATTCATCTTTAGCATATTGTTCAATATAAATTTCATGCATGATTGATTTATGCTTAAGAATAAAAACTGCATTAACAATAGGACTTGATAACATATCTACAACTTTGTTGTATATACCTTTCTTATACCTGATTACCAAATGAAATTGCTGCAAGAATCTCATTCGTCTAAAATGTCTAGCTTGTTGTAGCTTGGTTTGTGATTTTAAATATTGCAAAGGTTGATGCTCAGTATGAATAATCATTTCTTTACTCATTAAATAGTGCTTCCATTTCTTCACGCTTTGTCTGAAAGTATACAACTATTTATTGTAAGTTGGATAGTTAATTATTTCATTAGAAAAGGTTTTATAACGATAACGTATTGACTTACCATGCTACATCAAAATTGCTCCCATAGCATATTCGCTTGCCCCAGTTTGAATATCAAATGTATGCTTAAGGTTTGGAAGTGCTAGAACTGGTGTTGTATTGAATTTATCTTTCAAAGTCTTTAAGGCTTTCTGCTTCTTTCCTACCCACTAAAAGACCTACTTCACACTTCCCAAAGCATGTAATGGCCCTACAATGAATGAGAAGTTAGTGATAATTTTTCTCAAATATTGGGTTTCTCCCGCAAAGCTCCTAACTTCTATTACATTGTTGATTTTAGGACAATTCACAATAGCATAAAATTTGGAGAGATCAATCTTCAATTCATCGCCTCGTATAATATGACCATTATAAATCAAATATGTTTTGCAAAATTCACATTTAGACATATTTAAATACAAATTTTCCTTTTTTAAGAGATTTAGAACTTTCCTTACATTATTTACATGCTCTTCACGAGTCTTACTGAAACTAATAATATCATTTAAGTATACTATGAAAAAATCATCAAAGAATGGTCGCAATATATCATTCATAAATCTCATGAATGTGGTAGGTGCATTGCAAAGCCCAAATGGCATAACTAACCATAAACAAAAACCTTGCTTTGTCTTCAAAGAAGTTTTTCAGTAAAGGCTTATCTAACGATAACCACTTCTCAAATCTAACTTAGTAAAATAAAAAATATCATTTAACCAATCTAGAAAATCATCAATGCAAGTAAGAGGATAACGATTCTTTATCGTGATCTTGTTCAAAACTCGAAAGTACACACACATGCACCATGTACCATCCTTCTTTGGAACCAAAAAATAGGAGACCCTCAAGGAGATTTAATAGGTTTAATGACCCCTTTGTCAAGAAGCTCTTGAATTTTCTTCTTAATTTCAACATTCTCCAAAACTAACATTCTATACATGCTGATATTTAGAAGTGGAGCATCTTGCTGCAAGTGAATCTCATGTTGGATTCAGAGGTAAGCCTTCAGGTTCTTGAAACATCTTGTCATAAGTGTTAACACCTTCGGCCAATTTTTGCTTGAATTTAGAATCACATCCCAAGAAGGATTCAGATTCAACAATACCTTTAGCTTTAATCATCAACACCACAAAGTTATTACTACCATTCACAAGACTTCTCATTTGACTGGTACTAACAAGAGATAAGTGCATCTTCTTGAGATGTTCTCTAGCAACATACTCAACTCCATCTTTGAAAATATGATATTTTTTCTCATGACGATAAAATATGGCTTTTCAGTCATATAAATGTGGACTCCTTAAAACAACCTAAAAAATATCAAGTGGTACGACATCAAGCTCTACCTCATCTATAAAATTAGCAGTGATGGAAATTTGAGTTTACATTTTCTTGTCACTTATAATTTGGAATTGTCACATACCCAACCCAAAGTGTAAGTTTTTGCATGAGTTGTAGTCTCTAAATTAAGTTTCTTGAAAATTTCTTCAAAGATAACATTGACTTGAGATCCACTATCAAATAATGTATCAATATTTGTATGTTTTCTAATGGCCTTGACATGGGAAATTTCACTTTTTTGTTTATCATTTTGAGATTCAATAGGTTTACTAGAAGAACTAGTACTTGCAATAGAAGTTATACCTTTCATTCCCATGGGATTTTGGTTTCATCACTTGAATCAAAACCTAGATCTATTTGAGTTGTAGCAGGAGTCTTTTGTTTCCCCTATTTTATTGAATTTGTTTCATCTCCGATGAGCCCCAATATTGTAACACGGATTTTGCAACTCCCAAGACTACAAAATTAAATTATCAACCCAGGGTAAAGGTGTTGGCACTATATGTGAAACATACAATGTGTCCTTGTTTCATTGATCTGATGTAATGGAGTGAATGTCATGAAATCAAAGCATAATCTAATTGCAGAAATGTAAATGTTACTTTATTCAAATGTAAGCATTAATCCTAATTGCAAGAAGGTAAATGTTATGCTATTTACAGGAATGAAAGTACTTGTATATTTACAAAATGTAAACCTTGTGCTACTTGAAACAATGTGAATCACTAATATAATTGAAAATTTTTAAAATTTAACTTGAAAATAAAATAATAATATACAAGAAGAAGAATGTAATATCTCGTTTCAGGGATATCTCTAAAACACGACAAACTCCAACCAAAGATGGACCGGGAGGGCATTTACTAGATATTACTCCTCTGAAAGAGGATGAGATCCGAAGGCTACCTGGCCCTTTCTAGACTCTTTCTATATATATTCTTGAAGAATCCCACTCAAAAGCTCTGATACCACTGTAATATCCCAAAAATGGATTTCTCGGCAAATCATGCCTGAAAAACGCACTCTTCAGGAATTTGTGCTTCATATATCATAAAACGTGTTTAAAAAGACTCAAAAACCCACTCCAAATACTGCAGCAACCTTTACTCAGCTTTTATGGGCAAAAAGGTGCGGAAAAGTGAGGATTTTGGCCCTAAAATGAGTGTATAAGAAACTTTGCTTAACATTAAGGGTCAAGGTTCTGGAATATGTTATATTAGGTCACAAGGGATATGCATGTCTAATTTCAGCAAAAAAAAATTCGTTTTACTAATTTAAACAATTCCTCCTTCCCGACTAGTCAAGAAAAACCCTGATTTCCCATGACTTCAAATATGTAGAAATTTAATGAAGCAAGGGCAGCATATTTTCTAAAGGTATAAGATGTAAAACATTAAAAAAAATCATATAATGAGTTTAGGAACATGGCATAGGAATTAAGCAAGGTTAAACATTAGTTTTACATAGAAAATCCCTCAAGATTTACGTGCTGCAAGAGAAGAGAATGACCCAAAAACCCTTCAGCATTATTTCCAGGAGGCTGAAGCTTATTTTATTATATTAGAGATATGAAACTGATAAATACATGAAAACAAATATCTATAATGAGAAAAAATGCCCAAAGGGCTCTCTATTACATTCCCCTTGGGGATTTCAACAATACATGAAAATGCCGGAGTAGCTGGGCAGCTACGGCAACTATGGAACTAAAAAAATGTAGAGAAGGCTGAATAATATGAAAAGATATGAATTAAACCTCCTCCAATGGATCTCCAAAGTGGAAGGTTGATCCTTACACTTGAGATCCCACCCTCCAATCAATCTACAAAACCCCGCAGCAAATGCACTATGAAAATAACACAGCTATTGGAGCAAACTGTGTAGTAGGGGCAAGAATATGTGTTGGCCTGATGCCAAGATCTACAAATAAGCTCTCAATCTTCCAAACCGATCCTCCAAAGGCAAGAGAGAATCTCCCTCTGAAAAACAAGCAATGGAAGTGGTGTTATGGAGTCTCCACGACAACACCCTACAACACAGTATTATGCTGTTGTAGCAATAACGCTGTCCTGAAGGATGATGCTTCGGTCTTGAACCAAAATAATTATGGGACAACCTCACTCTAGCAGGCACTCGAAGTCCCTTGGGGCTGAGGGTGAGATCTCCGAACGGAGACACTCGGTGCACTAAACAATGCTACAGACTAGTTAAACAACGAGCGTGCTCAAGAAGTAAAGATGACCAACTCAATATCATAAACATATGCATGAATGGAAATAGCTCCCATCCCCTCCATTTATATAGCAATTGGAGACTCCACATGGGTCCTTCCTCTAGAAGCTTCCCTCCTACGTTGTCATGTAGGGCTTTCCAACTCATACCCTGCGCTGGTTGACTTGGTCAAACCTCTTTGCAAATATCTCCTTTCACACATGAGGGTGTGAAATCTGGTTCCATGGCTGATCGCTTTTCATACAAGAGGGATTTTATTTATGTTTTTATTATCTTTGCGCCTCCTTACCCAATTATTCATCTCCTAAATGAGTTTAGACAAAATTTAACGTTCCAATATATTGAAGAAAAATTTGGAACATTACAAAGAATTTGTAATTGAAATCCTAAGAACATGAATTCAAAGAAATAGGCCTAATCTAATTTGTAAAAAGGAAAGTCCTAAGTGGTGTTTATTCTTCCCCAAATCATGGATTTAATTCCTAGGGGTCATTATTCAATCCTATGAGACAAAAACCAAGTTTTTGGAGTAGATGTGGTCAAGTTTATATGTGCTAAAAAAGTGCTACATGGGGATATAACTTTCTGAATTCCAATGTAAATAAAATGAAAATGAGATGTGATTTTTTTATTTATTAAGTAGGATGTCTTAAGACTCCATTTCGAGTATAATCACTCCAAAATACCCATGTTAACATGTGCTAAAAAACAGCATAAATTACTAGTCTAAAAACTCGAAATGCAAGAACTAGTGAGCTAGTTAACCTAATAAATTCCTAACCTAATCAAATGAAAATTATATTGGGGTAGATTTTTTTATTAACTTTAATATTTTTATGACCCAATACAAGTTGAATCAACTCAAATGTGTCTTATTAACATGTTATAAAAAATAACATAAAATTACTACTATATTGCTACAAGGGATTTTGAGGAATTCTAGATTTGTGAGCTAGTAAACTAATCCAAGTAGCTCAATGATGAAGATGAATTTTAAAACTCTTTCTAAGGATGAATCATTCGTGTGACTCTATAAATAACCTGAAAAATAACTCACTTAAATCAGTTAACCAATTTATTCTACAACAAAAAAATCATGAACAATAAATGTAGAATTAAGAGATGCAAGTGAACAAGACATTCAAAGGAAATAAATAAATTGTACAAGAGGGCTCTAAGGCTCCTAGGATGGCCAAGCCCAGGGAAATTTAGAGTCGTATAAAGTAAACAATGCTTTAGAATCTAAAAATGCACCAAAATTCATTATATGAATCAATCCAAGTACATCCATGCTAGAAATTAAAGTGGAGCTGCTAATTAACAAGTTTTATCCACAAGAAGATTATGAAATGCACACCTCTAGAGGAAAATTCAAATTGGTAGTAATGCAATTTTACGGGGAAGATTTATCCTTGAAAGGAGGAATATTTACCCTCCAAAATCCCTTAAATAGTGGATCTCCTTCCCAACACTATGAATCTGCATTAAATGATAGGGAATACATTCCTATATTTTCTCAATCATTGGAGCTCTGAAATTTGTCAATAATTCGATCATATTTAGTTCATTTATGATCCAATATTGGTCCTCCTATAGTAGGGATAAAGTACCTATATTATCTCCTCCTCCAAATCTTCATAATCACCCCAATATTATCACAATATTCTAAAAAATAAATAATATCAGGCACATAATATGAAATTATCTTTAATCCTTCCTAAGAACACATTAAAGCTAAAAAAAAGTATTGTGTGTAGAAGGAGAGGTTTAATATATCCTTAATATATTTCCTAAGAACGGTTAGATTGGTCTTAATTTGTGTCTTACTTGGAGGCCCATCATACCCCCCTCCTGGAATTGTTGCTCATCCTCTGAGCAACATATTCATCATCCTTTCCATGTGATTCTTCATGTATGGTGACCTGTTTAATTCTCTTTTATTTTGTCCATTTGTTTCTCCTCCTACTGCTCTTCTTGATATTCTTTTGTTTTTATTTCTTCCACTATCTCAGTTTTCCATGGAACTTATAATGTAGGTTTAGGTAACTTCTTTTTATCAGATGATTCTTCAATTATAATGGTCTCTATTTGTGAGGGAAACACATTGCTTTTTGTTTTTCTTCTTGCTATTCCTCTAGAACTTCTCCTTGTGACTTTGATACCTTTCACCCTTGGAGAAGTTACCATGTCTGTATAAAATCCTTTGCCACTATGTTGTGTCTCTTTGTACCTTGTAGCAATTATTTAATCATTATCAAACACCCTAGTAGAATTTTTTTTCCTTTGTAGCCCTATGTTAACTTCCTGTAGCAATATTTCTATCTCCTATAACAATGTTGTTCCCTTCTATAGAAAAATTGTCCTTCTTGTAACAGTTATGTTCCTCCTGTAGCATCTTTGCTTTCTCTTGTAGCAACCAACCCGAATCTTATAGCAGCTATTGCTTGAATGTGAAGAGGTGGTGGGTCCACCTTATTATTAGTATTATTTTTGTTTCTATTGATTTTTTCATTATTTTTTATTTTTTCAAAATTTTCTCTCTTTTTTCATTGCATGCAAAACAAACTCAAAGAGCTTTGGGTTAACTTAGTTGTCCCTCACTTACCCCTTTACAACCCTTGTCATCCACCACTATTAAATGATTACAACCCACTTTCTCAAGTCCTCTTCATTTTTGTCTTGTTCCTCTCCCACACATGTGGGTGTATTAGTGGAAAGGTGAAGTTATTTGCTAGATAAGGCCAAGTTTTCTCTGCTACTCATTTTGGCTATTAAAAAAAGCCTTTTCCTCCGTACACTTGCAATGTTTTTCAAGCTAAAATAAGTTCATAGGAAAGTTTTAAAGGATTACATATCTGAGCCTTACCCTGGTTGTGTTTTTGCAAGTGATGCTGGAGCCAAAGACTCTATTATAGGTGTTTCATGGTGGCATAATTCATCATTGATGACTATTGTGAGAGGTTGCTTGTTGATGTGTTGATCCTTTAATGGATGCATGGTAGATCTGGACATGAGTGAGACTATTCTTGAGCATATTTTGAGAGATCATTACATTTGTATACTGCTTCAAAAATAATGGGTGATCTGCTGCCTCATTTCATTGTTATCTTCCCATGCTTTCTACTCTTTGCATTTGCTCAAAGTCGAAAATAGTTTTTGACATGTACATAATTGATAGAGCCTTGTCAACACAATTGTTTTTATGGTGGATTATGTCTTGTTGTTGGAGATGAACAATGATCTTTAGGCAATTTGAAGAGGTGTTGTAGCTACCCAAAATTTGAGGAAATGACTCTCCAATGTCTTCATTAAGATTGGTTCTTCATTCTGGTGCCCTCAGTTATGGTCTTGTAAGGTAATTGCAGGTAGCTACATGAATTTATTTATTCCCGTATCAGTAAAAAAAACCCTTCTATAACATTACTATCCTAAAGACAATGCTTTTAAAAACATTGATAATTCATGATCAATCTATGGACAAGTATCAAAAATCTTGGTTGTGGTGAAAGTAATGACAAAAGGGGTGAAAATGGGTCTTTCTCATGGACACGGATGAATTTTAGGATGGAGAAGCAACTAAATGGTGTAGAGGATTGATAATGGAGGTGTAGTAGAATTATTACTTCATCCCCACAAGGAAAACATAGGATTTTGACCCCTCTCTCTATGTCGATCACACTCTTATAGAAATGATGGTCCCTCTTGTAGCAATTATAGCCGCCCCTATATAATTTTAGGAAATTCTCCTGTAGTAGAACATTTTTATCCATATCTCTCAAACGGTAGAATGGATTGAGCTGAATTGCTTTTAGAATGTTTAAGCCATCCTTATGCACCTCTCCATAAAACATCTTTGCTAATGGATGCACAAATATCAATAAAAATTAAAAATGGTTGTGACGGGGGTTGATTTATCTAAATATTTGCACTAGAATTTGTTGAAATTTATTGAGAATGTTACCATAATCCATATGAATATCCCCATGAAACAAATCATCCAATGGATGCACATTTTTCAAGATTTGGTAAATTTGTTTTTCTAAATTGTGTATTTTGGCCTCCTTTTGGAAAAAAACCCTCCTATAGAATTTTACGACATCGAGGAAAATGAATGGAAAAGGGTTGGAAATGATCGGTGGATTTTGGAAATGGATGAGGGCGATGGATTGGCATATCCTTGGTCCTGTTGGATCATTTGATCAAAGGAGGGGAAAGCCCAATTTTGACTCGGATAAGAAATTATTTGATGAAACTTGCTTACAAAGGTTGGAGAGCACCTTTATTCACCACAGAGAGATACATGGAGCGAATAATTTTTTTCATTTTCATATTTTTTTTTTCTAGGCCTACTAGTTGCCTCGATGAGGTTTTCAACTAGTAGGTCTTCCTAAGCACCCCAAAGGATGTTTTCAGCTACGATATTTTATTTTTCTTATTTTTTCTCTTTTTTACAACCCATTGACTGCCTCATGGAGGTTTTCAATAAATGAGCCAATATCAGGCACCTAAAAGGAGGATTTCACCTATAATTTTATTTTTTTCCTCCTATTTTTCCTATTTTTCATTTTTTATTTCTTTTTACTATCCTACTTTACTTGAAAAAAACGAAGTTTCTTTAAAGCATAGGGATACTTCCAATGCTTTGACATGTACTTGAATGTGAGAGACCAACTCCATTGAATGAGATGAGATTAAGAATTTTTGAAGAAGATTTTTTTTGTTTCAACATAATGATTTTATGGAACCATATTTCAATATAGTTGTGATGCCCCTATTCTACTTGATGATTGGGATCATCCTATATGTCTTCTTCTTCCATGAAATTTAGACCTTATCTTTTTCTTTTTTTTAATTCTCTTGAACACATAGAGGATATGATGGTGAACATGATGGAACTTCCTCAATATCTAATGCTGATGTCTTCTCTCCATGAATTGCAGCCCATGATCTTCAGTCTCCTCATTTGAATCTTCTTATGGATTTTGTCCTTCAATTACAACAAGTGAATCTTTTTTTTGGAAAAATTTCCTGATCTGAGATGAATATCACTCAGATCAAGAGGATTTTTTTGGAAGTGTTGTAACAAAACATTTTAAGTGGGTAGTGCTACTTCCTTGTGTGGGTTTGGAAATGGTGGTCTAGGTGGTTGAGTGGGAGTGGATCTTTGAGATGGATGTGGTTGAGATTGTGGTTGTGGTGGAGGTGAATGGTAGGGATAACATGGAGTTGGGTATGGAGGATATTGAGGAATATATTGAGGATATTTTGGATTACGCGATTTATGAAGATTTTAAAATCATTTAATTTATATAATTTTATACGAATTATGAGTGTATGAACATTTTTAAAGTCATCTAATTTATATAATTTCTTTAATATAATTTTATGCGAATTATGAGTATAAAATCACATTGAATTTATTTATTTTAAGTTCAAATTAATGGTGTTACTTTTATCTGATTTTTTTTTTTTACCAATGTCCATTTGAAGTACTTATGAAGTAGTTACTAGTATTTTCATTTCTTGAGTCTCTATAATATTTTATACTATATAGTACACCAAGTTTATTGAGTTTTTTTGGTTTTCATCTTCAAAAGTTTGGAACCTTTTAATTCTAGAATCCCTTGTAATTCTAGTGGGATCCTCTTTTCGGCATTCAGTTGATCAATGTGGAACCTATTATACCATATCCATATTTATTTGATTTCTCATCTTTTTTTTTTTTTTGGAAATGATTTTTTCTAATGGGTTTTCTCCTTTTCACTACTTAGGAGTGTTTATATTTCGGTAACTTATCTAGCCAATCTTTCTTTATGTTTACTTCATTACTTCATGCAATTTTCTTTAGGGGAGGTGTTAGCATTGACATTTTCCAATGGTTTCTCTTTTCTAATGAACCAACTATAGTGAGTTGTAAAGTTTTTATAGACATGTTTAACGAACTCTCTCTTCCATTTTGATAAATGAGAGAAATCTTTGTGTATTTTTCATATAATGAGTAATACATTTGATATCATCTTCCATTTTTATAAATGGCAGACATATTTGTGTATTTCTAATATAACAAGTAATACATTTGATATGGTTAGATGATCTTGAGTCTTTCCCAAATTAGTCCAACAAGGTACTGATTTACTATGGTCCAAAAAAATATAATGGAGATGGGAAGATATGAAATTTCTTCTCAATCCAACATAGAAAGATAGCATGTCCCATATTAAAAAGCAAAGATCCATCTTAATATAAATTTACATTACATAGTGAAAAATTGAATATTATTATGGAGACTTAGTTTTTACTTTCATATCTTATAATATTTTGGTCATTCTCGATAATCATTTTTAGGATTGTGAAAAATCACAATGCAACAACATCAATTTTCATATTAATAATGATTATAACTAAACATAGCAACATACCTTAATTACAGTTGAGAGAATTACTTTTTTGGTTTCTGAGAATATGAACCAAGGAAATCCAAACTCAAATTAACCTAGCACCATTGTCAACTAAAAATGAATTTAGTGAGTTTTTGGAAAAAGTGTACTTACTTTAGTGTTCTAGTAACCATTTATGAACATATTAATGATAATATTATATTCCTACCTTTCTCACCCATTATTTCCAATCTATAAATGTATAATTTTGAAAAATGCTCCTCCACGTCCACTTTATTAAAACCCAGCTTATGGAGATGTTTTCTCCATGAAACTTGATGGGGCCCAGCCCTTACACCAAATCAGTACTCACGAGACTTTGTAAATAAACTTAATAAGACCACAAACTATAACATACAATGGTTATATCACAGATATTTTATGAACTCGGGAAATTTGGATATTTATGGTTTTGAATATTTGCAATGGTTCGTATGGTACTTGTTGATCTGTTTTAATAATTGTAATCTCCTGTGGATTTATTATTTGCCTTTGTGATCTGGCACAACTTGCAACACTTGTCTAAATATTTGAAACTTCCTCCCGCGCTAACAACCTACCACTCTCAGTCATTACTCTTTTGTTCGCTTGCCAAGCTTTGGTGAGGGTTTCGGTTCTTGGCTAGTTCTCTTAGCTTCACGAGGGTTTCTTCTGAGATTACTCTATTTCAATGTGGCTATTTCGTGACTTATACTGCTGATATGATATTCTTACTCTGATTCTGTTCCACTGGTTATAATGGTAAGGGTTTTAACAAACCCTCCAGTGACTTCCAATGTTCCTTCGTCGATTTTGGTAACTCCTGGTATTGGTTTTTTTCTATATATGTCTTAGCTGTTGTTTTTAAAGCTTTAGTCCTCTATTTTAAAGCATGAATTCAACTGTATTATTTCATCCTCGCAGGTTGGGGTTGCCAAGGGATCTTTTATTCATTCCAGCTCGAAAAAAACTCAAAAGGTAAGCTCTCTCTCTATGATTCAACGTCTTCTGTGTTTTAATGATATATCTAATCGGCTTGGCTCCTTGTGAGTAGGCCCTTGTCTGTTTCAACTGCAGTTCTTCTTTTACTCAGCATTTTCATCTATTCTGGTAAGTTTTCCCAGAAACCCTCCTTATCACCTTTCACTATATCTTGTTCTTGTTGGGCTTTCTCTCCTTTTAAATGGTTACGATATACAACACTGTTATATTCCTATGGTTCTACAGGTATATTCAATTTTCTACTCGGGAATTTCTTCCGCCATGGTTTTCTTCTGTGGCTTCCTTCTTCAGTTTTCAGAAACCCTAAGGGTAGGGTCGTTTCCTTAAAATGATTTCGTTAGCCTTTGGTTACTTGGCTGTAGTCACAGGCCTTCGTGCTTTCGTTTCTTTAATGGGTATTTATCAATGCAGTTACAATGCAATTTTCTTCTTCTCTGTGTAGTTAAAACTATACTGTATATGGCTATACAATCATTCTGAGTCTGTATTTTGTTCCTGTATAGTCTTTCCCTTAAGAATTCATTTTTTTCGTATGGGTTTTTGAACCCGAGTTACCACTTAAGTTTGTAATTTATATGTTTTGATAAATTCAACAGAAAACATTGAAAGACATTTCAATTCTATTTTCAGAACGTGAAATATGTAATCTCTGTGACTTTATATATATATATATATATATATATATATATATATATATATATATATATATATATATATATATATATATATATATATATATATATATATATATCTATATATATATATATATATATATATATATATATATATATATATATATATATATATATACACAGCGGGGACTGTCTTGTAACTATTCCTAGTTAAAGATAACTAAAATGCTCTTAAGACTCTTGATTAATTTTAATATTATATTTATCAATACGGTTGTACGCTCCATTTTCAGGTACAGGACACAAGCTTGACATAAAGGTAACTTCTTTACGTTAAAATTCCTTCTTTAGTTTCACATAGATGTCTGTAACATGATAATAGATAGTAAAAATTACAATACAGTTTGGTTGCAGAATGCTCCTATACTCGGATGGTCTTTTCTCTAAAAAAATTATGCTTCTGTTCTGTTATCTTTCTTCCTCTCTGATGGAAAATTGAACCCTTACAGAATGTGTCTTTTTCCTTTTTGTACTATGTTAGGAAAAATAGTTTCCAGTTTGAAATTTTCAACTGTTCAATTAAAACTACATCTTTGTTTATGTTCTTTTAATGTAAGAATGAGTTTCTAGTGTAAATTTAAAAGAAATAAAACTTTAATTAAACCTACAAAACTTAATTAACCTCTTATCCCTAATGAATTTTTCCTAAAACAAATTAAAAGTCACAGGTTCAATGATCTGTCAGAAAATCAAATGTAACAATGAGACAGAACCTATCTTCTTTTTGTCTACCCTGAGTTGGATGCTCCTGCATCAGACTCCTGGGGTAACAAAAATTCATGGCTCCACTCCATGAGATCTTCAACAGAATAGCCTGCCTTTTCTATTTGCGCTGCGTCAAGCCATGAAGTGTCTTCAATGGGACGGTTCTTCCACTTGACAAGGTACCGTAAATATTCCTTCTTGTGAGTGCGTTTGGCTACCTACGCATCGAGAATACTCTCGATCTTAAGGGGTTGTGCCGTAGGCACTTGCCTCATCCAAGAATCACTGTCAAATTGGGTGTCCCATTTTGGCCATGCTGCCCTGTCGTCTTCAGGAATGGCAGTATATGGAAACATATCTACCACATTAAAAATGGGCGATATGCCTATCCCTGGTGGTAATTGTAATTCATAGGCATTTGCGGAAAATTTTCGAAGAATTTTACAGGGACCAATTATTTTAGATTTCAGCTTGTTATATTCTCCCTTAGGAAAATGTTCCTTACACAAATGTGCAAGAACTTCATCCCCTACATTAAACTGAACTTCCCGCCTCTTCAAATCTTCTTGCTACTTTTATTTTTGACTGTTGTCCTACAATTTTGTCTTCACCTGCTCATGTAAGTCACTCATTGCTTGGGAAAAATCTTCCCCATCAGCACTTCTTCTTTCAAGCTTTCCAAAATCTCGCAGTTCATGCACTCCATGAGGATGCATGCCATACAGTACCTCAAAAGGACTGTAGCCTATGCTATGATTTGGAAAATCATTATAGGCAAATTCCTCTTGAGAAAGTACATGATCCCACATCTGTGAATTTTCACCAATTAAACTTTGTAGCAGGTTTCCCAAGCTGTTGTTCACCACCTCCATTTTCCCATCAGTCTGTGGGTGATATGTAGAGCTGAAACTCAACTGTATGTCCAACTTCTTCCACAGGGTATGCCAAAAATGTCCTGTGAACTTCACATCCCTGTCAGAAATAATGGACCTCGGCAAGCCATGCAACTTGACGATCTCTGTGAAAAAAAAGTGTGCTAAGTGAGTGGCATCACTGGTTTTTCGGCAAGGAATAAAATGCGCCATCTTAGAAAACCTGTCTACGACCACCATCACTAGGTCAAAACCTCGCTGCATTCTAGGCAGACCCAAGACAAAGTCCAAACTGACTGAGTCCCATGGTCTACTTGGAATAGGCAGTGGCATATAAAGTCCTCTATTATGACTATGTCCCTTCACCAACTGGCACATTTTACATCTGCTCACACATCTCTACACATCCCATCGCATCTTTGGCCAATAATAGAAATGTATGATCTATGATAATGTCTTGTCTATGCCGAAATGTCTAGCTAGACCTCCACTGTGCTTTTCACGAATAATTTTCTCCCTCATTGAACAGTCAAGAACGCATAACTTCCCTCCTCTGAATAAAAATTCTTCCTGCAAATTATAGTCCAGCCATGGACTATTGTTTCTTAGCAAAGGATTTTGACAGGCTTCATAAGCCTCTTTAAAATCTACATCTGTCTGATACAAGCCTTTCAAATGTTCAAAACCCAGCACTTGTATCGTACTTTCTTGTAAGAGCAAAGCTCTTCTACTCAATGCATCTGCCACCTTGTTGGCCTGTCCACTAATGTGTTTTAACACAAATGTAAAACTCTGCAAATACTCAACCCATTCTCCATGCTTATGGTTCAACTTATGTTGCTGCATAATATACTGTAATGCATAATTATCAGAAAATAAAACAAATTCGTTACCTAAGAGATAATGTCTCCAATGCTTCAGTGCTTGGATGACATCATAAAATTCCTTGTCATAGGATGAGTATTTCTGCCTACTTTCATTCAGATTTTCACTAAAATAAGCGACCGACCTATCCTCTTGGCTAAGTACTGCTCCAATGGCTATACCACTAGCATCACAACAAACTTGAAAAATTTTGTTAAAATCAAGCAACCTCAAAATCGGTCTTTCAGTGATCTTCCTCTTCAAAGTCTGAAAAATTCTCTCTATTGCTTCTGTCCAACAGAAAGGCTAATTTTATTTTTTGATTATATCTAACATAGGTGCGTAGATTCCACTAAAATCTCTGATAAATTTCTGGTAAAAACTTGCCAACCCATGAAAACTTCGTACTTAAAACAGATTCTTTGGGTATGGCCAGCTAACTATAGTTGCAAATTTTTCTGGGTCCATCCTCAGCTCATTCTCTACAATCACAAAACCCAAATAAACTAATTATTTCTAAAAAAAGATACATTTTTTCAGATTTATCAACAGCTTATTCTGCTGCAATTTCTCCAATACATTTTGAACATGTCGAAAGTGTTCTTCCTTCATCTTGTTGAAAATCAAAATATCATCTAGATAAACAATCACAAACTTCCCAATGAACTCTTCTAGCACTTCATTCATTAGGTGCATAAATGTACTAGGGGCATTACTCAAACCGAATGGAATTAACAACCACTCATATAGCCCTTCATTTGTCTTGAAAGCTGTTTTCCACTCATCCCCTTCTCGAATTCGGATCTGGTGGTAACCACTCTTCAGATCGATATTTGAGAAATACGCTGCTCCACTCAAGCAGTCCACCATGTCATCCATTCATGGCAATGGGAACCTGTATCTAATAGTAATTTTATTGATAGCTCTTGAATCTGTACACATCTGCCACTCTCCACCCTTCTTAGGAGCTAAAACTATTGGAACTGCACAGGGGCTCATACTTTCCCTGATCATCCCTTTGTCTAGCAGTTCCTGTACCTGCTTCCTAATCTCTTCATTTTCCTTAGGACTCATTCGGTACGCTGCATTGTTTGGCAGACTAGCTCCTGGTATAAAATAAATATGATGATTGATGCTTCTCTTAGGAGGCAACTCATCTGGTAAATCATCCACTATGATATCACCAAAATCTTGCAACATATCCCAGATTTCCTTTGGAAAATCTTTAATTTTTGTATTCAATATCACTGTCTTTGGCCTCCTTACAACAGAAAACTTAATTTCATTATCCTCGATCTGTTTTAAGAATTATTTTCCTCCCACCAACAATACTTTGACTTCACTGGTCTCTGCTGTCTCTTCTTCCTTGATGGGTACAAGCGTATGCTTAATCCCATCCTTGACAACTTGTAATAGTTTGTCTTTCCATCGTGTACCACTTTCCTGTCATACTGCCAAGGTCTCCCTAACAGTATATGACACACGTCCATAGGCATAATATCGCAAATAATCTTGTCCTTATACCTGCCAATATGGAACTCCACTTCACACTGTTCATTAACTAACAGCTAATGTCCCTTTTGTAACCACGACACTTTGTAAGGAGTGGGGTGTTTCAGCCTCTTCAGCCCCAACTTCTCCACCATTTCTGTGGCTACCAAATTGTCTGTACTTCCACTATCAATTATCAGTTTATAGCATTTACCATGTGATTTGAAAACTGTTTGGAATAAGGCTTTTCTTTGATCCAGTTCAACCACTTCTTTTGCTGGTTTCAGCAACACTTTATTCAACACCAAATCTTCCCCTATTTCGGGTACATTCTATACCTCTTGGGGTGGTGCTTCAACTTCCTCCATCTAGGCAACATAGGTTCCTCTTCCTCCTACTAGTTCACCCTCAGGACAGTCATAAGACTTGTGCCCCCACTTATGGCACCTATAACACTGGATAGCAGCTCCTCTGCCTCTGCCATTACCTCTTCCACACTGGTATAATCTTCCTCCTCTAGTGTTATTGTCTTTTTCTATTGTTCCTGGAGTCTTGGAACTTCTACCTTCATCACTAGGATTGGCAGCTCTACCTATGCCAAATGCCCGTCCTTTTCCTCTGCCAGATCCTCCTCCTCTTTTGGCAGTTTGCTTCCTATTTATTTTCTCTTCTGATTTTAAGACACATTGATATGCCTCATCTATAGTCCTGGGTGAGAGAATACTTATTTCATCTAATATTTCCCTCCTCAATCCATTCACAAACCTTGATGTTTTCTCAGGGGTATCTTCTACATAACCAACTCTCAAATTCACTCTATAGAATTCTTCCATATATTCTTTAACAGTCAGCCCTCTTTGTCTCAGATTTTGCACCTATCTATATAGCATAATCTGGTAATCCTTGGGCAGGAATTTACCCTTCAATTTGGCCTCCATCCTGGCCCACTTCTTTATAGGTTTTTTATTCAACCTTTTCCTCTCCACCTAAACACTATCCCACCATAAGGACACGTGTCCTTTCAACTTGGTGGTAGCGAATTTTACCCTCTTATCTTCGCTGATTTATTCATAATAAAAGTACTTGTTCAGCTCACTGAGGCAATCCAACAACACATCTGCTGATAAATTTCCATCATAAGTATAAAGCTCGTGCTTCGGCTTACTACTTGATAACAAAACTAACCTTAACAATCTAACTTCAGGTCCTTCTCCTTCTGAACCATCTATCGTTTCTGCAACCTTTTCATCACTATCATCTCCTCCTTCAGGATCTCTTCTCCTTCCAGCCTCTACTGCTGCTAATCGAGCATTCAAAATTCAAATCTCTTCCCTCAATCATTTGTCTTCTACTCTACGAATAGCTCTTCCTGGTCCTCGTCTACCAACCTCCATTTTCACTAATCACAACCTTTCTCCGATACCAAAAAATTATGGGGCCCAACCCTTACACCAAATCAGCGCTCAAAGAATTTGTAAATAAACTTAATAAGACCACAAAATATAGCATACAATGGTTATATCACAGATATTTTATGAACTTAGAAAAATTGGATATTTATGGGTTTGAATATTTGCAATGGTTTGTATGGTACTTGTTGATCTGGTTTAATAATTGTAATCTCTGGTGGATTTATTATTTGCCTTTGTGAGCTGGAACAACTTGCAACACTTGTCTTGATATTCGAAACTTCCTCCCACGCTAGCAACCTACCACTCTCAGTCGTTGCTCTTTTGTTCTCTTGTCGAGATTTGGTGAGGGTTTCGGTTCTTGACTAGTTCTCTTAGCTTCACGAGGGTTTTTTCTGAGATTACTCTATTTCAATGTGGCTATTTCATGACTTAGACTGTTGTTATGATGTTCTTACTCTGCTTCCGTTCCACTGGTTATAATGGTAATGGTTTTAACAAACCCTCCAGTGACTTCCAATGTTCCTTCGTCGATTTTGGTAACTCCTGGTATTGGTTTTTTTTGTATATGTCTTAGCTGTTGTTTTTAAAGCTTTCATCCTCTTTTTTTAAGTATGAATTTAACTGTATTCTTTCATCCTCGCAGGTTGGGATCACCAAGGGTTCTTTTATTCATTCCAGCTCAAAAAAAACTCAAAAGGTAAGCTCTCTTTCTATGATTCAATGTCTTCTACGTTTTAATGATATATCTAATCGACTTGGCTACTTGTGAGTAGGCCCTTGTCGGTTTCAATTCCAGTTCTTCTTTTACTCAGCGTTTTCGTTTCTTCTGGTAAGTTTTCCTAGAAACCCTCCTTGTCACTTTTCACTGTATCTTGTTCTTGTTGGGCTTTCTTTCTTTTTAAACGGTTACAATATACAACACTAATATATTCCTCTGGTTCTGCAGGTATATTCAGTCTTCTACTTGGGACTTTCTTCCGCCATGGTTTTCTTCCATGGCTTCCTTCTTCAGTTTTCAGAAACCCTAAGGGTAGGGTCGTTTCCTTAAAATGATTCTGTTAGCTTTTGGTTACTTGGCTATAGTCACGGGCCTTTGTGCCTTCATTTATTTAATGGGTATTTATCAATGCAGTTACAATGCAATTTTCTTCTTCTCTGTGTAGTTAAAACTATACCGTATATGGCTATATAGTCATTTCGAGTCTGTATTTTGTTCCTGTATAGTCTTGCCCTCAGGCATTCATTTTTTTCGTATGGGTTTTTGAACCTGAGTTACCACTTAAGTCTGTAATTTATATATTTTGATAAATTCACTAGAAAACATTGAAATACATTTCAATTTTATTTTCAGAACGTGAAATATGTAATCTTTGTGACTTTATACATATAAAAATATTTGGCAGTGTTTTGTAACTTCTTCTCATTCAGGAATGTCTGAGAAATTCTCTTTAGACTCTTCATTAATTTTAATATTCTATTTATCAATGTGGTTGTTTGCTCCATCACATGGGTGCGACCTAACTTCAACTTGTGCTTACTTTAATTCGCTATCTGTTTTAGATTTCACATACAACAATATAACAACATGATAATAGATAGTAAAAATTACAATACAGTTTGGATGCAGAATCCTCTTATACTCAGATGGTCTTTTCTCTGGAAAAATTATGTTTTTGTTCTGTTATCTTTCTTCCTTTCTGATGGAAAATTGAACCCTTACAGAATGTGTCTTTTTCCTTTTTGTACTATGTTAGGAAAAATAGTTTATAGTCTGAAACTGTCAACCGTTCAATTAAAACTACATATTTGTTTATGTTCTTTTAATGTAAGAATGAGTTTCTAATATAAATTTAAAAGAAACAAAACTTTTATTAAACCTACAGAACTTAATTAACCTCTTATCCCTAATGAATTTTTCCTAAAACAAATTAAAATTCACAGGTTCAATGACCTGTCAGAAAATCAAATGTAACAGTGAGACAAAACCTATCTTCTTTTTGTCTACCCTGAGGTGGATGCTGCTACATCAAAAATAAAATAATCTAGCCCAATGGAAAACAAAAATGGGAGGTTATTTAATCACCTACAAACCAAAAGGAAAACATTATATTAACAATGGAAATATAAAATGAGCTAAAATGATGGTTCTTAGATACAATATTTAAACATAGTCGTACTTTCAATGGGGGAGAGGCCAACTTCAATCAAGAGGAAATGATACAAAGTATTTCCCTTGATCTTGACGTTATAGGTTATGAATTTATTTTTTATCATCTCAATCTTTCTCCATGATTCTATTGATATATTGCAACCCCAGTGTTCATGTATGTACAAGACAATAACGGTGACGAGAGTCTCAAAGAAGAACCTTTTTTTATTCGAAATGTAAATATCGTCTGACTTACAATTTTTTTTCAAGCTCATAATAGTCTTTCTAACATCGAATAATTATTTTCTCGATGCTATACTTCAAGTTGAGCTAATGAGGCGAGTCAATACCCAAATATTTATAAGAAGAAACCTTCTCTAGATAATAGTTATTAACTGTCATACCCAAGTTGGAGCAGTAGACATGAAGAGTTTTAAGCTGCTTGTCTAGGCCATCATGGATTTTTTCAAGAAGAACAATATCATCAACATAAAGGAGAATATTAATAATTACACCATCAAGTTCAGTTCCCTTTCAACCCAAAATTTCTAGTCACTCCTCTAGCTTATTGATGTAAATAACAAAAAGGGTAGGGGAAAGGGAACACCCTTTCTTAACAGTGATATTTCATTTAATATATTTAGGCCACCCTTTGTTGATATTAAGCTTGGAAATGACAGTCTCATAGAGGCGGATCACAAAAATCCTTAGTTCAAGAGCAACTATGATCTCTTCAAGTCTCTCCCAAAGCTTATCTCAAGGGACAGTGTCGAAAGCTTTTCTAAAGTCCACAAAACAACATAAGATATTATTTTTACTACTGCGACATTTCTCTGCTATGATCCCGAGAGTGATAAGGTGGTTGATAGTCGAGTAATGTCTCCTAAAACTAGCTTGCCCTTTAGCCCTTTTACCATGGTTTTGAAGCCAAAGGCTAAGCATATTTTCTAAAATGAGCCCATAAAGCTTCGCTAGGATGTGGCTAACCATAATGGTCCTGTAGTTAGAGGGAACACTTTTGTCCCCATTTTTAGAGATAGGCACAATAATGCTTTGCATCCAAAGCTTAGGGAAAACATGCTTTAAAACTAAATTTAGAATCTTGTGGAGATGAGGAATGATGAAAATATCCCTATTTTAAAGATTTTAGCTTTGTATTTGTCAATATCTTTAACTTTCCCATTAGCAAGCTTATTAATCTAGAATCAACGTCTTCCACATAAAATATATATTATTATATAACAACTATATAATAATAATATATATTAGAAAAAAAAAAAACCCCAAATAAATCAAATATAAAAAATATATAGCTAAAATACCAAAAAAAACCACAAACATACAACCAAAGAAAAAACTAACTTGAAAAAGATATACATATATAATAAACAATAATAAGAAATATTAAAAAAAAATATTTAAAGAAAAATAATAATAATAATAATAATACCTCGTTGAATAATAATAAAAAATAACATTAAAATAAATAAGTAAATAATACATTGAAAAACACAATAAAAAATTAATAATAAAAGGAATTAAAATTAAAAATAAAAATTAAAGAAATAAAAATCAATTAAAATAAAAAACAAAAAAAAAGAAAAACAAAAAGAAAAAACAATTAAAACTCAATAAAAACATTATATATTAAAGAACATTTAAAAAAATAAAAAAATAAAAAGTTGCGGCCTTTAGGGTCCTTGGGCGGGGTTTGACCGATTCCCAGAATTAGATAAACTTGCCAAGGGGCCTTAGGGGCCACGGGTCTAGGCGGGGGAGTCGCATGTTCCTCCCCCCACCTAGGCTTGCAACCACTCAGGCCTCTCAATAGGGCTTAGCCGATTCCGAGAGTCGGCTAAGGCCCGTCCAAGGGTTGTAATTTTTTTTTAATGTTTTAATGTGTTTAAATGTAATTTATAATTTTTTTGATTTAATTTAATTTTTTTATTAATGTGTTTTATTTATTAGTTTTTTTTTTCTTTTAAGATTTTATCAATTTTTTTTTTGTAATTTTTTTAAATGTTTTTTATAATTTTTTTTAAAATGTTTTTAATTTTAATTTTTGTAATTTATTTGGTTTCTTATTTTAACGTTTTTTATTTTTTTTAAATTTATTTTTTTAATGTCTTTTTTTTAATACTTTATATGTATTTTTTATTTTAAATTTTTGTATGTCTTTTATTTTTATTGCTTTTAAATGGTATGCTTTAATTTATTATTATTATTATTATTTTTTTTAACTTCAATTTTTTTTTTTTTTGGGAATTTGTTTTTCAAATGTCGTTATTTATTTATATAAAATTCATAAAACTTTTATAAAAATTCTTAGTTTTCCAACTTTCTTATTCAATTTTTTTATTAAAAACTTTGATTGAACATCTCATTTTTAGCCAAAAGCCCCGAAATCTGTATTTTTTAAACTATATCTATATGCAAAATGTGTATTATTTGTCTAGTTTTTAAAACTATTATTTTTCAGTGACAATTATTTTATGTATATTGAAATATCAATTAATGATATATAAATATAAAAAAATCCTAGTTTAAAAATATTAATTTTATTATTTCTTTTAAATTTTTGATAAAAAATTGAAAATTTCATTATAAAAAAACATTCCAAAGAATTAAAAAACCAAAAATTTGGAGAACTCTTTGAAACAAATATCTTAGGATGAAAAATATGAATATGAATAAGACAACTTAAAAAATGGTTAAATAATCAACGTTTAAAAATAAATTGTGTATAGTTTTCAAATATGCTTGAAAAAAAATGTTGATGTTTTTCAAAATCTGCATGAAAATCACCAACATTTAGAAAACATTATACACACTTAATACATTAAAAAATTTAAAGTGTCAAAAATAAACCCTCTAAAGAAAGGGGTTGATTTTGCATCAACACTTTTCAAAGTTAGCAAGAAAATATTTAACATTTAAAAAACAATATTTATACTTGATACATAGGAAAATTTAAAGAGTAAAAAATATGTCTTAAATTTTTTTTTGATGTTTTTCAAAATCCACATGAAAATCACTAACATTTAAAAATAATTATCCACACTTAATACATTAGTTATCCAAAATTGGATATGAAGGTTTCATAAAATGATTTTCAAGTTAGTTTAGTTCTTTTAGGCAATGCATTGTGATTGGAAAAGCACTCAAGCTAAAATAAGTTTTGTAAAATTTTAAGAATTTTAATGGAAAATAAGCAACATCAAACCACAACAAATTGATGACGAATTTCTCCCTTCCTAGGCTATGTCTTTGGGTCCAACTTCCAATGGTGTCATTTTTTACTATATGTTAAATTGTAGAAATACATCAACATAAAACGATCAAAATTTTAAAAATAACACTATCATTATGTCCAAAATTCCCCAAAATTGTTGTACAGGCTCTTCTTGGGCTCAAAAATGTTGAAAAATAGCCAATATAGGCATCCTTCAAACTGTTTGCAAAATGATCTAGAAAGTATTATACTATGCCAAATTGGTAAGAAAGTGCCTCAGTGGTGTGTTGGTATGGCACTTTGTTGGTATCCCAAAGGTCCCAGGTTCGATCCCTTCCGTCTCCTATGCCAATGGTCATGTGGAGCCACATATGACCGAGGGGTGTAGGGAATAGGCTAAGCGCCCTCCGTGACCTCGCTCCAGGTTGTGTGGTATAAATATAACCTAGGCTTGGGGTGTGGGGAGAGTGCCACATGCCCCACCCCTCTAAACACTCCATCGTGATCCCTTCACAATAATATAACCTAGGTTATAACTCCATCACTTTCCCGATCTCTATCCACCTTGATTTTCTTAGATTAGTATCTTTGAGACTCATATGAAGGTGAAACGAAGATACTCCAAAGTTCCTTTGCATGAATTTATTTTCCTCCTATCAAGAATTGAGTGTTCCTGTATCTCATTTAAATATTCAGGAGAGAAATATTCTATAAATGGAATTTGAACATTCTCTTCTTGATCAACAATCGTTGGAGGGTCATACAATCTCAAGCTTTCCACATTCACAAGAGAATAAATTTTCATGAAACGTGATAAATCTAATCATAAAGCGTTATTACCAATATTCTCCAAAAGTTTGAAAGGACCATATCTGATTGACTTGAGGTTTTTACATTCACCTTGTAATATTCCCTTATTGATGTACAACCAAACTTGATCTCTAACTTAGAAATCATGATCAACCTGATGCTTGTCATTTGTTTATTTGTACTTGGTTAGGCTATTTTCTAAATGTTCTTCTACCCTTGATGTACTAGTTGAATTTTTTCAATGAAATGCTTGGCTGTGTCCACATCACCATGTCCATCTACTGCATTGTCTTTAACAAAGATGAAATTCAAAGGAGACTTTGGAAACTAACCAAAACAAGCTTCAAATGGAGATACTTGTGTAGATGAATTCTTGGCATGATGGTAGGCATGTTGTATGTTATGCAAATGCTCATCCAAAAGTTTAGGATGCTTACCACAATATCCTCGAAGGATTTGCACTGTTGTTTTATTCACTACTTTTTTTTGGTCATCGGTTTGTGGATGAAATGTTGTTCTCTTCTTCAACTTTGTGTCCATGAGTTCCTATAAACTTGACCAAAACTTCTCGATAAATTTAGAATATCGATAGGAAATAATTGAGGTAGGTAACCCAAAATGAACACATAAGATTTTATCAAACATCATCAAGACCGAAAAGTAAGAAGAAAAAATGAATT